>JAJSPL020000059.1:0-172500 GCA_021272945.2 Cytospora paraplurivora | reverse complement strand
GACGATTCAGTTCTCATTCGTACGATTCGTACACCTGGCCTAACCAACACCTACACTTGACTCAATACTTACAATCAATTCTCCACAACATCACCAGCATCACGAAAGCAGCAGCAGACACGATGGCTCCCCAGGCTTTGAACAGTTTCACCTACAGAGGCATGCCCTTGGAGCAGCCACCTGAGAAGCTGGAGGATTGTAATACAGACGCCAAAGTCGCTGCGTACTGGATAGACAAGCTTCGTCAAAGCAACATTCCCGAGGTCAGATTCATCTGCCTCCATTACAAGGTACATTTCCCAAGTCAAACCCACATGTCTAGGAGAGAAACTTATTTTTTTTCCATCATCAGGCTATCCAGAGATTGCCCAAGCCCAAGGTCCTCCCAACCAAGACCTGGGAGCAGCAGGAGGCAGTGATTGAGCTCAATGAGACCAAGAAGCAGGCAGCATTAGCTTACCACATGCTGCTCCCAGCAACGAACGAGCGAGACGAGCTCATCATTACCCAGGTTGATAGTGAGGATATAGCGGCAGACTTGGAGCCATGCAAGGTGTGTGCGCACAGCAAGGCTACAGGACCCTTCAGTGAGTGCGTAGCATCGCATGGAAAGTGGAAGTTCATGAACGGAAGCTGCACTTGCTGCTACTACAAGGGACGTAGCAACTGTTCCCACCGAGCCAGTATGTTTCCCAGACCACAGACATATGAAGGATTGAAACTAATTAAAGCAGCCTATAAGACGATGCAGGCAGAAACTCTAAAGAGCAAGAAGGTCAAGTTCACCAGATTCACCCAGAAGACGCTGGAGAAGCTGGACCTCAGTACTATTAGCGAGTTTCGCAGCTACATTCGACTCGCTAAGGAGAAGAGACAGAGCAAGGCTCTGTCTCAGGGAAGCCCCAGCAAGAAGCCCAGGATTGTGTAGGAGCATGGCAAGGCGGATTGGAAGGATCCAGGCGTTTATATTTTTATAGAAATCCAGACTAATAGGGCATATAGCCAGCTGGACAGAGCTATTATGATATATGAACGAGTAATATGATAACTGAGATACCTATATGTCATGACCCACGGTCAAGGTACCAGGGATCACGCAAAAGGAAACAAGAGAAAGGAACCAACGTGCGGCACAGCACATGAGATGTGACACGAGACCCACTGGGTCACGTGACAGGATCAGTCAGCGAGACTGAATATGTCAAATAGGACATATTCAACATATTCGGAATATGGCGAATAGGTCATATTTGACATATGCATCGATGAAGAGCTGGGTATATAAACAGGACACTCCCTCACAGTAGATAGCATCAGTTAGCTCTTCAGCGATCAATCTAAGTATCAATCTCACCGTTGATAGGAGTAATTTCCAATTGGTCATAGCGACCGTATTGCACAGAACACCTTGAACCTCTTTGTTGACATAGAACCCAGAACACAGCAGAAGTACACTTTAGTCAACCCCTACTGTGATCAGTACAACTCGACAATATGAGAATAGCATTGCTAGCGTTGATCCGCTCCGACCTGTAAGTGGACACACCGACCAATGCCAAACAGCGTGTCCACGGCGCTCGGTTGTTACTAACAATTCTTTTCATTTCTGCAGGGACAGCCTATACTTCGACCGCATTCACAAGTTCATACCTATCATCCACGAGAAGTGCTATTATCAGCGTACCAGACCTTACTCCGAATTGATTTCGCACACATGCCTGCAATATGCCATGTGGACGCTCGCATCGGCGCTTTCATTCCAATTCCACGACCTTCGCGATGATCTCTACCGAGAGACACTTCACATGCTGGGGAACACTGAACCAATGAGCCCTGGCAATGCTGCAGCTCCCCAGTTGGAGGTGGCACAAGCTTGGATTCTTATCTCCATCTATGATTTCACACAGGTCACGTTCCACAGTGGGTGGGCGAGCGTCGGACGAGCTATCCGGTTGATCCAACTGATGCGGCTCAACAATGTTGATGCCAGTGCACATACCGATGAGCCCCGCGACTTTATCGAGTGCGAAACGAAGAGGCGAACGTTTTGGGTTGCCTTTTGTCTTGACCGATTCACCAGTATCCTGGAGGAGCTGCCCCTGGCTTTAAACGAGCAAACCATCTGCACACGTCTTCCGTCCCCAGAGAAATATGTTTGAAAGTGGGACGCCTGTCAAGATGCCATTTCTTTCGCAAGCGCTTTCAGCAGGTGGTGAGCCCGGCATCACGGCCTCGCCGTTTGTCGAGTTGATCATGTCTACAGCTCTTTGGGGCCGTGTCTTCATCCATCATCAACAATCCGCCGCAGAGCGAGTATGTGGCAAGGCTTTGGCGGAAGCTGGTGAACGTCAGACGCAGCTCAACGACCTACTATCCTATCGGTTATCGAAGTTTCGGCTGAGTTATCCGTCAGCAACCGTGGAGGTGGATCAGATGCTTCTGTTTACAAACATGATATCTCAAACCACCGTACTTGCCCTCTGCGAGGAGGCTGAATTAGTCGCGCCAGATGCAGCAGAGTACAGTGATCTCATGTTGCGATACCAGTGGAAAGCGCAAGAGGCGAGTGAGGAAATATCTTGCTTAGCTGAGCATCTCACGGGCTTCAATCTGTTCAAGGTAAGCCGATGTTCATGCCTTGCCAGTCACCCGAGTTGCGAGGGATCTCGGGAGGAGATACTTTACTAACTGTAATTCCATCGGACAGCTTCACCCGTTCACACCCATTCTTCTTTCGTGTAGTCGGCGACTGGCAGCGATGCTGGGTCGTGGAGATTCAATGAAACAGGCTCTAAGCAAGATAACAGACACTTTGCAAGAGCTTAGCAATATCAACAAGCTGTGCCAGGAAACACAGAACGCGCTGATTCCTGACGTGTACTTTTCAAGTACGCTACAGTCGTCTAATGGGATTGTTGCACTTGATGATGAAGACATAGACATGTTGTAAGCAACAGATCTCTAGGCTGCTATCAAACTACAACAATACTTTCAGTTCTAGGTATCAAGGGATTTTCTATTACCAATCTTAGTTTGCAGGCTGCTTATAATGTCTCGTCCAAGTGAACCAGGATCCCTTGCGAGTCCCTTATTGCCTGTGTTTCGTATTTTGCACTTCAATATCGGAGGTGGATAAAGTAAGATGTGATGTAGATTTACAGACATTGAAGGTATCTATTTTCAATGTTCTATTCTTCTGAACGCCCCTGGCATATCTGGCTCAAGGAACATTCTCGCTATGCAAGACAAGAAACCCAAATAATGAGAGTAGAAGCAAGGTGATCAAGAAAACCTAATTAGAGCGATGCGTCGTCATTTGGCATTCAGCAGCATTGGAGGACTTAAACGATTAATTATAGAGGAAGAACAACGTCGCGGGAGTGAGAACGGCGGGGCAACTCTGGTGATGTTACTCCGGCCATGTCATCCGCTTATCCGTGGACAAACTTACGAAATGCTACCAGCCTCGTTCTGGAGGAATGTCGGAGTTGTCTCCGTCGAGTAACCTCTTTGTCCCCAGCTCACAACCTCTGTTCTTCCGTTAGCAAACCAGTGTCCAGCTGCCGGAGACCATCTATGGATATATATCGAAGTGCCAGAGTAATCTGGAGTAAATTGGTAATTTAAACATAAGGCCGAGCCTCTTCACCAGTGGAACAACATGAGTCTGTACACAACACAGAGTACAGCGAAACGTTGTCTGACAGCTAGATCTGTCTCTGACAAGTCTCCCATTTTACGTCCCTACATCGCCAGACAACATGACTGCAAGTACATCTACACTAGCTAAGGACAGCGATATGCTGCTTGTCTTGGGATCCCTAGCACTCACTTCAACACGGACGCCTTTAAAGAGCTATGCTCCAATTGCAGAGTACATCAGAGGAATAGTGGATCTTAGCAGTCATAGACTCTTTTCCAAAGTGCTGGAACGCCTTTGTCAAGCATTTTCCCAAGTACGATGTGACCGAACGACCCATGATTTCCTGAACGATATGAACGAATGAAATCAAACAGGCTCAACGGAAAACGACATCGTGATACGTGCCCCAGGGTCAACAAGGTCCAGTTTGAGGCTACCGAACTCACCTTCAGCACACTCATCGTTATCATCCACCTAGTTGAATATATGAAGGATTTAGACATCAGTACAAAGGCAAAGCCCATGCTTGGGCACACTTGGGTGCTGTACTGAGTGAGGTATTGGGCGCCTTTACCGTGGCTGTGAGCAAATACCGAAACGAAGTGCGCAGATTTTGGCGCCAAGGCTCTGAGGCTCGCCATGTTGTCCGGAGGTATGGTCGACGCACAAGAGGTTCTGGACGAATACAGCCCAGCGAAATCGCCCGAAACAGCATGGAGCAGTGGGAGCCCGAGCGGCAAATAGGAGTTGGAACACCTATTACGTGATTCATCAGATTCAAACCGACAATGAGACATCCACGGCGAGAGAAAACAGAACAGGAGCTTACCTGCGTGTATTTCAGCAGGGCTACAATTCAGTTGAGTACGACGAGAACAGAGCTACAGTAACCACAGCCGTGAAGAGCTCTAAACTGAAACAGGAGCTCAGGCCCAGAGGGTTCATAGCATCTGAAACTGGTCTCCATGAGTGGTTCCATGACGAAAGTATAACGAGGATATCGAAGCATTGATTCAATACAGTGATGCGAACGAATCATTATGCTTTCCTCAAGCGTCGGAGCTGGTTCATCCGAGATGGTACAGCAATATCTCGTCTGATGAGGCAGGTGGAGTGTAGCCTATACTCAAGGCTCGCCCCACGAAACACGCCATGCGGCATATCCTTACTTACATCCCAGAATGACACACAAAATACGAGATAGACAGGGCATCTGCCTCTAACCCAGGCAGATGCCGGGCCATGAGATTTGAGCCGGAGAGATGTGTTCCCCCTTCAGCCACGCGCAAGCTGGGAGCACGTGCATTGCACGTATCTGACATAGCGCGGACGGAAAGAGGTGCGAGGGAGAAAGAGTAACTCAGACCAAAACCTCATGTCACAGAAGAAGCTTCCGTCGTAGGTATGTCAATCAAGGTTGCCGGTGCGGAGGACGTTGACGAGATCTGGGACCTGCTCTGCCAGGGCTCATCACAACACCAAGACGTATCTGAAGACCGGTTGAATTTCGACACTGTCCGGCGAGAGCCCGGCAGATCGAGAAACTGGTACGGAAATCTCATCAACGATCATGATGCGTTTGACCTTAAGTTGTCCAAAACGTCAGCCCGCATAATTGTAAATAAACTGACCGTTAGATGGGTTAATGAGTGTAGATTAATGGATGCATAAGGAAGGGAAACTCATGAGGCTTGAGCCCTTCCTCCTTACTATTTGTATACACCTTCTGCTTGCCTTAGAATCGCTGTTTCCGGTGATTCCATCGTGAGCCAGATCTGTTGCTTTCGGCCTGTTGATCTTCAAGCCTAAATAAATTGACTATATAGTGAGATCTGCAGTGGGTTAGTCCGACAACAACAGTAGTCGCATCGACCTATACACAGCAGCGGGATATGGTGCAAGTGGAATATTAATTAGTTGAGCAATCGGGATGCTTTGGCTTCAACGGGGTCGATGATAAGCATCAAAAGATGATTGGCTGCTTCATTGGCGTGTGCAGTGCCGACGACGAGAACAACATGGCCTGTTGGCTACCAGCCGATCGCCTTCACAGCCGTTGGCAACCTGATGTCATTCATTGCTAGGAGATTAGACGCCGGTTCGGTTGGCTGAGGCCAAAATTGTGTGTACGTCTCATTACATTCCCACCGAACGTGGTCGTCTACTTCTGATGTTCCGAGGTTGTGGTCCAGGAGACGAGACTCAGGAGCGCTGTGGTCCTAAGCCGTGAGTTGCGACGGCAGGATTATACAAGTTGACGCGACACTAATTTCTAGGGTCTGATTAATCAACTTGTATTCGTTTATAGATCGACTCAGCTTGCAGCTCGTCTCTCGTGGCAGTGCATCTGGCCTGCCAGGCTGTCTTGAGCGGCGAGTGCACGGCGGCACTTGCTGGCGGCGCGAACATCATGGCCAACAGCTCATAGTTTGAGAACTTGGCTGCTGCGAGCTTCCTCAGCCCCACGGGGCATTTAGGCCGTGCAACGAGAAGGCCGTGCAACGAGAAGGCCGATGGATATTGTCGGGGCGAGGGCTTTGTTGCAGTCATGTTGGATAGAATGTCCGATGCGATTCGTGACGGCCACCAGATCTCGGGGGATATCCCTGGGTCTTCTGTGCTCCAGAACCAGAGATTCACACCGGTATTCGGTCTTAACTCTCCTTCACTTGCCGACCTGTTCCAGAACGTTATCGGAAAGGCTCAGCTGGCTCCACGGCAAATTACCATCGTCGAGGCGCATGGAACGGGGACGTCCGTTCAGCATAATGAGGAACATGATCGATCTCGCAAGAGACGCGGCCATGTTCCGCTACCAGATTCACACCAAGAAGCGCGTAACTTTCCTGTCTGTCTCATCTATGGCTGTCATGGGACACCACTCCCTGCTCCCCGGAAATGGTAGTTCGGCGCCGGAGTCCCGTGCAGTCGTCGAGCAGCTCCTACCGAACGGCTATGCACATGCAAAATGGGTGTGTGAACGCATGCTAGACGAGGCTCTGCACCTTCATCCATTGAACTTCCGAGCTTCATTGGTGCGCCCGGGCCAACTCTCGGACTACTCAACTAGCGGGTACTGGAATGAGGACGAGCACCTCAGATTCTTGGTCAAGAGCTCACTACCTCTGAAAATGCTCCCATATCTGTAGGGTGATATGTGCTGGACGCCAGTCGACCAAGTGGCGGGCTTGGTAGCGGATCTGGTACTGCGGAAGGAACGCTGTGAAATGTGCCCGGTTGACCATGTGGACCACCCAGTCCGACAGCCTTGGGAAAATATTCTGCCCATACTGGCGGCCGAACTTGATATACCGGCGGAAGGTTTCGTCCCTTTCGAGCAGTGGGTCCGTCGCGTGAGGGGGTTCCCAGGTCCTGTAGAGGACAATCCTGCTGCACGGTAAGGATCAACTGCGGCGGCATGTTATTGTAAACAAAGAACACATATGAGCACTCACCGACGATGAGAGCAGTAGGGCCCGTCAGCAAGGCTATAATCAAGGGATATCTCAAGTTGTGGAAGCTGAGTGGCTCTTAAGTTAGTACATGTCTCAATAGCAACTTGTAATCCGCTTGTTGTCAAGCAAAAGTATTGTTATCATGACTGAGGATTTATCATGGAGACGATAAACGTAGAAAACCTCTTTGCCCTAGGGAGAAGGATATCGAAATCAAGTAGACGAGAGCCTTGGAAGCATTTTATAATCCTCAAGAGCAAGGTGCATACCCACGTGTCACTGACAGAGATCACGCTACATTGATCGACCAGATTGAAATATTGAATGAGGTCGAGTCTAATCTCCATCATCGGGATGATCCCCCTAGGAGTGGTCAATCACCAGTGACTCCACGCATTGATCCTGTTTTTGAGGACATCCAAGGTTCGCCCTCAATGACCATATTATAGGCATCATGTGGACTAAATTCTCGACGCACAAGAGCACCATTCCTACTGATCGTTCCCATCATGTACATCCGGCTCACGACAGAATGTTACTGAGATAGAACACGGATATTGGTTTGACGATCATCAATACATGGGAGCCAACTCGGCACACCTACTCACCAGATCTCACATGTCTATATGCCCGGCTTCCCTCGGCTGCTAAGCCGTCTCCTCCAACTCCATTACCTATACAGATTGCCTCGGGATCTCATTGCGGCCTTCAGACTGCCACGAACCAATGAGACCCGACAATATCACATTGTCAAGGATCAGGAAAGAAAAACAACCTCGGGGTGGCCACCGGCACGGGTGCAAGTGCGGGGATGCCCAATCACCTTGCATGGTTCCGCCGCCCAATTAGGCTGGAAGGGGAAGTCTTCCCCGTTGGGTGGGGATGGCAGCAACCCTACTTTGAAGCGCAGGGGCGTTGTAGTTTCTCGGAGGCGTTGTGTAAGCACAACAGGAGGCGATCTCTTGAAGAAGGTGGGGAGATCTGTGGGATGGCCTTGATACGACACTGACCTGCGTTATCTATCCCGGAAGTTCAGCCTCCGAACCGAACAACACGCTTACATTACTGAGGGCGTCGACAGGTCCTTTTATCATGTCAACTACCTGACCTAGCCCGTGATTTGGTCACAGACAACACAGTCTGGCCGGATTGGACCAGGATAACCATACCAGCATAACACTTGAGGTGGTACCAAAGTTGCTGCATGACGATCACCCCGGGGGACATCCTTCTTGGGAAGTGCATGGCTTGTCTGTCATACGGTAATCTTGTGCTGCCTGCTCAATGGGCAGATCTGCTGAGTGGCACACACTCCTCCTTGTTCCCCTGTCCTACGCTATTGTAGAATCATCGACTTGGCAGCGCTGGAAAGGCTACCTCCATCTTTTCTAACGGCAGGACACCCTCCCGGAACTCAATTGATCAGTAGTTCCTGGAGTTCATGCGACGTGATGTGCATATAATCACCTTGGCAGCCCGGAGGAAGTGATGTATCAGGCCAGAGACTTAAGTACATACGTACAACCAATCCCCAATCATCAACTCGATGCGCTTGGCCCGCGGGGATGTGATAACCTCCCTGGTCGTATGCCATGACGAAGGCATTAATACAAAAGGAAGTGCGCCGTCATCATTATCCGAACTAATTCGAAAGTAGTCTGGAAGTTGCACTTCGTCTTGGAGGTCTCGCCAATATTACATTCCAGTGTCGGAATCTCCCAAAGTGGTCGGCCTGCCCCTGTAGACCTCCTCATTCAGTCGTCCGTCTGCAGCGCACCGATACAACCCGAGAAGCGAGGGCTAGGAGTGTCGCGACGCTCATATGAGGGAACACGTATCCGACCAAACGCCACTGCGCTCAAAGTCTCACAGCCCGCCAGTCCCGCCCCCATCACAGCCATACACACTATCACAGGCTCTGAGGCGTTTGGGAAACCACCCTACAAGGTCTGGAAGCATCAGGAGCCCGGTGGTTCAAGGCTTCCCCTACAATAACGCCTCCCCAAGGATAGCAGCAGTCACGACGCCTACCGTCCAAGAAACGCACACGCGACCAGGCGACACATTGCCGAGGGTGGCTGCAGAGGGAAGAGACCCTCAACATCATCATCATCAGCAGCAGCAGCAGCAGCAGCAGCAGCAACGGCCGGCCTACCAACGCCGACGTACGGGTGGTCTCTTCATCGAGGCGTCCGATCCGTCACCACCGCTCGGCTCCGGAGCCCAATCACCTGCAGGTCCCGATACCGGGTTTCCGTCGCCGGGACTGTCCCATACGGGCGAGGGGCACGATCCGTATCACGAGCGAGAAGAACTCTCAAGCAACATCAGAGAAGGAACAAGGAGGACGGATCACATTTCACCGGCTGCCAGGGCCAGGATGTCGGACAAGGAAGCGGCGGTCTTTGACCAGCGTGAGTCCCATGGGAGGACCACTAGGGGGCAGAAGGCGAAGAGGCACTGTGTAAGGTGGTGGTGGGTGTATCTGATCATCTTGATATGTGTTGTTGTATTGGTAGTTTGCCTGGTGTGAGTACTTCCGCCCGTCATCCCAGAACGCTCTCCTCGAGGAGGAGGGGGAAAGAATGACAGATCCACGACAAAAGGAGAGACGAAGACGATAACAAACAACCACGGCCACTGCGACACGAGGAAGCGGCCAGCAGGCTGAAGCAATCACGCACTGACATACCTCCACAGGATTTTCGTCGGGATCCCCCGCATCGCCCAGTCCCGCGTCAACGCCGCCGAGCTCACCATCCAGGGCATCGCCCTCAGCCAGACGCAGGCCGACAACTTCACCCTGTCCATCAACTCCACCCTCAAGGCCGACTCGTCCATCGGCGCCGTCTTTGACCCCTTCGACGCCGTCATGTACCTGGAGGACTGGGCGCCCCAGACGCCCTACGCGCGCGTGAGGTTCCCCCGGACGACCAGCGCCGCGGAGACGGTCGTCAATATCACGCAGTTCACGGAGATACTGGACCAGAACGCCTTTGCGGTGTTCAACACGTGGTTCCTCCTCAACGAGACGTTGAATCTCAGTGTGGAGGGGGACACGCATGTGAAGGTGTCGGGGATCAGCAAGAAGTTCCCGGTGCACTTCAAGAAGACGGTCAACATGCCGGGCTTGAGTAATCTGAACGGGACGACGGTGCCGGAGAGCAGGGTCTCACTGACCGCGGATGCGCAGGGGGATAATTTCTTCGGGACGGTGACGATACCGAACCGGTCGCTCATTGGGTTCGAGATGGTGAGTCGACCGCTTCTTCATCTAACTCCGATGGTCCGAGAAGATTTTCTCTTCTCCTTCCTTTTTATGAGTCTTCCTTACTCTCGTCCGGTGGGTTATATCGCCCTCCAAGCCAGCTGACTGATGACCTTTCCTCCCTAGGGCAACGTCTCCTTCATCAACTACATGCTCGGCGAGGAAACCGTTGGCACCGTCTACATAGACAACATGAAGCTCGCACCGGGACTCAACAACTATTCCATGCGTGCCAACATCACGCAGTCGCCCGTCCTCGACGCCATACAGCAGAAGCCGTACTGCGAGTCTGGAGTCCTGCCGTTTCAGCTTCAGGGGCTGAACGTGACCAACCACGGGCAGTACTTGCCGTATTATGCTGTGGCATTGGGGAGCACGAACCAGAGTGTTGATATTGACGTGGGCGCGGCATTGTCGGCATTGGGCGTGACGGTCCAGTGCTCGAATACGACGAGCACCAAGAGATCGACGGAGTGGTTGTGAGGGGCGGGGCCCTGGAGTGATTGACATGCGAGCCTGGGTTGGGGGCTGCGTACATGGTGAGTACCATTATCGCCATCACGACTTCAATAATGTATGTGTAATTGATTGTCACCATAATACGTGTGACGACGCGAGATTGATCGTTGCACATTCTCATTCTCGCTATTGTTATGATCGGAAACGTCCTGCCCCGAAGCAACAGATGCCGAGTGAGGTTAATCTGACATGAAAGACATGCGATATGGCACCAAAAGCTGTCTGTAGATGTGTCACCGTTCTGATTCTGAGAGGCCACGTGCAATGGGTGGGTTGTCAATTTCATATTAGGTTTTGTACGAAATGTCTTGGCTCCGTCATTTCATGAAGCGACGTTGACGCCGTAGCATGGGACAATGCGGACACAATCGAGGGTCGGCCTGGGCCACATATTTGCTCTTATGCCAGATTGGTGACCTCTCGATTCAGTCTTGCCCGGCAGAAACGGCTCGAAGTGGAAGCGTGATTGAGAGCAAAAGTTGTGATGAGAGGATCCAGCTTGAGGGTGACGTGAACATCGCACGTATCCATGGATTGCTGCCTTGACAAGCCAGTCCCTTGGTAATTACGGTAAAATGGCTGTATAAGAGCGCGGCGTTTTGCGCTCCTTTGCGGCTGTCCCATCATACCGGGAGTTTAGTCTGTTGTGCTGGCATTCGATAGACTCCGAATAAGCGGTTGTCCTGGTACGGATTCAAAGACCCAGAGAGGCGCCTCCTCTCCTTCAGGCAGTTGGCGAATGTCTCCCGAGGAACCCAGAGGCGATAGCTGAGCCCCCAGAGCCTCCCATCCTCAGCAACATCTAGCAATATGTCGTCTGCATCCGCCTCAACGCCCCACTAGGAACTGGCTGGGACAAACTGCACCGCCTCTCCCTCCTTCCTCCCTGCTTCTCTCTGATTTCTCTCCTGCGCCTTCCGCAGTTCCTTCCGGTAGGCCCACTCAGGAAACGCAGCTGGGTCCCACAGCTCTCGCGGTAAGACCGTGCCGTACTGCTCCGTGCCCTCGGGTTCCAGACCGACGAAGGCGAGCAGCTTATCTGTCTGCGCGGGGTTCTTGAAGGCGTGGGAGTCGGCAATCCTGGCGTTGAAGTGCACGCCCTTCTTGCGCTTGAGCTCAAGGAATTTGTCGAATTTGGCTGTCAGGGCCGCCTGTGCTGCGTCTGAGGATGGGGATCCTGGCGGTGGTGATGGTGGTATGTCGAGGTTTGCTACGGTCGGCATTGTGAGGTTGTGAATGAGGGTGCGGTTTGTGGTGTAGGGTGATAAAGGAGGCTGGGATGGTTCTGGTTGTACGTCCGGGTCTACATCCATCCCTTCTCCCTCTGGGTAGTCCTCAGTTCCATCTGCTGGCGGTAATGTTGGGCCCATCAGCGCTGATTCTGATGGTACGGACGGTCCTATCGAAGGTGCTTCTGTGGATGGCTCAGGCTGAGGTACTGGTGAGGGCTGTCTTGCCTCCGCCTCTCTCACGACACTAGGTTCTGGTGAAGACACTGAAGCTCGTACGTCTTGAGTAGCTTCTACTTTCTGCGGGATGAGTCAGTCTAATGTCGTCGAAGCAGATCATATCTAAATCTGTCAGGGTTGTCCGTACCTCAGCTGGGATCTCAGTGTGCTGGACCTCCTCGTCCTCATCACTACTTTCGTAGTCGATCAAAGCCATCTTGGCACACGGATAGCTGAGAGTGTCGGAGTAGCAAGGAGACAAGAGCCGTGTATGATAGATAGCAGAAGCTTTCGAATTGACGTAGTTGTTGCTCCGAGGGTTTTGGAAGTCAAGCAGCAAGGCACGATGAGAGATGGAGGGTTCGATCTGAAGGGTGTCACGTGTGGGCCGGTCATAACATTGAACTGATTAGATAAGCATGAGCCGCTGTGGGCCCGAGCTTCCGAGGCAGCATCGAACGCGACAGCTCTACTTGTACCTAAGTATCTGCCTAGGCAGGTACTGTGTGTAGTAAGCACTGAAGCTCCCCCCCCCCCGGCCATCAGCTCAGCGTCGCCAAACGTCAATCGTCACAACCCCGTTGTCTACTACAGCCTACCAACAAGAACAAGAACAACAACAACAACAAACATCCACACGCCCTCCTCAACTCCCAGAGAACCTCACCCACAACCTCCTGGTGCTTCAAGGACCGCACCATTTGTGCCCATCTTCTTGATAAGGTAAGCAATATCAGCATCGTCAACCGCCCACACTACACACCATAGCCCTCTTCCAGACCAACACGTCCCCGCCCAAGACGTAACCAAGTGACTGACTGACTGACTGACTGACTTTTGTTCCGCACAGGCAGACCTCACTGTTCCACTCGCTCTCCACAGCGACACACTCGCTCTGACCGACGACGACGACGACGGCTCCTCATCTCTCGACTCCGACCTCACATCCCACCACCCCAAAACAAAAACCCACACGATGGATCACCGCCCACAAGCCTGGGGCCGCCCCCGCGACGACGTCTACGGCGCCTACGACCACACCTACCTCAACCACTCCGCCCCCAAGACCCACACGCAGTCCCCCGCCGTGACGGGCACGTCAGTCCTCGGCCTCAAGTTCAAGGACGGCGTCGTCCTGGCCGCCGACAACCTCGCCTCGTACGGCTCCCTCGCCCGCTTCAGCGACGTCAAGCGCCTGCGGCCCTTCGGCAACACCTCCGTCGTCGGCTTCTCGGGCGACGTCTCGGACATGCAGTACCTGGACCGCCACCTCAGCGAGCTCGAGATCGACGAGGCCTACGAGGGCAACCTCGACCCGGCCGCCGCCGACCACAAGGACGGGCAGTCCAGCGAGGAGAGGGGGAGGGACCACTCCGGCGGCCTGTCGGCCGAGAACCTCCACAAGTACCTCTCCAAGCTCTTCTACGCCCGGCGGAACAAGTTCGACCCCCTGTGGAACCAGGTCCTCGTGGCCGGCTTCTCGGCCGAGGACCCGACCAGGCCCTTCCTCGCCGCCGCCGACCTGCGCGGCACCGTCTTCTCCTCCCCCTCCCTCGCCACCGGCTTCGGCGCCATGCTCGCCCAGCCCATCATGCGGAAGCACGCCGCCACCGAGGAGCAGGCCGCGCGGCTCACCCGGGACGAGGCCGTCGCCATCGTCAGGGAGTGCATGAAGGTGCTCTACTACAGGGACGCCCGCTCCTGGGACGGGTACTCGCTCGCCGTCGTGACCAAGGACGGCGTCGAGGTCCAGGACGACCTGAAGCTGGAGAACCAGAGCTGGGCCTTTGCCGACAGGATCAAGGGGTACGGCACGCAGGACGTTTGAGGATGGCTGATGCTGAGATGTGCTGGACGGGCGAGCGGTCGAGCGAGCGAGGAAGGGTAGGGGATGGGTGAAGGCAAAAGGGTAGGCAGGCAGGCAGGCAGGCAGGCACAATAGCAAGGCTTGTTTTTTGTTCTTGTTTTTTTTGCCTACAACTTTCGAGGCCCACCTTTGTTGCTGTTTCGGCGGTGTGGCAGCATCACCAAGCTAGATACGCAGTGTGGAAGAACGGATTTGCTGTCTTTTTCCCGTCCTCGTCCATGTCTGTCGGGTTGTGGTCAGACGGACTCCGCAAATTTGGGCAGACTGGCCTGTGTTCTACATACAATACGATAGTTGACATGAGTTGGGCACGCAAGGAAAGACGCAACGAAAACCATTCGATTGTAAGACTAGAAGACCGAAATGCATGAGAACTCTAGACCGGTTGAGAGGCTCGTTATTCTGTAGAAGCCAAAAGCTAGCGTACTTGTGACTCTCGATTCGTCACGACGCGTTGGGATGTATAGAAACGGGTCACAAGTGGCTAGGAAAGCATCGCCAGAAGACGATTGACAAGATGAATCATCAAAAAATTGATCTAGCTGCATTTGTATTGCATTGCCTCACATCACGAGGCTATCAATCCCCTCGCTCTCTCGCTCTCTCGGGAATTTCCGCCTCCACAACCCATCGGTCACAGCGCTATTACGCAGAGACAGCCCAGCACCCAGCAGCTAAGCGGTATTCTGCCCTCATGTGCTCTTTTGTCCCAAACAAGATTGTCGTCCTTACATGATCGTTTTCCCATCCCATGCTTCCCAGTATCGGATCTGGTCTGTACCTGCAGAACACCAACTCCATCGGGGTATGCAAGTCCCAGCCATGATCCAATCAGTAGTACCCATGAAAACAGTCCCATATTAGAGAGCCTCGTATTGTTATTGCCATTCCTCGCCCGCTCCGGCGACCCTTACTCGACGGTAACGGACTTGGCTAAGTTACGCGGGAAGTCGACGTTCAGGTTCTCCATTACAGCCAGCCAGTAGGCAATCAGCTGCAGGGGGATGACGTTCAAGATACCCTGAAGGACGTCAACCGTCTTGGGGATCTCAATCGTCTGGGCCTGGCTGCGGTTGAACTCCTCGTCGTCGGGGTTGCAGATAACAATGGGCTTGCCACCACGAGATACGACTGTAGTTAAGTAAAGTTAGCATGGTCTGTCATGAAATGCGGGAGTAGTAGAAGGAGATAGAATGTATGGGGGGTCCAGATGACACGTACCCTGCTGGTAAGCGTTCAAGCTCTTGGTGAAGATCTTGTCCCTGGTCAGGATCATGATGATGGGCAGGTTCTCGTCCACCAGTGCCAACACGCCGTGCTTCAGCTCGCCCGACATGACGGCCTCACAGTGAAGGTAACTAATCTCCTTAATCTTGAGGGCGCCCTCGAGGGCCGTGCTGAACTGGCTACCGCGACCAAGCAGGAGCAAGGACTTCTGATCCTTGAACACCTGCTTGCAGAGCTCCTTGATGGCGCTGTCCTGCTGCAACACCTCCGTTATCTGTTGGGAGACCTTGGCCAGGCCTTCCATAATCTCGATCCGTCGCTCGTGCTTGCTAGCACGGTCCTCGCTGAGGGACAGTGCGAACATGACCATAGCGACGAACTGCGAGGTGTATGCCTTGGTCGAGGCGACACCGATCTCGGGGCCGGCGTTGATGTGGACACCGCAGTGTGTCAGCATACTGATAGAACTGCCGACCACATTGACGACACCAACGGTCAGAGCACCGCGCTCCAAGCAGTATCGCAGGGCCATCAGAGAGTCGGCCGTCTCGCCAGACTGAGAGACAAACACGCACGTGTCGTCACGGAATACAGGGGCCTGTCGGTCCAGGAAGTCTGAAGCCAGCTCGACGGAGATGGGGATCTCTGCAAGCTCCTCGAAGATACCACGGACCGCCATACAGCTGTGGTAAGAAGTACCGCAGGCAATGAAGATGATACGTCGGCAGCGACGGATAGTGCTCATGTACGCGCGCAGACCACCGAGCGTAACGGTCTTGTTCTCGATGTCCAGACGACCACGCATGGTGTTGACGACGGACTCGGGCTGCTCGAAAATCTCCTTCTGCATGAAGTGGTCGAACTTGCCCTTCATGATCTCCTGCAGCTCGAGCTCCAGGGTCTGGATGGTGCGCACATTGCTGCTGCCATCAGCCTTCTTGAGGCGGTGGATGTTGAGGGAGCCCTCGTGGATGTGAGCAATGTCGTCATCCTCCAGGTACATAACCTTCTTGGTGTGCTCGACAATAGCCGATGGGTCGGAGGAGAGGAAGAACTCGGCAGGCATGGGCATGCCATCGTCGGTCATGAAGGCTCGGGACTGGGAGCGGTGGAGGAGAGACTTGTCGGGGGCGCCGAGCAGGTTGGGAGCCAGGAGGCCATCGCTAGTCTTGGCAGCCTTCTTCAAGGCAATGTTCTGGGAGGCGGTCTCGGCGGGGAGAGCGGTAGAGTCGTCGGAGTACTCAACATCGACGAAGTCGACCTTCATGCGACGCTGGGTCTTGACACCGATGACGAGAGGGGAACCCTTTCGGGCGGCCACAACCTCGTGGGGGTAGTGGACGGACTTGATGAGCAGACCATAGGCACCCTCGAGCTCGGAGATGACAGCCTTGGCAAGGTCGACGAAGCCCAGGCTAGGGTGGTTGTCGTAGATGTACTTTGCGAGCTTGGCAATGCACTCGGTATCCGTCTCGGTCTCAAACTTGTAGCCCTTCGACTGCAGGAGAGTCTTAAGCTCCTTGTAGTTCGTGATGATACCGTTGTGGACGACGGCGAACTCCCAGTTGGGGTCGGACCTGGGGACAAGCATCACTGGTCAGCTTTCCTAGTTCATTCAAATTGCAGTCTAGGCACTCTTGCACCACGACTGGCTTACCTGTGAGGGTGGCAGTTCAGGCGCGAGGGAGGGCCGTGGGTGGCCCATCGCGTGTGAGCAATTCCGGCGTGTGAGTCGAAGACCTTGGTCAGGTCGAGTTCGTTCTCGGCAACGAGCTGCTTCAGCTTGGCGACCTTGCCGACCTCCTTGAAAGCGAAAACCTCCTTCTTCTTGTCTCCATCGATAGCCAGACCAGCCGAGTCGTAGCCTCGGTACTCAAGACGGGAGAGACCTGCAATACGGAACAATCCAAGTCAGTCGCGAGTGCTAAACGGATGCCCGCCCTGCTCTCTTCTGCCCCGCCCTTGCGGGTTTGCGGATATCAGGTTGCCGAAGGTTCGAGTTCAGGGGTAATGCAGGAGAAGCGGTCAATGCGGACGAGGGGCAGCTCTGGGGCGCCTGGCTGTACTGTTGGCCCCTAGCTGTTTGGCTGTCCGCCCGGCGGAGACCGCAGTGCAGCTGGGCCAGATGGTCCGTTGCAAGCGCAAGTAGCAACGCCGCCAAAACGAAGAGCCAGCAACCACTCCAGGCTGAACTGGGGGCAGGGGGGGTGTAAAGCAGCCCACGTACCATTGATGAGAGTGTCAACGATGAACTTCCTGTCCTTTTCCACCAGGTAGTTCACGTAACCAAAAATACCACTGTGGAGAAAAGATTGGAGTTAGCTTTTTTGCTAGTCAATTCCGCGTCTCGCCACCACGCGAGCCCGACGGTGTTTGATCTGATCCAAGACAAGCTCCCTCCCTCCGCGCGCGTGCTCCGCCCCAGAGCTTCGGTAGCTCTGATTGTTGTCGCAGAGCCAGAGTGGAAAAAAAGCTTGGGCCGAACTGTCGGTAACCCTTTGTGTCTGGTGACATGTGGCCTAAACAAAGCTCTGGGTCGATAGCACCGTACGGTAACCGACTTGCTTCTTCCTGTGTTCCTCCTCGTTCTGTGCTTGTGTTTCTTGAGATTGTACCGCGTCATACATACCACATCTTGTCACAGGCCAGGTAAGCTCTCTGTTCTCTGTGGTATATGAAGTGGGCGCGGGGGTGATCGTGTTGATCGGCGCGTCGAGATAGGATGTGGTCTTCGTCGCAAGGTGGGATGGGGTATCAAGAGCGAGGGACGGTGTGATTATGGTTGTTGTTGTTGGAAGAGAAGGCGAGAGGAGGGTGGGAAGAAGGAGAAGGGAATAAAGCCAGCTGGATGGGAAAGCCGTTGGCTCAGGGGATGGAATTGTTCTTTAATGGAGCTGAGGATCTGGGGAGGGGGGGGTGCCTGGGGGAGGCACTGGGGAGGCTTGGCTTGGCTTGACTTGGCCAGCTCCAGGTGTCCATCCAGGTCAACAAACATGCGGGTCAACAAGGTTGGCTTGCTCCAAAAATGGGAACACGGCGTGACTAATTGATTGACTGACTTGACTGACTGACTGACTGACTGACTGCTGCCCGCCTGCCCGCCTGCCTGGGGATGCCCAGCTACCGGTAACTAGAATGTACCAGTTGTACCTAGGTCGACTGGTAGTGCCCAGGTAGGTGTATTCAGGCGTGGTGGAGGGGCCCCGGGGCGCATGAGGTGGGAGGTCCAGTGCAATTGACAGGGGTATGGATGGTCTGATCTAGTAGGACAAGGGTCAATTGTCAATTGGTGCAGGGGTGAAGGAACAGAGGGTGTCGTAAAAAAGAAAAAGGGGTGGGGCCCTGGTTCTAGGCAGTAGGCTGAGGTAGCATTGGCTGAGCTGGCTGTGCGACCCCTGAAATCCACCCTACCTAGGTACCACCTGGGCAATGACGCTGATCCTCCGAAACTCTGCTGCTGAGGAGGATCATGTACATTGGTACCACCACACCTAATCTGGGCCCGCAGGCGCCAGGTGGCATGGAATCCCCTGAGGAATGTTAGTGTAGCCCGGCTATTTCGGCTGCCACAGCCTAACTAGGTACTTTTCTTTTCTGTTCTGGTTGCAACAAACTTCCAAGGTTCAGATGTGCTCTCCTGCCCGTACACGGTAGACCTCCTTTGTTGTGTTGGTGATGCCTTTGTTCCTTGCGAATGGCCAGGTAGCGAGTTGATCACCTGGACGGGCCACTCGGGCTGCTATCTCCTTTGAGCTGAGCGTTTGCATTGTCTGAAAGTTTAGAGGCTTCCGAAGTTCCGCCCTATTGGACTAGTCTAGTCGGCAGTCGCTTCTGAGGTTCCAAGGCCGTTGTCCTTTTTGTTCCTCTGCGGCTGAAGAGCTTTCCAGCTTAGTGTGAACTACTCCCGTCCATCCGCCGCTCTAGGGAATCATCTAGATACCTGGACACCTACATAGGTAGGCACAGCGTTGGACCAGGCCTACCTAGCTTCCAAAGTTTACCTAAGTAGCCTGGAAAACTTCGACAATGACCATTGATGACTTCTATCTAATGGAAGCTACTGGGAGGCCTACTGGGGAGCTCTACTGGGGAGTGGGAGCTATTATCTCCCGGGAATTCGACAATGTATTATTACTAACCAGCACATATCACCGCATATGTCAGCTAGGTGGTGTACACTGAAAGATAAAGGAGGATTTGTACGCGGTAGTATGCTAATCGCTGCATCGTGCGATGCTACTTGATATCCAACCACACAGACACCGTTCGTTGCCTTTACCGCCTCTTTCACCCCTCGGCCCCGGCTCGTATTTTTTGTGGACCTCAGCCTCGTCGTTTGTCGGATCCTACGTAGTATAACCTAAACTCAACATCAATGGACCCTATGTACAACGCTACTTTGATATGTATGTACCATACCTACAATACATACCAACCATACATACATACATGGCACGCTTCAGTACCGACGGGATCTCTCCCCGAGGACTTGCACTGCTGTGACACGGTCGGAAAGCCACCTCCACTGACAAGCTTGGAAAACTTGGAAACCCTTTGTTTTTCATCTATATAAGTCTGTTCATATCTGTGTCGTCAATGCACCCTCGCGCCCCCCTCCGTATTGCACACAGCAGAGTGAGTGAGTGGGATGACGACATCTCTCCCTGCCTACACGGCGGCACTCCGCATAATTGGGTTATCAAAATTTCCGAAGATTTACATTCTTAATCCCTCAGGGCCAATGCCTTCGGAAGATACTGCAGGTCATGTTGGCCACTAGTTTTGGGTCCCTGCCTCACTTTGACAGGCCCGTCTCACCTTCACAGCCTCAATCCCGCCAGGGCACCACGGGGATGCGATAATAGAGAAAAAAGGGGGGCAGGGGGGCGGCTTGAATCAAGAAGCACCAATCTGCACCAAAAGAGAAAGGTGGGGTGGAAGTTCTGTGGAAGAATGCTGCAGCCCGGGGGTCTGGTCGGCCGATCCCCCAGTGTCTTGCCATAGCTTGCCTAAGAATAGAACCCCACGTTTCTCTAGCTTCCATCCGGAAGAAACTCGCAATCCTGACTGGGCTGTCTACCTAGGTACCGTCCCTCCCCATCGAGCTTCATTCCAGATTCGCGAGGATGTTTTCTCTGAATCTCATCCCATCGCCTCGGCCTTTTCCGGGATCTGCAGAGAGCATGCACTTGTTAATACGGGGTACCTACCATACAGCGCAGAAGTAGGAGACCCCCAAGGATTCCCTCCGAGAGGGTACGCGCCTACCCACCCCTTGCCCACACACTATGTAAACCACCATCTCGTATTTCAACATCGCTCGGGTAACGATTGATAGAGGTTCAATCCCAACGGGTCTGTTGCCGCCCACGGACGATCCCCGTTTCTGTATTTAGGTCGTCTACCTAATACGAAGAGAGAAAGGTCTACCGTTCCGCCGGCGACGGAGGATACTACCAGCCGATTGGGTTGGCGTACTACAGCCTTGCGGGTTGCTCCTGCAACCGCAGGAGCACGTCACTCGGACCCAGCATCGTTGATCTTTCAGTTGCATAGTAGCAGCATCTATGCAGCTTCCTGGTGGCCGACATTGAGCCCATCACGCGGCGGGACCTAGGGGTAGCACTTTTGTTTGAGACTGCTGTCCGTTCCACACGAGGCGTCAGGCGTTCTGGTCCGCTTCACTCGGCTTTCTTATCCTGCGTGGGATGAGCTCTCAAGGAAGGAATCAAGGAAGGATTCGAGGAAGTGTGGATTCTTGAAGTCTTTCCTCTGCTGTGTGGACATTGTCCACGTTGTCGGCTGTGCCGCACAAGACAACCCACTGATGGATCTCTCTTCTCGCTCGTAGATGCCGACTAGGGCTATGTGACTATGTCTTGCCATGCATACGCCCTTCTCGCAGGATGGCTTGTGAAGGATGCCTCCTATAGTCTCGTTGCGATTCCAGTCCTGCCTAACAAATCACATGCAGAGCAAATATACTCTTCATACTGAATCATTATCCTCCCGAGTGAAAGCCGTTGAAAGGCTCGAATGGTCATGACCCTTTTTCGGGCGGATACGTCGCCATGTGCCATATGTCTCGGTCCCACTCACTCGCAGGGCACAGCAGGGATGGACAGGTAGGAGCACGGCCACGTCTAACCTGCTGGATGGGCTAAGTATTGCCCCGAACGACCATGGACAACGAGATCCAGCATAGCCTCTCGGATGGAGTCCGTAACCACCTAGTTCGCCGTCACGATCCTTCTTGCTCTCGATCACATGGCAATTCGACCAGTGACATATGAAATTCGGGCCTCTGCTATGCTCGAAGCTCCATACAAGCAAGTGGCAGAACATCATCAGTTTTTAGCCAGAAGTTCGAAGCTCCGCACTAGACCACCTGGCTATCGGCTGTTGGGAACCCAGGCAATTGATTTTTTTTTTTTCTTTCCGACGGTGGCTGAGCCAAGGGGCCCTGAGAGATCCATGGAAAGGAGACTGCCCTTGTTCATGGCTTCAGCTTTAGTATGATGCTGCATGCTACGCTTCTCGACTCTGTATTGATCGGCCATTGGGTTGCCATTGGTCATGTGCTTGTTCGAGTACCAGAAGTTATACTCACGTAGGTACTGGTACGTCCGACTTTGGGAGACCAGGTGTTGACTGTTAGGTTGTTCGACTGCTGGATATCGACTATCAGGCTGTCCGACTATTGCATATCGGGTCTATGCGTTAACGTAAATCAGATTGTATGACTATTAGGCTTTCGCTACTGGGATATAAGAGCCTTCAGTTCAGTCTAGACCCTAGCTTAGCTGTGAGGCTCCCGAGGCCTAAGTCTTAGGAGACTGTTTGTTGTACGCCACGGCGCTGCGCAGAGAGTATGAGATGACATGCTATGAAAATGCCATCAACCAGAGCATCACCGAGTGCTTGGGCGATGCACGACGGGCCACACGAGGAGAAATTCGAGTATCTGCAGCTTGGGAGGCCAACAAGCGGGTAGTCAACCGTCCCATGAGGAGCCAGCCACACAGAGGGCCTGCATTCAGAGGACCACACATGGCGACCATCAGAGACAGCTTGATCCGGCTGAATCCGTCCTTCTTTGTAATATATGGTGTATCTTATCTTAGTCATGCAATGATGAAAGCCCGGGCCATGTGACTGCCAAAGCAATGGTTGCTCGAGCGCTGTGCTGGACAGTCCGCGGGTTCGCCCTTCGCCACCATGACTTCCCCCCCCACTCCACCTTCACAATACTCCCGTTATGCTCCTCGCCATCTCCATTCGCTTATCCTCATCTTCTCACCATTAGAGTTTCTGGTACTCGAGCTTTCCTTCTAACTTTTTGCTCTCGGCGACCTTGCGCACCGCCTTGTTGAAGTCGTCCTGGTTGACGGCGTCTCGGTAGTCCTTGATCGCGAATAGACCCCTTGGTGGATGTCAGTATTGGCACAACATATCGAAGCCGTAGAGAGGAATGGGTGATAACTTACGCCTCTGTGACGACGTTGCGCAAGTCGGCACCGTTGAGCCCATCACTCATCTTGACTACACTCTCGAAGTCAAGATCGCCCTCCTTGACGACACTGTCAGCATGGATCTTGAGAATCTCCAACCGCCCAACCTCGTTGGGCAGAGGGATCTCAATCTTGCGGTCCAGCCGTCCCGCACGCAGCAGGGCGGGGTCAAGAGTATCCGGTCGGTTGGTGGCCATGATGATCTTGGTCTTGCCGAGGTAGTCGAAGCCGTCAAGCTGGTTCAGAAGTTCCATAAGTGTTCTCTGGATCTCTCGGTCGGCAGATGTACCCTCCGAGAATCTTCGGCCACCGATGGCGTCAATCTCGTCCATGAAGATGATGCAGGGCTCGTGTTCCTTGGCGTAGCCGAACATCTCGCGGATCAGTCGGGCGGACTCGCCAATGTATTTGTCGACGATGGCGGAGGAAACGACTTTAGAAAGGAATCATGATTAGCCTCTGATATGAAACGTGATAGGAAGAGTAATTGTGATGGGAGCCGAGGTCTGCCGCACCTTTTAGGAAGTTTGTCTCTAGACTGCTTGCCACAGCCCTCGCAAGCAGCGTCTTTCCCGTTCCTGGAGGCCCGTACAGCAACACACCCTTTGGAGGCTTGATACCGACACGCAGGAAAAGTTCTGGGTTCTTCAGCGGCAGCTCGATAACCTCGCGCAGCTCTCTGATCTGGTCATTGAGACCACCGATGCCTGCAAAGTTGATCTGGCCTGGATCTTCCAACGACATGTTGTAGACGAGAGGGTCGACTTCTCGAGGAAGCATTCGCATGATTGTGAGGGTTGTCATATCGAGCGCCACGCGGGTTCCTTGCTTGAGCTTCGCCCGGTCGACCTTGGAACGGCAGCCGACGACATATCGAGGGCCGGAGGATGCCTTGACGATGACTGTGAGGAAACAGAAGTAAGGTGTCAGCAGATGGCTACAGCAAGATTGTCACGCCTTCCCTAGCCAGATGGGGTTGGATAATGAACGTACATCTCTCCTCGTCCAGCTGCTTCAGAACCTCGCCGATGATCTGACCAACACTTTGTAACGCCTTGATGTTCTCCTCTGTCTGATTAAACTCCTTCTCCAGGTCCTTGATCTCCAGTCGTAGGTTCTTCAGCTTGACCTCCCAGTTTCGCGACTCCAACAGCGAGTCGGTGTACCTCGCGATGGCATCGGACCTCTCTGGATCAGACATTCTGGGGCACGAGTGACAGCCTCGGACTGTAGATGCGGAATCACTGTAAGTTGCCGGTCGCTCGAAGGGGGGCGTATGGATTAGGAATGTGTCGTGTATGGTTCACTGTAGAGCTAGAGCGGAACGCGGCTTGCAGGATATGGTGATTGTTGTTGTCGCGGCCTGGTCGTTCTGATGGCGTCTCAAGGTGGTCCCAAGCGTTGCCGTTACGGCACTGGCAAGCTGAGCTTACCCAAGCTTCTGCTGCCTTGCGTCAGGCCAGCGGCTGGCAATGCATAGTCGACAGGGGTCAGCGGCCGCAGACCCCACCCTCCGTCGGACCTCAGTTAAAGCCGTTCCGGATGCTTAGTCAGCAGCCAAAAGTCCGGCTGCTTCCTTCCGTCACCCGCCTCCGCCGATGCATGCAAGATCATCAACTGGCTTCCCCGGGACATCTCGCTTCTCCACTTGTTAATCTGTCTTTTCAAATGTTAGCACTGTTTTCCCCAGCCACGTCGTCATTCCTTTACCACAAGTCCCCTGGAGCGAGCCGAAATGCAGACGACCCTTAAATAATTATGATGATGCTGCATGGATTCCTTCCAGATACCGCTATCACATCGCCAACAGTTCTACTCATCTCTTACAGCCTCTCAGTCTCTCAGGATAGATACAACCACTCACCTACCTAGGGGGCGGCTCGGTAGGTAGTTCCAGGCGTTGCAAGCGCTTATACCCCACCGGAACCAGGGGCTCTCTTCTGCTGCTCACAAGCAGTTTTGAGGCTCAAGGTTGCTATCGGATCCGACCCGTTATCCGGCGCTCGCTCGGGTTCAGCTTGTTGCCCCCGAACATCAGCGACCCGAGATTCAGCCCCACCGCATACAGTAGCACCTATTGATGGGCTATTGAGCATCGTTCAACTTAAAAGAAACGGCTCTATGCAAATTTCTAGCCTGTGCTAGTGTTGCACCACCGTCGATCAACTGCGGGATCAGGAATCGGCTTTGCATTGAGGCTCTCGCACAAGCAACGACCTTACCCGACTTCAGCCCTTGCCAATGGCGGCATCAGCATCAACATGGCTGCATGCCCATGCCCAACATTGACGAGGGGCATTGCCCAATGCAAACCCGTAGGAGCCTTGACCAGGATTTCCCGCTTCTCCCCCAGGCTCCGACCCCTTCGAGAGGTAGCCTCTATATAGCCTATCCTGTCCCCTTCAGGTCAAGATCTCAATTACATCTCATGCTCCCCTGCCGCCTTGCTGCTTGGTATTTCTGGAATTATTTCAAGTCCATGGTCACTACATGCATTGGGCTGGCATGTTGTTGTTCAAGTGCCACAAGTCAGAGACTGCTTTGACAGCTCTGGGCTTGGTCATCGTTTCCACACACTATCCCTTTCAATTCGCCCCTTGAGCTTCTTACGCGCCTTGCAATACTCTGACCCGCGTACCGTCTGATGACGTAGGTCGGCAGTGAAATCAGGGAATTTAGGTATCGCTTCCTCCGTCTCCTCTGCATACCAGGGATGGCCACGTTATTGCTGGAGTCTGGAAATCACATTCTTTTCTTTATCGTCTTCGTTGGTCTCTATTTTTCCGTTCATGTCCTGCATTGTCCTCCTGCCTAAGGCAACTTCCCCTCCGGCCCATGATATTTGTTTAGTGCCAAGCGGCCTGACTGCCGCGTATTTACTCGAGGTTTCATTCGACATCGCCTGTCTTTCATATTCTTGACACCCTGCCGAAAACCACATATGCTGCATATTGGTTCACATCAACGACGCAACCTTCTCTGCCCGCCTGAGTCCGTCCAACGACCGGCTCGGGCTGCGGATCGATCTTCTCCGAGAGACCAGATACACGATTGGTCTCGAGGGGAGCCCTTTTGGACGGTAGTGGCACGAATGCCTTGCCTGTGTTCGATCAGCCTTTCAACATCACGAATCCCGGGGAGGAGCTGACATTGCAAGGTATCTGTGGGCAGTCATACGATACGTGGTTGAGGAGCGAGATATGGACGGGGACTCTATCACAACAAAGCCTGGCTCGCAAGGTTCAAGCCCCCAGACAACCGGACCAGCGCTTTCGCGCGCTCAGCGCGGTGCCATCGCTGCGCAAGCCTGCGATACCTGTCGCTCGAGGAAGCAGAAATGCGACGAACAGAGACCAAGATGTTCCACATGCCAGAAGTTCAAATTAGAGTGCCGATACCGAGAGCCTCAGCCTACCAAGAAGGACAAAACCCTCGTTGAGATCCTGGAGCGAATCAAGACACTTGAGGACAAGATCGACAACCTAGCCTCGCAGGGCATTGCCTCCCCTATCTCATCTTCGCTTTTAGGGGGTCCCCTCGTTCAAACCCCGGCCCCCATCGCTGGTGGCAGCAGCGGAAGCGGTAGCAGCGGTGCATTCCATCCAACATCATTAGCAGATGCCTCCAGAATTCCCGGAAATACAGCCATGTACAAGTATGCCTCATCAGTTCGAGCCCTGCTTGCTTGGCCTGTCGTCCAGGAACTCCTGAAGGCCGGTTCCTCAAGCACGCCTGGATTTGATCCGGCCACCAAAGCTGAGCAGGACGGTATTTCTACTCTTCTAGGAGCACCTCAGTCGACACCGTTAGCCCACCCAGGGTCCACGTTTGGACGGCATCCCAGTCTCGACCCGCCAGCTCTGGGCAGCTCTGCAGCTGTTCCTCCGGTCTTACACTCACTCGGCTGGGAAACTATGCAGACACTTAGCAAGGCCTACTTCGACACGTTTAATCTACTGCACCCTATTGTGGACCGCCATGCCTTTGTGTCTACCACACTCCCTGCCATTATGACTAACGGCCTTGTGCTCGACGACAGCGTGCAATCCACACTAGCCTATCTTATCTTTGCGCTGGGAGAAGTTGCGGTCGATGCTTATAATGATCAATCGCAGGGACTATCTGGCGGTGGTACCACCAAAAAGGCGCAGCATCCAGGCCTGGCCTTATTCAACGAGGCACGGAGACGAATGGGGTTCAATTTGACCGAGTGTAACTTGGAGAATGTCCAGATATTAGCTCTCGCGGGGTAAGTTTTGCCCTCCGCCGAAGCTGGCCACGTCTAACCCATGATAGGATATATTACGAGACGTGCTTCCACCACGTGGTTCGTTTAAACCTCCTTACCGAGATCTTGTCTCTATTCTTCGTCGAAGGGAGCATGCTAATCGTTTGTAGGGATACTGGCGGATGACAACTTCGGCATCCTTGGCTTGCCAAGCCTTGATTATCAGGTAAGATATACCGACCTGCATACCCGCAACGAGTCTGGCAGCTGACAAGAAACACAGCCATCCCGAAGAGTTGACATCAGCTCAAGGCGATACTATCAGAAGAGCTTTCTGGCACTGCTACATCATAGAGACGTCAGTTCCCCCCAGACCCTGTTCCCATTGGTCCGAAGCCTGACTGTCAGTAGCTCCTACAGCCCGGAAGTAGGGATGCCAGTAACTGGCTTGGACAAGTACGAGGCCCTAGTCCGAGTGCCGGACTTCGGTGGCATTTTGTCTCAGGAAGACTATGTCATCAATGAAGCTTCACATTATCAGGAGCACTTCGCATCTCAGATCGTTCTTCGGCGACTCTCGGCAGACTTTCATAGCGTCCTAGGCAGTGGTAAGACCTCGCAAAATTTCGCCACCTTTAGCCCCCTTCTAGGTGCAATAGCTGTCGACTGTGTTGATCAATAAGGACTAATAATCTCATAGCAACATCCACGCCGTCTTCCCCTACTTCGACATCTATATCATCAGGGCCGACGATGCCAGGAGCTATCAAGCCACTGGCTATGCAACTCGAGCAATGGCGCGAGACTCTGCTACCGCCACACTTGCGATGGCAAGAGAACGATCATGCGAGTCTTCCCAATCCGGATCAGAACATCTTCAACGCTTCTGTATATCAAGCGACCCCTTCCATGGCAAGCGGACCACATTCCATGTCGACGGCCGCAGGCCTGCCCATGTTCACAACGGATCTCGACACGCAACCTATTACCTACCCTTACGCAAGTGATATCCAGATCGCCTTATTACGTACACGCTACTACATCACCAAGCATATGATATACCGGCCGTTCCTATATAAAGCCCTCCACCACGCGGACCAAATGACACAGGACGATGCTGAGGGTGTTGCAATCTGTCTACGAGCGTGTCTTAAGTGGCCGCTTACCATGTCACCGGCATACGCACGGAAGCGATTGGTACCCTGCATTTTCTTTTGGACTCAGAACCTGTTAGGTGTGCTACTAGTCTTGCATCTGAGTGAGCAGGTACCCATCCTCCAGAGGATAAGAACAAGTGGTATCTGCGGAGATGGGTTCGAGGCCGAGGCGAGTGAGACGGTGCGGCTAGCGATCGAGTGGATCAAGGACCTGAAAGACTGTGATAGTGCTGCGGACTGGGCCTGGGGTGTCGTGAAGATGATCTACAAGCCGGAAGAATACTGAGAGGACAGCCGCGTTTACGGTATTCCAGTCGACTTGCGGTACCAGCCCTCAGTCCGAGGCGTCGCCAATGTGATGGCTGCGACGACCAGCAGCGAGCACTTCACGGAACCGCAGAGCTGCACCATTGGATCGCGCACGTGGAAATGCCACTGAATTCAGCAGTCTGGATAGGAAAAGGCGTGCCTGTCTCGAAGGCGCCGCTATTTGACTAAGAAAGGGGGATGAGATTACTGCAACGACGGGGCTCGTCATTCGATTGGCACATTCCTGAAGAGTAGGCTGGTGTCTGCATTCTTTATGAGCGAATTGTGACTGAGAACAGCAAACTATCAAAACATATTCAATACATTCAAACAGTTCCACACCAGAAACCCGCCGTCGGCTCTCGCCTTATAAGCGTCACCCGAAGATCGATCCTAGCGTCATCCGGCTAACGCGCAGACGCGTCGGCCTTGTCCTCCAGGGGTGCAAAGGACCTACGGCTATGCATACTTGCGTAGTCAAAGAACGATGCAACGGCCATTGCCCTAGCGTCGCGCTGGCGTCTTTTTCCCAGTGTCGGTATGTCTCTGTCTTGCATGGCCAGAATGGCCTAGATCCGGATCTGGCATACGCGAACAGCTATAATTTCGTTACCTATCCTTTACACATTACACATGGGTCTTGGATGTTGCAGTGCAGTAGAGATGCCTCCCTTATACATATCATCAAAAGCTCCTGTAGAAAGTCATCATCGGCTGTTGGACTCTTGCCGGCCTGGTCTGCGTCCACGACCATTCGCCATTCGCCACCTGCGCTGCCCATCATGCATGTGTCCAGAACGAAATTTAGAACCCACCGGACAACGTCACCATGTACGGTATCTATGAATGTTATTCAGAGCATTTCTGGATGATCTCCGGCTCAGCGCCCGGAACCGTTCCGTTGTACATGGATTTTGTCCTTTTATTTTTCCCTTCCTCCAATCGGCCCCGCTGGTGGACAGGTATGTACTGTACGTTTGGTCCAGGAGTCCATGGCAGGGATGAAGGCCGTTGCTCTCTATGTGTGCTGGTGGTGGTGGTGGTGTTTCCATAGTGTCTCTACCGTCACCAACTCGGTCAAAGCGGCTCCCTCCCCACCCTCTCCCGTTCCGGGCGACTGAGAGGAGTCTGATCGTCTGACCGTCAGGGCGTTCCAGGGCTGAAAGGTGGGTGTGGATTGTGGGCTGTGGATTGTGGGACCGCCCTCGTGTCGGCGCTTTGACGAGATTGAGACCCGGGTTCCGACGACTCGACAAGTGCATGTGGTTCAATTCTAGGAGATGAGATGAAGCTCCACGGATGCTGTAACACCAGACGTGGTACCCGTGTCCGAACCCGTTTATAATACATTATGAGGCGTCGTACACGGGTGATACAGTTCAACCTGACATGTCTTGTTGACAGGTGTCGTATCCGCTCCCGAGCCAGTGGCCTCGCCAGCAGACGCGCCGGGCTTCTCGCCGGCTTCAGATACCGAGGGTGTCAGCTTGGCTTGATATGTGCTCACCTCGGGAGCCCTCGTGTTATATAGCGTGGCATAAGCACCTCGGGTCTTACTTCCCAATCTTGTGATATGTGACGAGCGGTTTTCTAAGGCTGACCGCATCAAGTCAATGATGCGAACATGGCTCCTGACGTATCTATCTCCTCTTTCTGCCCACCAGCCACCAAGCGCACAAAGCGTATGTAATATGGCCGGGGGCATGGACATGGGCATGGGCATGGGGAAGGGCCGGCAGACCCTTGTTACCATCCGTGACAGGCTGAATCGTGATCTGGGAATATGAAACATCCCGATTCGCATGTTCCTCTGGGTGATTTGGGAATCACCAAGAGCAGACACGCACACCACCACATGGCACTGATCTATCGTTCCTTGGAGGGAAAGATGTCGTCCTTTTTTTTTTCTGCGGACTGGCACGGTCAGACCACCTGGGCATCTGCTGGGCAATGTGGACGCGCGTTGGGCGTATCAATGGTCCCCGGGGTCCTAGCTACTTGCCAGTGCGGCCGTTTCCTCCGGCTTCGAATGTCCTTCGTGTGCCGTTGGTCTTTGAGAGGCTTTTATATAAAACACAAAACATAAGCACATGTGATATTACACACAACGATGCTTACCAATGCCGTTGGTGATACTGAGGAGGCCTCTCACTGCGCAGACACGTGACGGATTCCGCCCGCCCTGGTCACATATTGGGTCACGCCATCTATGCCAGATCCTGCACTTCTGACAGCTGCAAAAGTTGGTAGTGTAGATCTCAACGGATCACAAATTGGGGAAATGCGACCCTCTCGAAGATGTCGACAGGGGGGCGGGGGGTTGAGTGGGCCTCCGCCGTTGACATTGCGTGTCTCTTTGTTGTTTATCAACTAAGAAGGGATGTCGACTTGGTACATACGGATCTTCCATAGTTGTCGTGTGTGTGTGTGTGTGTGTGTGCTCTGCTTTGCTTTTCCCGCGGGCCGCGGTGGCATTCTGCATCCAGACAACGTGGTTGTATTGTAGTCTGCAGCCCTGCCCTGGAGCGGGCGCTACTCCTGGAACGCCTCTTCCGGGGGAGTTGCTTCTGTTTTACCCCTCTCTAGATGGCGACGTCTCCGGTGTCATGACACTAACGTGCCACGGGTCTATTGGATCTTATTCTTCCCAATATCCGGTGAGCTGGGGCTGCGTGGCTGTCCCCGGGGCCACGGGTGTGGCAACCTTGTAACGGTCTGTGCAACCTCACAGCTTCATATCTCGTAAATTACTGCCCAGAAAGGTGATGTGTCGGTAGCAGTGCCGTATCGTTTCACTTGTTTAACACTGGGTTTTGGATCATGGAATCCTTCCTCGTCCCGGGACTTTTACAGCACGGTATGTAGTAGACTAGTAGTGCACGGGTTCCCCCGGGCTCCCATCGCGTAATGAGCGGTGAGAGCTCGCTAGTCTCAGTCATGACATGCTTGGTCAAGGCTGATGGGTCGTTGGGACGGCCGCCAGTTGAGGCTGAAAAAGATGGGCGTTTCGATAGTCAGGGGCATCGTCAGGCGCCTGGCTACACTCCACCAGCATACATACATAGCACAGTATCACGAGACATCTTTGAAGGGCCGCCTGGGATAAGCCGCCCAGCATCTGGGTCACTATCCTTAGTCCCAAGGGATTTCTTGGCGGACAAGTAAATCTGGGAGCATTGAGCAACATGATCTGTGGCAATGGCAGATGGTGCCACAGCCCAAGTGAAGTAGTTGTCGTGAAACGAGCGTACGCTTACGTAGACGGGTACACAGCCAGATGATACTGGCATGCACGGAAGTCAGATGAACTGCCGAAGATGGGCCATATATATAGATTAGCGGACAGGCCACATGCCGATCTGGTGCATGGGTGTTGAGATTTCGGGACTCGCTGCGTGTCCGCTTGCTCATCAACGGCTTCTGGTCTTTGGTTGAGAAGCCAGGAGGAAAAAGAATATGGGAAGGAAGTCGGGACAGCAGCAAGGAAGGAAGAAAGAAAGAAGGAGAAAAAAGAGAAGAAAGAAACAAACAAACATGAAATTGATAATAAAACAGCCCGTCAACTCTTCGGCCTTGAGCAGAAGTTTCAGGTTCGTCAACTGGTGGACAGGAATAGACAGACAGCAGCGCCGAAAATCTTGAACAACATCGGATCGGAGCGTCAGCTAAGCGAGCTGACGCACCGCCGAACGAGTCAAGTGTGATTGTGACTGCCGGCATGCAGGCCGAAGGAACCAAAGAACGAACGCAACGACTGCTTGGTTCTCCAGCATCTTCATCGCCATCGCATGGACCCTTTCTTCTCGGCGTGTCTCGGCGCGTTTAGCCCACGTCTACAACCAATCACTTCGAGGTCAAAGCGATACCCAGGGGGCTGGCCTGGCATGGTCATTGGTGGTGGAGGGAGCCCGATGGCGGTGCTTCCGAGCTATCACTTTTCTCGAACGTGTGGGAATCGGTCACCATGCATCGCATATACACAGTAGACTCAGAAGTATGTGGCTCGGAAGTGTCCCGATAGAGGCTTGAGACAGGTCGTACATAACGAGGGCCCCGCCCAAGGTATGTATGTACACTATTGTAGTCAGACGGGTGCATGCAGACGCACTGCGGCTGGCTGCAGGTACAGCGTTCCGATGGAGACGGGACGTTTATGGGTCCTTCACTCGGGCCGGGCGTTGTGTCGGCGAGCTCTGCGGACAAATGCATCAGTTGCATGGACGAGATATGTCCCGCTACATAAGACGGCCTGAAGGCAGAAGGGAGCGCTGATCGGCAAGATGTTCTCTCTCCATTGATGTAGTATCGAGGCCTTATTATCAATCTTGATCGTCAGTGGCATCAGTCCGGAAGAAGTCGTCGAGCAGACAGATGTCCACCATCTGATCAACAACGTCTGGTGTCCGTGCATTCCGGATATAACCTGGGGAGAGACTGAGTAGCCGGTACCTGCGCCTTCGATGTACTAGGTATGTAGATGTCTAAACAGATCGCATACTGTATCTGAAGAGACTCAACTTCAGCTTCTCACAGTCTTGATTTATCAGAACGAACTCGTGAGGTCGGGTAGGCATATGTGGGCACTGCGCATGAGGTCGATATATCACCCGGACCTTCTCACTGCGTACTGTGGTGACATGACCTGTTTGAGATCCCGGTATGATACGAGAGGGGGTACTGCCGAGGTGTACCTATATCTGTCTCTTTTACCAGGTTCCTGGCAGCAGCCCTATGTCGCTGTCAACTAGCGAATGTAACCCATCAAGACCTATTACGTACCAGGGACCTTGCAACGCCCCGGTGGGCTCCGGCATGTGTTACAACATGTTTCTATCCATCTGTCTGAGGAGGGCTTGACATCCATGAACCTCCATGTCAGAAACACCATTCAGTCGTTTGTAACATGTACCAGGACAGGAGTCATGCATACTTAGAACCATACCTTATAAGTACTCGCCCCACAATGAATTAGTTCCGTCCGCTCGAGCCCCCCCACGCCGGCCGCCTTGAGATCCCAATGTTCCCAGGGTTCCAATGCGAATATTGACACATATGCATCTGACCTTCCATTCTTTCTTTTCGTCCTCGGACCTCACATTCACCGTTCCCACCCGCTGGATTGGTAAATCATCATTGTGCTATGCTGTTAGAATCTGACACCTCTCGTTCACCGCTCGCTAAGTCTTCTGTTTCCGGGTGCGTGGGAGACATTCAGAGAGACCTCGGCAAGCCAATCTTAAATGGATCTGGAACAACTGGAACAACTGCCGCGCATCTCCCTTGACCCGTGGACCCTTGAACAACGATCCGGCCAGGAGAGAGGATACTGCCTCCCCCCTTTCCCCCGTTAGACCATGCTGGCTTCAGGCCTGCTAGTCTCGTCAAAGCTCCCTCTTCATGGGCCGATGGCGTCTTGATTCTCACTCCACCCCGCGGCCCTTTCAATGTTTTTCGAGGAGCGAGCCGTGTCAGTCCCGCCCAGGGCCAAGGAGCTGGACGCCCTGGATGAGGGTCCGGCCACCTTGTTGTCCCTCCTACAACTCAAGGATTTCCTAGTCCGTCCGCCCGTTGTAAGTGTACGCACGCACGCACACACTATCACAATACCAATCCTTCCAGAGTTACTATCCCTCCGTAGGCGCGGGACTGAACCTACTTTCTCAGCGCCATCTTTCACGCGTGATCTTTTTTCCTTCTTGGTTTTTTCTAATGACAGGGCTTAGTTGCCCATGCTCGATGCGAGTTTCGCGATATCTCAAGTCTAGTCAAGTCACTCTTTTCCCCCCAGGTTCCTCTTTTGTTGGCTTTTGCGCAGCCTCAAGCGCTCCTCTTTCCACTCTCCATGCTCGTCACAGTGTTGCTTCTTTGCGGCGGATGCAATCCCCCTGTCATGTCCCTCATACCGGACTGGCTCCGCTTCGGACGTTTGGATACATACCCAGCATGAACTCTCGTCACTGTCCGTACCGCATCATGTCACGTAGCATGGTCCGAGGTGTTGTTGAGTAGTCTTCCCATGCAGAGGTCATAGCTGCTGCCGTTGATATAACACAGCAGAGCAGTGCAGCAGTCGGTCCTTCTCCCCAACTGTCAAAGCATAGCATCAAAGTGGCAGCCCATACACCAGCTCTCGTGGCGCTTGGCGCTCGTGGGCGTCATTATGATCAGCCTTGGTCAGATTATACTGTGGAATGCCCGGAGAGCTCATTGCTTTGGACTCAGTTTGGGGGCCCGAGATCTGCGTCTCGGGCCATGCCTGAGCTTAAGCCTTGGCCCCGTTAGTGCCCGGTCCCATCCTTTCCCCGGCGATATGGGGAAGTTTTATATGGAGGCATGATCTTTGTACATTCCCCTCGATTCGTCTTCACCCTCCATCAGAACCACGGTCCACCACGTGACCGTAGTGACCATTAGCGACCATAGCGACCACCATAGTGACTTCCACGGTCAATGTTCTCGGACAGACGTCCGTGTCTCATATCTCACATACACTTTTCCCCTGGATCCACCCCGCCAGTGCCACATAGACCACTTGACATGTCGACAACGCCCCATGCCGTCCAGTCCCTGCTCGTCCCAACCCTATTGCAATATCTATATATCGTGGGTGTACCTTCCCGATCTTTCCCTCCCTATCTCTTACCCGAGTGTCACCTATCACATCACGTATATGCCCAATCATACGCACTGGAAGCACTCTTCTGATCATCTATTATATCGCTCCTTTGTTGGCCCCTGCCTCCCATCGAATTCACCAGCGGAACAACAACATCGACACCGATATACAATCACTCGCTTTTATTGCGAAGACACAACCAAATATAACAATAATTCGCCATCACAACCATTGAACCCAGGAATACAACACCATAAGAATGTGCGACTTCACCAAACACTACTACGTCTGGTCCGCATGTAGCGATCCGGGCATACACTACTTCAAAACTACGTTAGACGGCGACAGGCAAAACACATGCCCCAGGGCCCCCCACGAGAGATACATCATCCAGCAAGGCACATGTCCCCTGTGTGATACACATCCCGCCGGCGGAGCGCCCCGGGCTGACTGACTGGTTGAATTGGCTGGCTGGCTGGCACCACCCATCAACATTTAACCTGTTACGAGTACTCAAACGAAAGGGATGTGGAGTTATTTGGCTTGGTTCTCGCGGGTTTCCCGGTGCGGACATGACAGACCAGAAACGGACAGAACGAGGCTGGATCACGAATTCCAGCGGCACAGTTCACTGCCCAGGTGTTGAGGGGTAGTGACGGCGTTCTCAATGACTGGGAACAATCACTGACCCCGGGAATTACACTACATATGATCAACTCCACGTTCAACACGAAAGTCATCTTCCTGGCCCGCTTTTGATTCCGGAGAGCTAGTTCTTCGAGCCAGTCCAGCTACGGCGACTGTCTCGGCGTTCAGTCGCCTTAAAATCCCCCTCCCCCCCGGCCCTACTATCGAACTGATCCAGCTTTCTGGCTTTTATTTCTTTCCGCATCAATGCTGCTAGTTGCGCAGCGATTTGACGACACGGTTGCGGGATTTGGCGTTCCCAAATGTTGTGTGCAGCGAGCGGGCGTGGATCATTGGTTTTCAGGAATCCAACAACGAATTTTACAGGTATATTATCTGTCTGGAGGGCAAATTTCATCTCGGTCAATACACTCAGCGGCTTAAACTTTTATTTTTCCTGGGTCGGAACTGAGAATTGGAGAATGGCGAAAGGGGTCATTTGTGAGGGCTGGAATAGAATAGGGAGGAATCATGTCAAGTCGCGGAGAGCGCAAGGGCAGCGCTCAGCGCTCATATGAATCGAAACGGCTCGGTCTCCGTCAGCCTTTCCCGTTTAATGTCACGGACTGCGAAGTGAGAATAGTGCTATGTCCAGTTATTATGCATATGCCCATGTTTCTCCAATGCTGCCTACATAGTATGTACTCAAGTAGTCTAGGCCCAGGGGCTGTTTCTTCAGCCATGCACTCAACGGATGGGGTTTACGTATGATATGCGAAGACTGATGAACAGGTGATACTACGCAAGGGTGACAATTAACACAGTCCTAGCCGCACGGGCTGTTGGAAGACCGGTAGGCTCCAAAGTGGAGATTATAATGACAAGCATCAATACTAAATGCTGAATATGTAAGGCATACTCATTGGTAAGTCTATTTTTGTTCTCATCAGCCCTTGGAAGTTGTGTTGAATGATTAGATCAGCGGGTAACTATCACTTTTGCGCAGTCAAATGCAATGCTTAGACCACCTAGCGAGTATCTCAACTTTAAAGTTGCATTTGGCATTTTATATGATTCTAATATGTGATCTTTGCTACGGATATATACGAACTTCAGTGATACCTTACATAGTAACGCAACTAGGGTATATTATAGTGGTTAATACAAACCGCGGAACAGTAACTCAGGAGAGGGCGCCGAAGCTTAATGTATAAGTGTTTGCAACGCTGTAGGCTCTTCTTGCTATGTAATATATCGGTTCGGTGATGCTGCATACTTTGCACGATTCTCTGTGGCGCGAGGACATCACGATTCAAGTTGTCTGTTGGCTGAGCACACAACTATTAGCCAGCCCGAGGAGTAACGATCAGGTGATATATCCACTTCGATACTCGACTGGAGGTACCATACCGCACGGTCCTTAGGGTAATGTATGCCAGCCCTGGCGGTCACCTAGCGGCGGCTTTGCTCTAATATATTCCTGATAATCAAGGTTCAAGACCAACTTCCCAGGGCAGTCAACAAACGCAAATAACTAGCCATCTCGGCGTCCTGAAACAAACTTTGGAAGCACTATCTCCTATTTTCCTAGCCAAAGTCTGCATAAGCCTAGTCAGCGACATCCAGCTGCACAGGCATCGATTCGACTGGATGTCCTTAATCATGACGAGATGGCCTTCGATTGCCTCTCATAACGAGGATTGTGCAGCTCACCATCAATGATCCGGTCAGCATCAGCAAGCGGAGGAGTCATGGTCCCTTCAGCGCCCCTGGCGTATCCAGAACGATCCCTTTCAATAGTTGCAATGGTAGCCCGTCCAGAGCGGATGACAGCAATAGGAGGTACGATTTCCATCCCACCAGGAGGCTGAGGTGTCATCAGGCCGAGAGCAACGGTGTTCAGATCATCCCCATGGCTGTCGCCTTACCTCCAGATGTCAACAGGCCGATCTCTGAACCGGAGAGCCGGGCGGACCTGCCCGGCTTCCCACTAGGCGAGGAAACTTCATCGTCGGCGGGAGCCTCTACCTTCCCCGACCACCGCGCAGGGCGACCACAACCCTCACTACCACCACCACCACCATCTTCATACCTGAAGCTTGCACGTGCCCGAGCACTCTGGGATGGTGTCTTTCCGGCTTACGACTTCTTCCAGTCGAACCATCACGTCGTGCCCAGGTCCACGCTCCATGCTCAAATCCCGTGGAGCAGATTAGGACGGGAACAAGGGGCCACCAAGCAGCCCGTTGTCGAGCAGACCGTCGATGGGGCTTGTTGAGAGGCTTGTATGCTACCATTGGCCGGCCGATCCAGCACGCCGTCAGGCATAAGATAGCCATGCAGCTGGATCTCCATACCGGATCTGAGCGGCAAGGACGGCGATGCTGAGGAGGGCGAGGAAGGCAAGCAGGGCGCCAAGGAAGCGAAACCTGAGGAATCGCAAAGCCGAGGAGGATGAGTAAGTCTGCCGCGCCATTTCCTTATCTCTCATCTTTGTTGTGGTTGCCCGTTTGTCGTCGTCGTATATCCATCGTTGCAGTGCAGCTCCAGGATGCTCCCGGTACATTGTGAGGCGAGGTCCGTCCATCACAATACAATCGTTTATCTCCCCCACCCGCCTGAACACGCAGGAGACGATCGAGATCAAACGGGATCTTCACAGGAGGAAGAGAGGGGGGGGCCAAGTGGCGTTCGAGGATGGCACAGTAGTAGTGGTGTTGAGGTCTTATCCTGTCTATTTCTGCTCCTGCTGCAACCTCTTATATTGTACCCCTGATCGACGGCCGGGATCATCATCTTGGGCTTAGTGTGTACAGTACTGTACCTAGTTTGGTCCGGGGCTGCTCATCATTCTCGGAATAAGATCTCTCTCTCTAGGCGCATCCAATTATCCAATTGGTGATCCTGGTGTGTGTGCCCGTGTTCTGGTTCGATTAAACCACTAACACCGCCCTGCAACATCGCAATCTTGGTAACCAGACACACTCGCATCTTGAATCTTTGGGTGTCTGCTCCAATCGTCTTCGTCTCCACGCCTGTGGTGTGCATCTGCCCCTGGTCGGGTGTGAGGACTCTCCTGGCCGCATAGATAATTACATACATAACAGACTTGCAGTCTTACCATGTACTACCGCACCATGTCAAGATCGTTCCGGGCCTGTTCATACGCACATAGACATATGTACGACGGATCCGTACTTGACAGCAGGCTGATCTTGACAAAAAAAAAAAAAAGAAGACGGCAGAGAATGGGGCTTGGCCTGCTCTCCCAGGGTCAATAGCGTCGCAGCGCAACCCCGGACACGCGGACATTAATTTCCACATTCTGTACCCAACCCAACCCAGCTGCCCAGATTATCCCGGCGGCTGCTCGGCGCGCATCCGGGATCGTTTGGAGCAAAAAGACTGATGGACAAAGGTGAACCTTTGTGTGGGGCCCCCGGTGGCGTCTCGCTGTGGGCCCCCTCTCTCCACCCCCAAACTCGTCACCCAAGCCTGGCAGGCCCCATGTGTTTGTTGTTACTGTGTACCAGATAGGGAATCGTGCGTTGTTTGCTGTGTTTTCGTTCATTTCTTGGCCTTTCAACGGGAATGGGAAAGGACAAAAAAAAAAAAAAAAAAGGAAAACTCACTGTGCAGGGCCTACTTCGAGGTGCCCACCTTTCCCACACACCTTTTTCTTTTGCCAAGTGGCGCCTCTTCGCGCTAAACATCTGTACGTACATAGTAACGGGAGGGAAGGGAGGGGGGGGGGGGCGATGGCCTCCTCTCCCAACTGCCGGGAGCCGATCTCCCTGTACATATGTATGTATGGATCATTAAAGCGATGCGAAGAGGCGGGCAGACGGAACGATGGATCTGCCTGCTCCTCAAGTACCACAGGGCCCAGGGCTGGCCCTCGGGGTATCATCTACCGGTCAGGTCCAAGGTCAAGACCGGCATGGCCCTGTTTCGACATCTAAAAATGGGTGTTGCTGTTGCTGTCAGCAGCAAGACCTGATGCAAGCCTTGTGTCTATGTGTCAGTGTGAGAGAGAGTGTGTCTTCTCGATGCATTGCATGCGCTCGCGAGTTGCTTGCCAATCAACACCAAAAGAGGGTAAGAAGGACAAGGGGGGAGAAGGGGGATATGCCGGCGATAACTGACGGTGGTCAGGTGTGGGGCAGAGTTGATATTCAGGATTCATTGTGCAGCTCATCTTACAAGACCAGACTGAGTCCCCCCCGGCATTTCCAATGGGTATTGGACTTGTTTTTATTTCATTCTTACCCGATTTTCCTCTCACTCACGCCGAAGTTCTTTAGTCAAAAATATCTACACCTTGCCGTCTCACCCCCAGGCGCACCATCATTCTCTTTGCTTCTCTCTTCCCGCCGGTTGGTTCCAAGTTGTGGGGATCTCGGCCGATCTGCTAGGACAAGGAGCCGAAGTAAACAGGGACTGGCTTGCAGCTGACACTTTACACCACCAAGCCTCGACACATCAACGCCGACCAATAGAGAGCTCGACAGTAAGACTCCTGACACCTCGAAGAGGAGGCTAGGCATAGGCACCAAGGGAATCTGGGAGGCCGGAACTCGCCCCTCATCATCGTCATCGTCATCAGCCCGCTGCGCATTTGACCGTTGCCCGTCAGCGGTAGGAAGAGGGAAAGTGAGACCCGCCTCATCCTCAGCCTCGCCGCAGCAGCCGCCGCCGCAGCAGTCGTCCCCAAAACCTGATCGACCGGCCGCCGCCTTTCGCCCAGGTGCAGGACTCTCTCCAGCTGGTTCCCTGCTAGGTCGGCAGCCCACGCCCACCAGCCCGGGATATCCTTCTGAGCGACGGCGAGGACCGTGAGTGGCATAGGACGCCGCACCCCGTCTTATACCCGAGACTGCTCGGCCGCACACGAACGCGAAGGAAAAAAGGATGACGACGCCCTGAGAAGTTCCAGAATACTTCGCTCCGCAACCCACCGCCCCAGAGATTCCTTGTTCTTCCTCTCCAGTACCGCCACCGAGCCTGCCCCTCATCCCGGAGGAGGACAAAGACGACACGGCCGAGGACTCGCCCTGTTCTTCTGCCTCTGGACCATCCGGAAGAAGCAAGCGACTACGTCTGCCCCCGGCAGGCGAGATGGCAGCTGTTCACGTTGCACGCCCGCCGCCCAGCAGACAACCGCCACGCACGGGCTCATGGGACGATCTCCTGCGCAACAAGGGCCAGGACAAGGCACAGGCGAGATTTCAGCAGCAGCAGCAACAACAACAGCAACAGCAACAGCAACAGCAGAACGGACGTTCCAGACGATCGCAGGATATCATGGATCCGGGACATGGCGCGGTCCATGGCAGGCCGAACAGCCATGGGCGCGGTGGTAGTGTTGGTAGTGACTCAAACATGCCTGTACGACCACGCACGATGATGCACCAAGCCGGGCACCGTACGTCACAAGCCTTCGGAAGCAAGGTGGTAGCAGCTTCACCGCTGTCTCAGGAGGTGACCATCGCAGAGACGAGACAGACCACGACACCGGTCAACAACGATCAACACAGCAGCAGCAATAACAACAACAACAACAATCGCCAGCAGCAGCAGCAGCGGCCTGGTATGTATAATCGACCTCGACGCCAGTCCCACGGCCGCGCCGCGTCCAGCCCGAATACTTCCGGAACATCAACAGGAACAGGAGGAGGGGGAGCAGGGGCCTTCCAGTCATTTGATGCGATGCTGAACAACGAGGGTCATGTACGGGCCAACAGCTGGGCCGGAATGCCGGTGATCGACGAGGCCATGGCCTACCAGACCTTCCCACAACCGAATGCGACAGGGTGGCAGCAGCAGCAGCAGCAGCGCCCCGAGATGATGAGGCAGATGCGCGCGCGGAGGTCAGGCCCGAACGAACAGTTCAGCATGCTTCCAGGGGAGGTGCTGAGCCTGATCCTGGACCACCTGAGGAGGCTGCACCTGCAGGAGGAGAGTGACAGCTGCGCGACTTGCTGGATGCGAGATTGCTGCTCCGTCGCGATCTGTAACAAGGGATGGCTTGGTATCGCGAGGAGGGCACTGTACGAGGACATCCAGCTCGTCGGGCAGGACAGCAAGTTCCTGAGGAAGAGGTGGGACGGGCTGTACGCGCCCCGGCTGGTGCTGCTCCGGCGCAGTATACGAGGGAACAGTGAGCTCGCGTCGCTGGTGCGCTCGCTGAAGGTCCCTGCACTCCCGGACGACGCGCCCATGGAGAGTTGGGAATATCATAATTTGGTGGCCTCGGTGGTGATGGCGTGTCCACACCTGGAGAGGGTGGACGGGTTCTGTCCGAGCTACAGGCACGGGAGCGAGAGCAGGTTCTTCCACGCCCTGACGACCCGGCGGGAGCTGAGGGAGATGACCTGGGTGGTCGAGGCGGTCCCCGAGGCCGCCGTGGAGGAGAACCGCGCTTCAAGAGCTGCCCGTGCCTCCAAGCCCAAGAAGCGGTCTGCCTCGAAACACCCATCCGGACCACCCAGGACCCCGACGCAGCCGGACGACTACCTGACGAGAGCTCTCGCGAACCAGTTTGTCTCTCGGCATGAGAACTGGGGGCAATTGACACATCTGACAGTCCACTATCTCCCCGGCGGCAACTTCTCACCACCAGGCCTGATCAACGCGACATGCGGCTACCTACCCTCCCTGAGGTCGCTCTACCTATCCCACGCACCCCCGAGATCCTTCAACGACGACTCCCTACGGACCTTCCCGACGGCCCTGAGGAAGCTAAGCCTTTCCGACTGCAGCGGCGTGACGACGGCCGGGCTGTCCACCTTCGCCACCCGCGCGGCAGCCAGCGAGCTCGAGACGCTAACGCTCATCCACCAGAACATCGACTCCCTGCCCACGCTGGTCCGGATATTCTCACACCTTTCGAGACTCACCACCTTTAACCTCGTGCAGGCCGCGGCGCCGGCCATGGTCGACGACATGTTCATGTTCATGCCATACCTCGGCTCCCGGTCGCTCAGGAGGCTCCACTGGGACATCTTCGAGAGCGGCGGCGGCAGCGCGACGCGGGCGGACGACATCCTGGCGCGGAGCATCTCTGCCAACGGCTTCCCTAGACTGCGGGCCATACGCGTCCCCAACGACCCAGAGGGTCGCTTCCAGGCCTTGTGTAAGCCCAAGGAGCGCGTGGACCTCCCTGGGGATAGGTACCGCAATGTGACCGTGAACCAGCCTGCGACGACGGCCGCTAGCACCACCACCACGACGGCGGGGAGACCCCTTGGCAGTATGTTCGGAAACAGCAGTAGCACCGAGCTCAGCAGCGCGGCCCCTGCGCGCCCCTACAGCAGCAACGGCCCCGGTAGCGGCAGCAGGAGCAACTTGAACCTCTCGAAGACCGCCAGCCCCGACAGCGCCCGCGGGCGACGCAGCTCGTCTGAGACGAAGGACAGCGGCAAGGGCGGTCTCGTCTCCCTACCTAACTTCCGCGAGCAGCAGCAGCCCGGCACCGATCTCCACCAGGCACGGCTTGCGGCCCAGGCCCGGCTGGAGGCCGCACGCCGGTTCCCTCGGTTCCAGACTAGTATCACTGATGAGGATGGGAAACTGCTTGGAAGCGAGGGGCTGGCTGGGTTCATGGGCGATCTGGGCAGTCGGATCAGTTATTGCCTGGCGCCTGATGTTGGTGGGTGTGATGAGCGCGGGGGGCTTGTTGGTGTCGCGGAGGTGCTGGGCGATGGGGGTGAGGACCTGTTTGGTCGGGGGGATGTGAGTAGTAACTGTGGTGGCGGATTCGGTGCCGGTACGGTGGTGCCTGATGCTTACTTGCTGGGACGCGGGGAGGAGCCGGTGCAGCAGGGTGGGAAGGGGAAACTGACCAAGAGTAACAATGGTGGTGGTAGTGGTGGGAAGGGTGCTGGCAGGTGGGGGGAGGGAGAGGTGACGAAGGTCAGGGAAGGCTGTAACGGTCGTTGGAATAGTGATAATGGTGGAGAGGAACCTGTAGACAGCAAGGGCGCGAAGGTGGAGAGGTGGTGGCATGTGGAGAGGGGCCGGTGGAGAGGAAGAGTTGAGTTGTCCTGAGGTCAGGCATTATATGGATATGGATATGGATATGGATACGGATACCATCAACCAGAAAAACAAGACGGAATTGCATAGTTGTGTGGGTGTGGCAGTTGTCATGAGGTCTTATATGGTCGGTATTTGCGAGCAAAAGTTCGGGTCCTTGGTGGAGAAGGGCCACAATGAATGAATGACTGGAAGGAATATCTTGCAAAATAGTAGTATTAATCCATAATGTCTTACTATCAATGACGGAGGTAAAATAATCGGCTCTCATTCGCATGTATATGTCTCCATGATGGCGATGGGGGCAATGAGTATTTGGTGTTGTAGTAGTTGTGGTAGTTGGTAGATGGTGATAGGGAGGGAACTGGGCATACCTGAGGGGATGAGGGGGGGTCATCCCTTGGAGACCCTAAGCCTAACCCTAACCCTTTTTTATCACCGTACACCCTTAGTGACGTCACCGACCGGAGCTCCAAATCCCGCGATAGCGAATACCTCCGACCCGCTAACTCCGGCGTCGCATCCCCGATATGATAGATAGATAACTATTTTGAGCCAGGATCCAGCTTCTGAACCCTCTCTCTCCCCTTCTCCTTCCTACTCCTAAAGCCAAGCTCTAAACAACGCCGCCTTCAGCCCGACTGAACAAGCCCGGCGCAATGGCAATGCGGAGAACCCTCGTGAACTGCGCTTCATGCGCGCAAAAGCGACCAACCGCGCCCACCACCGCGACAGCGTCACAGTCACAACCAGCTCTTGCATCGCGGGCGCATTCGACAAGGTCGACGACATCGGCGTCGTGTAAGCGAGTAGGCAGCACATCATCACCATCACACAATCAACCACAATCTCAGCAATTACGACGTTCGCCGGCAGCTCAGAGGAAGAGGTGGCTCTCTGGATCTCCCGCCCTGCGATCCCAAGAGACGACACCACCGTCCAAGGGGAAGGAAGAGCAGTCGACGAAGAAGGACGCGGGCTCGGGATCCAAACCCCTCCCGTACTACGCCCTCTTCCCCCAGACCCTCCCCGCCGGCGCGCCCCCAGACGGGCCCTTCGACATCGACGTGCGGGCCCTGAGGAGAGAATTCCTGCAGCTACAGGCCGCGAGCCACCCGGACCTGCACCACTCCGCCTCCCATGATACGACAACGACATCGACAACAGAAGATTCGACCACACCATCACCAACATCATCATCATCAGCCTCCCCCTCCTCGAAGAACCCCCACTCCTCACCCCGGCGCAAAGCAGAAGCCCTATCAAGCCACATCAACTCCGCCTACAAGACCCTCTCCTCCCCTCTCCTGCGCGCACAATACATCCTCGCCGAGCGCCACGGCGTCGACCTCGCCGGCGACGAGGCCTCGCGCATCACCGGGCCGGCGGACCCGGCGCTCCTGATGGAGGTGCTGCACGCGCGGGAGACCATCGAGGAGGCAGCGTCCGAGTCCGACCTGGAGGAGCTGAGTGCCGAGAACGACGAGAGGATCGGGGAGGCTGTCGGGGCGCTGGGGAGGGCGCTGGAGGCTGGGGATGTGGCTGGGGCCGTTGGGGAGGCGGTCAAGTTGAAGTATTGGGAGAATATCAGGGAGAGTATTCGGAATTGGGAGGGGGGGAAGCCGGTCGTGCTGCAGCATTGATCGGGGTGGCCTTACGGGAGTGGGGTGGCGCTGTGTGTGTTGCGTCGCCTTGCTGTTACCAAGACGTGTTTATGGAAGCATATGGCGTGGATAGCATGTTGGTTGCCTGTTCAATTATATTATTAAGGTTGAACTGGTTCCTCTGCGAGATGGTAGAAGAGTCAAATGAAGGGTTCATCGAGTCGTCGATGTCACCCTCCGAATTCAACAGGAAAGAAAGCTGATATCCTACTGCTGCTATACTCCTTGTTCAACAAGAGACCAGCCTGGAAGTACTGTGAGGGTCAGCAGTCCGCGTACCAGCAAGGCTGGCTAAATGGTCTTCCTGATTCTAACGGGAGTCGGTTCCGGAGCAATTACGGCCTGGATACTACATCACTGGATGCGCAGCAGCGTATGAGCCTTGTAGCGATAGTCTTTCAATGCATCGATTCTATGAGTTCCCAGGAAACCCCGAGATATCATCTGTCAAGACAGAAAGCAGCGGATAAAAGTTACTATGTAAGTAGGGACTGTGGGGAAGGGGTATTGCAAACCAACTCAGCTTGTGAGTAAACCCCCTTTACCTGTGGGCCATTACGCCGCTCCCTGAAGTCATATTGCAAACCTGAAAAGAAAAAATTGGGCGCGCACCGTATCTAGTCTCCTGGGGCGTCCGTGCTCACCAGAGAACATGTCGCAATAGCTTCACGGGCCAGAGATCTGTCGACATGGCCACGTCTTTCATTAGATCTCACCGCAATTTGTCAAACGCTAGTTCATAGTCTCAGTCTGTATCCGCGAACCGAGCCCTTTTAGCTGGACGCGATCCACAAGACGACCCCTGCCTCGCAGGAGGTGTCTCCGGGCCTGGCTGGTCATGCAGAGGCGTTTCTTCGGCCTGACGCTTCTCTTTTGTCTCAGCAGCAGAAGCGATAGTGTGCGACGGATCCTCCAGAAGGATATCCTCATCAGGGTGTGCAATCCCACGGCCAACTTCGCGGCCAAAGACGTACTGCGGTACCGCGAGCGGCGCCATCTGGCCGGGCCCGTCATCGACATCAACATCTGGCGGCAGTGGGATGATCTTTGGGTTGCGGATCCACTCGTAGATCGGCTTGTCGTCCAGGATAGTCTTGCAGTTGAGGTGCTCCGCCTGGGTCATGTTCTGCTTGCGTTCCGTGATTACCTCCTCCAGGCTGTCCTTGAGCACCAGCGTCTCGACTGTGACCTTCCTCTGCTGGCTGATCCGCTTCGCTCGGCCGATGGCCTGCGCTTCGACCTGTGGATTAAGCACGGGGTTGATAAAGTAGATCCTGGAGGCCGAGCGCATGTCGAGTCCAAAGGCTGCTTGCGAGATATCCATGAGCATGACGCGGAACTTGCTGCTATTGTTAAAGGTCGAGATGTATTGGGCCCTTCGTTGTGTGGAGATACCCTGCGCGTAGATGAGGTGGTGGATATGAAGCATTTCTAGAATCCCGGCCAGGTACCATGCCACGTTGTCATTCTCATAAAATACTATGATTTGTTCTTCTTTTTGGTGAGAAACGATCGCGTCGACGAGGTACGACAATTTGGCGGAGCAGGTCGATACCAACTGGGTATTTGCCAGCGGCGCCGCAATCTCCGGCTCCCTGGCAGGTGTTTCTGGAGGCGTTGGGATGGCCTTCTCAGCATCCCTTATGAAAACAGAGTGGCGCTTTCTCGGGCTGACATGATCCTCGCCAAGCTTCGTATTTCCCGCAAGGGTGGTCTTAGCCTCCGCGCTTTGCTTTGGCTCAACCTCTCGTATGGCAGCATCTCGCTCCACGCCACCCATCACTTGGAACGCCCCACTGTTCAAGTAAGTATTCAGGTCTTCTGCTGAGTCGAGAAAGGGGTGCAAGATCTTCTGCGCTGCAAGCACAAGTTTCCAGTTAGTGCACATGAGTGTCCCGTTTTCCCTGCCTGAGACCATGGACCAAGCTGCGGTCGTGCCGCCAGGGAAGTCCCTGATATAAATGGGCATCTCATGGAACGCATTGGCTGCTCTCTTCACCTCGTTACAGATAACGACCTTCCCGAAGTTGAGTGCTGCCCTAAGCAGGTCCACGTCAGCATCAGCGACAGCTATTTTGCGCTCTCTCACGAACTCCTCGGCTGTATCGACAGACTTCTGGATGTCGTTGCTCGAATAGAATGAGCCACCGAAGAAAGTCGCTTGTCGAAGATTATGGACCAGTTGAAGCAGGCTCTTTCGGTTGCGTGGATGGAAGAAAAAGTCTTGATCTGTCCGCTGTGATTGTACCGCGTTGAAGATGATCATCATAGAGAAAAGGTTCATTGAAAGCTTATCTTGATACGATCCCTCGAGCTTCACTACCCTCGACTCCACATCGGGTAGCATGTGGCTGATCTCGGATAGACGGTGGCGGATGATCAAAGAGTTTAAAGTCGACCGGAGGCAATCCCACCTGCCTTTGCTCTTGGGGTTGTGTTTCGGCTGCATCACATAGACCTTCCAGTCGGCAATGGTATCTCCATGGTCCCATATCGTATTCGACCAAGGCCTAGCCTTGAGATACCATCTTGCGATTGCACCGATCCGTTCAAGGTCGTTACTTTCGTGTTCAGGAGACGGTTGTGCAGCCAATTTCGTGGGCTGAATAGTCTCATCCAGCCCGAACAAGCCCTTCGATGGCGTTCCTGTCACAACCCACCGGGAAGTGATGTGTAAACCATCAAGGAGCCGGAGAATAAGCGTCCTGGCGCTGCTGTGTTTCACATTGCCGAGCTTGTGACCTTCGTCCACGATGCAACGCTTGAAGTGTATCTGGCCAAGTGGAGATGGAACAATGTACGAGCCACCCGCCTCAGGCCATCGCTGAGTTGCCCATAAACCTCCCAGGAAAACTACACTGCAGAGGATTATGTCGTACAGTAGCATTTCGGTAGGAGGAGGCATCGGTCGGTCTTTATTGAGTACGAGAGTCCTAAGACCTTTCGTGTGCTTCGATATTTCCTGTTCCCACTGCTTCAACAGATTTGGAGGAACGACAATAAGGGTTGAATGGCTCATGTAGATCTTGCTGGGGCCGGGGCTGTATATGGGTCTTCGAGACGGCCGCTTGGCCTCAGGAGGTGGCAGATAGTACCATCCGGGATTCCTTTCCAAGGCGCGGATGCAATACACATTGCTCGGTTCTATGTAGCGCTTCCATGGGGCGGCATTGTTAGTAGCTACGGCAGCTGCCATGTCCATCAAAGATCCGATCTTCGGACGGATGGTGATGTTACTTCCTTGATAAAGGCTGGGTACAGCTGCAGGCTGGTGACTCGTTGCGGCGATGAGTGCCAGGCAAATGAGCGTCTTACCAGAGCCCATTTCCTCGGCCAGTATGCCACCGCGTATCCCATCATAATAGCGAGCCTCTCTGTAGGCACCGCCCTCGACGGATTCGTAGTACCAGGTTCCGCCGCCTTGGTCGATGACTTCCACAAGTCTTGGATCGAGGACCTGGCCGGGCTGGACCTCTTTTCGAAACATCATTGCTGCAGACCGACACTGATAAGGATACATTTCTGTGGTCAGGCCTTCGACTGTGCTTGAAAGGAGCTCAGACATGATCTTCTTGTCGAAGTGGCCTTTGATGGAATGGATATTGGGTCTAGGCGAGGGGATAGAATTGAACATTTCCAGGAGCGACACGTCCTTTCCAGCATCTGGGCTTGCAAGGACACTCTGTGCCACCTTGGCCCTATGAGAGAGGGTAGGGAAGGCAAGAGGTCGCCCATGTTTAGTTAGTCCGTTCCATGTGGCCGTGGAGTAATCAAGAGAGGAGAGTAGGACCTGTTTCTGCTTGCGAAGGGCTGGGTCTGTGCGATTGATGGCGCCGTTTTCGGAGTCATCAGGGAGAATAAAAACCCGTGTGATACCGGTGTTTTCATCGTCTCTGCTGACAATGGAATCCAAGCGGATCCATTGGCGCATCGAGAGCGCATTGAAGGGGTGAATGACGTTCTTGCGGTCAACCAGTGGGTAGACGATACATCCTACAGGTATATATCGTTGCTGGAATTGCTCGGTGGCCGTCATAGCAGGTTACTGGCTTATAGAGTTGCTGCAAATTCGCCCGATGGATAGACGTTCGGGAGAGGTTGTGTCGCTGTGTTGTATGTAGTTCAACTTGGAAGTTGAACCCGTGGAGACCGAGCTGAGGCGTGCCAAAGAAGCTACGCTGGTGACGCCGATGATTTTTGAGGATACTGTAAGGTCAGACTTGTACGTAGTCCTTCCCAATTGTATGTCACTTGATTTGGAGTCTTTGAAGTCGTTCGACTGGTGTTGAAGATGGACGACGGTTCATATGTTGGGGTAGGCCTGGGGAAGTGGGTCAAGGTTTACCCGAACCCCTTTGGATGCCCCACGCTTTCCTACTGTGTACAATCGCGCAGAGCTGGGAAGCTTACCTACTTGGGTACCTATGTACCTACCTAGGTAGTAGCCTGCCTAAATATCTACCTAGGTAGGTACTTAGTAGGTACTTAAATTCTATGTAACAGCCCTGAAAGTAACTACCTACCTAAGTAGATATATGTACCTATATACCCAGGTATCTGTCAACAACATCTGGATATATACCTCGATGGCCCAGAAATATATCGACGGTATTCCAGTCGCTCACAACTGAGTGTACGGTTCGCCGTGAGGCAGTGAGCTCTGGAATCCCAGCAGGACCGTAACTTCCGGTGTCCATGAGACATGCTACTCCATGATCACATCCGCCGATATGCATGAAAAGCACCTGGAAAGTACACATAGCAAGGAGGGAAATCAATTGTGAAGGAATAGACTGTTCGATCATTCGAAGTGCGATGCTCTGCCTAGCTCAAGAATCAATGCTTGTATAGGGAGAGGACGTAGTGCAGTATGTGCTGGCCTTACACTCGGGAGTTCCCCAACCCTACTCGTGGACGGACGGGAGGAGCCTATATCGGACAATTATGCGTGGACTGGCAGCAGTGATACTATACATTAGCAATTGAGAAGGCTATACTATATATAACCAGGGCACGTGAGTTCCGTTCTCGACTGACAGGCGATGTCTGGTGGCCAACTTTCCGAAGATCGCGGTGCCAGAGCCTGTTGTTGCTGTCCCAAGGATTTCAGGATGAATGGAATACGTGAGGGCAATTTCTAGGCGCGCGCCAACCCGCCGCCGACCTGGCCGGGTAGGACAACATGGAAAGCTATCCACTCGGGTATAGATCGCGGGCTTGACGATGAGATGCAGGCTGAATGTTGACCGTTGGTAAGACTTGGGGAATGGGACGTTTCGAGGTTGGACGCAGCTTCTCTTGAAGCCTTGAGAAGGTCTTCCTCAGCTGCCTTTAAAGTTGACAGCCGCCGTCTCGAGATGTCTGCCGACCCCTTGGTGGTGCTGTATGTTTCTAGGTCTCATCGCAAACCAGTCCAAGTCCGGCCACGACAGGCTCAGGTGAATAAGCTCGGAGGCCTTTCCTTGTTGTCGGGATGATCAGCACGCAGTCTTACCTCCCACGGCATGGCTATAGTCACGGCGTAGAAGGCCGGCCACGATAGCTTGCTATGTGAAGTCCAGTAATGCACCCTTGTTGTTCTCCACTCCGGGCGTATCTATCATGCACATACCCCTGAAAGTTGAGACGTCTCACTGCAGAGCCTCAAACCTTAACTAACCCTAACCTTAAACACCCCACATACCCTATCTTACCACTTGACCTCACCCAGGAGGGTGTCACCTCAAACCTGCCAAGAGCTTCAAGCGGTGGCCCAGTCGCGTATGGACATGTCGGTTCCTCCCGTGAAGCCTGCTCCTATCCCGAAAGAGGAACAGCTCGCACGGACTTGGAAGATGCCGAACGGGCGGTCCACACAGCCATGGGCAAGGGGTAAAGCCTCAGGGGCAAGGGCCCCTGTATGACACCCCGAATAAGCTGCAGGCCTCATGGAACAGGAGGTCGATGCGGTCATGGGGTGAGCTTCCTACCCATTGGGCAGCATGCTGCATACTGCCGAGGACCTGGCAAAGCTTATGCTTGACCTTATTTGAGCCCCAAAACCTCGCTCACGACTGGGCTGTCGCGATTAGCTGCATGGTTCCTCCACTGGATCGTCTACAATTCCTAGTCTGGTTCCTACCGAAGGTAGTCTTCGCGCTCAGGAAATCACACTTTGACAATTGAATACAGTGAGTAATCACAGTGGCCATGAAAGACACCTGATAGTCGGGGCCGTTACTTCTGGGAGGTTGAGAAAACCTCTAAAGAAAAGCTTGAGCGAAAGCCCCGATACGAGATCCGAAGCCAGGGGATTGTCAATGATGGTCATGATCAACGAAACATACAAATACGAGAGATCTGATCAGTGTTATAAGGTATAAAGGCTCTCCGATAAGCTGCGCCTCATCTCCTCAAGACCCCTGACGCTTCTGCGGTCGCTTCCGTCGTGAAGGCATCAAGGGCTCCTTGGTGCTGTCCGTTTCGGTTGACGCCAGTTTCACACCAGGTGTCATAGAATTCTTTATTATCACAATCTCCAGCCACCCATACTTTGAGTTATCGTCCTCGGGACGCTGCTTTCGCCTGTTTCCACTATCAGTCTCGTCTGGTCTCTCAATCGTCGCATGTCGCCCATTTCGGCGAGGTGAGGTGGATAACCTCTTGGCACCCACAGTGACACCCCGCCACAAACATCCTCATGGCGGGTCTCTCCTTGGAAGTCTGCCCAATAGTCGAAGTTACCATGAGTTGAGGACTTGAAATCGATTCTAGTCATCTCACAACCCATGGAATGGGCTCACCGTGGCAGGCATGTCTAGGTCTAGATTGCCTTCTGGACGGACAATGGCTGTGATGGATGCCCCAGGGTGCACTCATGATACCTCACAATACTTGTAGCGAACCAAGCTTTGCTACACCATATGATCCCTGCCCGCATCTGGGGTGTTTGAAGCTGAGAACAAGCCTAGTTGTTGCCTGTGTTACCATCCTTAATGACCTTGTCTGCTAGTGTGGACATCCGTCCATCGAGAAGCCTCGCTCAAGGCTAAGAGTATATATATGAACCTCATGCACCTTCTCTTTGCCGATTCCATCTCACCATCACCAGCATCTACAGCATTCTCCTCTTACTCTCTAATCGGCTCTTCTTCTCAATCTCAAGGCAGGACCTTCTTCAATTCAATCTACTATCTTTCACATCACAAACTTCTACGCATTCGTCTACCTCGCTCACTCGCCCATAAATTTGACACTACCTCCTTCAGATACACTACACACAGTTTCAAAATGCTCTCCAAGACTTTCATCTTCGCTCTCGCCGCCATCCCCCTGGCATACGCCCATGGAAGGATCGACGTCGTGACTGGAGATGCTGGCGGCAACGGAACAGCTCTCGGGATCCAGGGCGCTGTTGTTCCCCTCACAGGCAGCAACTCCAAGGTAGGACACTCCCCCGTCCCCCATAATCTTTCACATAAGCTATGAACACGCGAAACTGACCCGCCTCACAGACCGAAGTCGACACCACCGTCTTCAAGAAGACAGATGTTGCTACCGATGGACTCGGCAAGACGAAGGGCTCAGGGAAGATCGACACCAGCATGCTGAAGCAAGCCATGGCCCTCTCCGGCAGCACGCTGCCCCAGGTCAACTCCACCCTGTCAGGCACCTGGCACGTCGTGACCAGTGATGGCTTCGGATCGGTGAAGGCCGTTCTGGATCCCACCGGCACGGGCAAGTTCTCCGAGGGAACCCAGCTCGAGACAACCACAGACGTCCCCGGCGACGATGGTGAGTCCCCACCAAGCACACCACTACTCCATCTGACACCACTGACACCGGGCGTTCCTAGGCGATGAGCCCGATGACTTCCAAGAGACGGACAGCAGCGACAACAAGAGGAGATCCAAGAGGTCCCGGAAATCAGTCCTCCGCCGGTGGGCCGAGAGCGCCGGGCTGATCCAGAAGCGCGCGCACAACATCAACGCCGACTTCCCCATGGCCTTCACGGTCCCTTCCGGGACTACGTGCAGCGGGACCATCGAGGGGCAGTCCAACGTCTGCCTGGTCAAGATCGCGAACGAGAACGACAACGGTCCCTTCGGTGGTGTGGTGGCTATCCAGATCGCTGGCGCCTCCAACAGCACGGCCAAGGCGAGGTCCTTCCGCGCTTGAGGTGTTGAGATTGGACAGTTGGCTGAGTGAGGCACGATGACCTGGAGCAGTAGGTCAGGAGAAGAGCCCTGGAAGGGGAACTGGATGAAGGGACAGGGTATGAACGACTGGGTCGATTCTCCTATCATTCCTGACCGTGTCAGGGTGGGCTGGGTCCTGGAATTCAGGAGTTGTCTTCCTCGGGTGTGGATACCTAGTGCTCGATACTGGTCATGTACATAGTAATCACGTTTCACTTTGTTTTGCCTTGGGAGCGAGTTGAGGTTTGGGGGGGAGGAGGATTGATGCGATCAAATATACGAATGAATGCCTGTTACGAAGAAGTTGCCTGATAGTGATCCTGCGGAAATGGTTCCTAGACTTGAACGTAAAGCCCGTCAAAGGCAACTGGTTGAACAGAAGAAAGAGACCCGGATCCGAGTATGAACTCTCCTAGAGCTTTTATGAATTTATTGTCAAAAACCAATAGTAGCAATGTTACTTTCTTCCTTGTTTGGACACCCTAGAACCGTTTACCTCCTCTTCTAGATACTCATCACTACCCTTGCAAGAAAGTCTGGATAACGCCATGAGATCTGCTCACGTGTTCGGACTGTTCAGATGATACCCTAGGGTAGTCACAGGAGTCTTTGGGGTACATGTGTATCGAACCTGATGTTCTCAAAAGCGCCCATACTCAGAGCATCATCATGTTTAGCTCCCAGAGCTACCTAGCTAGTAGATCACTTGTAACATCTCGCGCTTGACTTGATTACAAGGTGATGTATTTCCTCGTCACATCTTCCTCTCCACCCAGATCATGCCCCTCTTTCCTGGGGCTTTTGTGTCAACAGACCAGGCTTCAGTAGTTGGTCTCCTCTTCCAAGTGCTCATGTAATTTGTCAAGCTCTATGATCTCTTGCTCTGACTCGTCTAGCTATTTTTTAGTTCACTTTAATGGCTGAAACGCTTTGACGCGGTCCAACCATAAAATCTGTGGAAGTCTGTCGACTGTTCGTACCTAGGTAGTGCTAAGATCCCCAACAATTGTATACCTCAGTAAAAAAGAATTAAAAATAAAAAAAGGGGGGGAAAGGAGGAAGATGAAGATGAAGATGAAGAGGAAGAAGAAGAAGAAGAAGAAGAAGAAGAAGCTCCCTGACACAGAGATGCCACCATGGATACAGGCTGTGTTTGACGACACGGTAAGTAGAGCTTACCGACGTCCACAACCGCAAAACTCCTCGACTTCACCGTTTAGACCTTTCTCCAGTCCCACTCTGGGGGCTCTTTGATCTCTCCAGGCTATCTAGGCCGGTTTCTGGAAGTGAAGGGGCTCCTGTGCAGCCACAAATGCGTCCGAGTCCGCCGAGGGATGTATCCAGTTGATGGGATTTCAGGAGCGCCGTGGGCGAGTGGAACTGGCGACTTGTCTCAGCCCTTCGACTGCGGCGGTAACGCAACTGATGTAGTACTAGGTATTCTCGCCTCGAGGATAGAGTGCACAGTCGCCTTGGGGGCGGTAAAATTGTTATCAGAGGAATGTAGACGTCGAATACCGCGTCTGCGAGTAGAAGTAGCGATCCATGGATCTGATCTGGGCCTCAATCATCTTCAGGTCGTGCAGTCGTTGCCACAGAAATGGCTGCTCTGGGGACAGCATCTAGTCGCCAAACGATAGTTTGATGGAAATATAGAACGCTTCTGCAGTGATGGCGACCGAATAAAGAATTTCAATGAAAGACCCGGCGCCATTCTATTGTATTGAACTTATATCATTCATCGTTAATAGAGAAGAATAAACAGTAGTAACGTGGCTGCCGGGTAGTATGCCGTCGTTTCTGGAACAATGGGGACCGAAATATTATCCAAGATGCGTTCCGCTGTCGAGTCTGGCCTTTTTGAATGCTGTATTTGGTCCCCTTGGGTGTTCATTTTCTCCGAGGCATCATCCGAGGTAGCTTGGAGCACAGGAGAATGTCGACGGTGTAGCACACGCCTCAGCCGGGCTTTTAAGCGTCACGGCATCGTGATGGTTTTGGACAGGTGACCAGATGGATGGATGGGCATTAGCAGCGGGAAGTAGACGACTCCTACCTTTCATAGATTTCTGAAGACTTCCGTAGCTGAACTTAGCCTAGACTCTGATACTCATGTGACCAGGTCCTTGTTGGCGCGGCGCGGCGTGAGCGCCGACAACTTCACGGACTACCTGATTCTGGCGCCGTCGCTGTCAAGAGCTCTTTATAATGTAGTCACTTACCCGATGTCATCTTCCTCTGTTTACTTACATGGCGGCGGAGTACCTGGGCATGAGAGTATCACATATGTACTTACATAGTACATAAGACAACTGCTGTTCCGGACTTTGCTTCATTCATGGCGTGCGCACTATATGTAGAAGACTTTGAGGGCCTAAGAAGATACAGTCAAGTGACTTGATTCTATACTACTCGGTTCCTCGTTCTTATGAATGTTCGTTCCAGGCATCTTGGAAACCATAATACCCAACCCTGCCCCTCTCATTTATACACGTCACCTCCAGAGCTTCACTCCTGCTTACCATTTACTCTTCTATTTCTTACTCATTCGATAAAACACAAAACACACGAATAGTCCCAGCCATCATCAGGATAACAGTTCGTTACTCCTGTGTGTATCGACTGCTGCTTTTGCTGCTGCTGACTCTGGGAATCGTCCGAGCGTACTATATAGTCTTGCCTGCGTCGACCACCAGACCCGAACCAGTGAATTCTCTCGATTATCTATATTGGAGCCGGAATACCAGGTATCGGTAAAATTCCAGATCTGTAAGTCCACCCAAGTTGTCGAGTCCAATCATAGCAGTCGACCCCTTCAAGCCTGGTTAGAGGCGTGGCTTCCTCAGTCCCGTCTTTGAAGCAACTACATGGCAAGCATATCGTCAGCTAGATCTGTTCATAGCATTTTTCCCCTCTATTTGTCTATAGCCCCGATCTTGGATCGGCGGTACGCGCGTGCTATGAGCTTCTGCATATATCTTGGTTCTGTAAGACAACGAAGATGTTGGTTGAAAACTCATCAAGAATACAAGGGATGGTTGATTCCCAAGGGATGAGAATCCAATTTCTTATACAGAATCAACAATCCCTTCATCATATTCTTCATTTTCCCGATAGGTGGGCCACCTCGTATTACTGGACTGACTCTATTATAGGTAGTCAACTCGATATTGGAACGACGATAACGACGACTACGACAATGCATTGGGGTGATATCATCCTCATAACTTTATTTGCTATATTTGGCACTATAGTCCTCCTGGTCGTCGTGGGAGTCTGTATAGTAGGCTGTGCGGAAGGGTTTGAGTCTAAGCCTAGGAAGACCGACACCGAGGCAGCCGTCGCCACCGAGCGTAACGCCTCCACTGGGCCCCTCGAACCTGCCACCACAGAACCTACTACTGCGAGACCTGCCCACGATGGAACTGCTACCACCGACGCCGTCTCAGGTGATCTCGCACAGAAAGAGGCCGCCACTGCCGCCACGATCCGTGCCTGCGGCGCCTTTAGCCGGCATGGCGTGAAGGAAGCTGACCTGGCGATCGAGTTGCTTGAGGTCACGATCCCCAAGCCGCTACCATGCGCGAGGTGCTCGCATGTCAACACGCCGTGATATATGGGTATGAGAAGAAGGGACGGGGAAGGTTGCCGATGAAATGGCAAGGACGGCGTAGACGAGGATGAGGGCATACGGGTGATCCTCCAGGGCTTCCCAGGGAGTGACATTAGTGTTTGTCCCGTCTTTAAGAAACCGAAAGTTCTGTCCTTCAAAGTCCTAGCTTTGCTTAATCACCTTATTCGATACTATATATATTTGAAGTGAAATACCGGAATGCGTTTCCCTGAATTGAAGGTGCATAGTACTGTTTTCAAATACGCGGTTCTAGGTTTTCATGACACTTCTGGGTTGAATACCTGATGGGCAACATACATAGAACGCTTGGATAAGTCGTTCTCAAGAGCCGTTACAAGTTAGCATGCTCATTATCCCGACACACACGCACCAGTAGAATATTGCAAGGAGACACCGGAACCAATCCCATTGATCTTCAGGCAGCTCTATATACCACTACCCGTGTTGCCATACCCAGTTAGTAGTTCCAACCAGAGCAAGCTTGTCCAGCTCGGCAACCTCCTCATCGCTCAGCGCCCACTCATCACTCGCAGCCCGGGCGTTTTCCTCAGCCTGGCTCGCATTCTTGACACCGCCCAGCGGAATCGCCCCCTTCTGTATCACCCACTTGAGCGCCACAGCACTCGACTTGACACCATGGGCCTCGGCGATACTGCGCAGCGCCTCCAGCAGAGGCGCCAGCTGCTCCATCGGGAAATTCCCAAACGACCGCCCGGAAGGCGGCGGGTTCTCCTTCGAGTACTTGCCCGTCAGGCGGCCCATACCCAGCGGACTATACGCCATCAGGACGATCCCCCGTTTCCGGCACTCCTCCAGCAGGCCGCTCTTCTCGGGCAGCGTGCGCAGGAGCGAGAACTCGACCTGGTTGCTCGCGAGCCTCAGGCCCCTCCTCTTCAGCGCCTCGTCCATCTTGACCATCTCGTCCCTGCTGTAGTTGCTCACGCCCACGGCGCGCGCCAGCCCCAGCTCGACACACCGCGCCAGGCCGCCCGCCATGGCGTCGATCGAGTTGAGGAAGTGCGTCGGCCCGTGCACCTGGTACAGGTCCATCTGCTCGAGGCCCAGCCTCTCCAGGCTCGCCCTGCAGAAGGTGACCATGCCGCCCGGCAGGAACAGCCGCGACGGCGGCCAGGGGAGGGGCAGGAACTTGGAGGCGACGACGAGCCTGCTCCTGAAGTCCTCTGGCGTGAGCGCTGGGTCCCGTCGCAGCCTGCCGATGATGCGTTCCGACTCGCCGCTGCCGTACACCTCGGCCGTGTCGACGAAGAAGAGGTCGCTGTCGCGCATGCGCGCCCACGCGGCGTCTAGCTCGGCGACCGCCTCGGCTGAGTTGTTCTTCCAGGTCCGGGTGTCGCCCCACGACCAGGTCCCGATGCAGAGGTTGGGCAGGGGGATCGTGCCGGCGGATTCCTTGGCGCATCGGAGCGCGAGGCGGGCGGCGGCCATGCTGACTCGTAACAGACAATCTTGTTTGCTTGAGGAAGTCCGTTAGGGAGATGAGATATCGTATTGATTTTCTTGCGTCAGTGGAAATAATGCGGCGGAATTGAGGCAGAATTGATGAGATGATTGTAGATATAGGGGGTTGTGCTCTAGGTGTGACGTTACTGAAACGGATCAACCCACCGTGAACCTTCTTTCTCATTTTCATCCCGTTCGGGGTCTGGCCCGATCACGAGTTAGCGGATGGCAATAAAATACTACACTGTACGTAACGGAGCTAGACATGGGGTGTTGACCCGAATACAAGATTGTCCGATCATCGATTAGCCCAGTATCTGTAATATGTCATTTGCCAGGTGCCGATGCAGTCCAAGATTGTATCTGTGGCTTTCATGATTGGTTTCTGATAACATCGTCAGGCTCTTCGGGTTGACGTATAGTTGATGATGAGCGGTGGCAATGGGGGGATGTAACGAATGAGGCCAGATACATGACGCGAGAGAACAATTGGGAAGATTGACGAGTAGAGGCGTATCATCTGGCGTCGGCGACTCTATGGTCGAAGAACAGTTCGACACAATCTCCAATGGTAGCTATGCTAGACTTATGCACCACCTGCTGCTCGCGTCTTCCTTCTCTTACTGCGCCTCGTAGCCCCTTCAACTTTCGTGTCCGCGTCTTCTACCTTCACGGCGCCCTCTTCCGTCTTCACGGCATCCTCCTCCACCTTCACCGTTTCGGCCACCACCAGATTCTTCCTCTTCTTGGCCGGTGTGACAATCGGGGCGACAAGCGCAACCTCATCCTTGGTTTCCACTTTGACCGCCACAATATCTCTCTCGTCCTCAGTCTTCTCAACTGGCTTCTCAACCACCCGATCCGAAAACGCCCTCAGATCCGCCGTGAATAAGACAGAGTGCGCCCATCCGGCTTGGTCACCCCACAGACTCCGGAAATGGTCACCCACAGCATCATATAACGCCTTGGTAAGTGTCTTGTTCTTCGCCTTCCCGCCAAACTTGTAGTCCCGCATGGCAATCTGCCACACATGCGTGTCGACAGGGACGGCTTCAAGCCAGCCCAGACCCATGAGACACACGCAGTCCGCGACCTTGGGGCCGACTCCAGTCAGCTGGAGTAGCTGCTCGTGGGCATGTTTGTACGTCGGTGCTGGGCCATCATCGGAGGGCTTCGTAGGTGTTGCGCCCCAGGCCACGCTGTTGGGATTCCGCAGGCGCAGAAGCCAGTCCTCTGGTCTTTCCTGGGAGATGTTCTTTGCCGTCTCGGCAATGTACCTTGCCCGGTATCCGAACCCTAGCTGGCGCAGGTGAGCCTCGACGCCCGGTACCGAGAGGGCCTTGGGTGTTGGGAAGTCATGGAATGCCTCGTCGCCGATCGTTCCGATGTGGGGGCCATAGTGCAGACACAGCTTGTGGACCATCTGTGAGATGCGTGATATGTTGTTGTTGCTGCTACATATGAATCCCACCAGGGTTTCCCAGGAGTCCTGGTTCAGTATGCGCACGCCGGTAAAGCTGGGCGCACGTTTGCGGAAGTTGGGATCGCCGTCCGACCATTGCTGGTAGAGGGAGGACAGGTCATATTGCAGGTTGAAGTAGTTCCTCAACAGGGACTCAGTGTCATCCGTTGGCAAGTCCACAGGAGTGCTGGTTCCCGTTGAAGGAGGAGTCAAGGGGGAGATCTTGGCCTTGGGCCATGTAGCCCGGTAGTGCAGAGAGTCGGCGTCCTGCCTCAGGGAGATGACCCTACCGTGGAGTGTACAATGCCTGGCAGGTTTGTTAACGGCGCTCTTCTGGGTGAATATGGAGTACAATTCCCTCGGATGGACGGACAGACCACTCATCGCTGACCTTGCGCCATCTGAAAGACTGTCCACAACGCAGCGTAGTATCGATGCAGAGCTCAGTGAGGCTCAAGGGCAACTTTCGCCATGCCGAATTCTCGAGAGGTGCCATGGACGGGGAAGACTGGAAGTTCAAGTAAACCTGATTCTTGTTCCAACTATAGCTGCAGAGTTTTTGCAGTGTTGCATGAGAGGTGTATGCTGCTCAGATCGAATCGAATCGAATAGATGTATCTAGGTATCAAGGCAAGAGATGTGTCGCCGTTGCCGTTGCCGTTGTCCACTGATCCGGATAAGATTCATACTGTACGCAAGTAAGTACCTTAGTAGCCTCGAGATGCGCGAGTCGGCCTTATCCTGGTCAAAACGTCGAGGGACCTGACCTGACTGTACCTAGGTACAGTACAGGGGCCTGAGTGCGCTAAGCCAATAGTGGACTAGCACCAATGTGCCTCAAAATCAGCCTCGCCATTGGATTTTCGGCGGAGCTGTTGCTTGCTGCTTTCCTTACTGCCAGCGCGGGCTGCTTGTGTTTCTCGTCACAACCACCACACACCATCACCAAGACAAACCCTCCACCACAGCCAGGCCAGCCCGATCACTGTGACCAGCCACACGTATCGCCGTTGTTATCAACAGCAATCTCCATCGTTGCTATCCACAAGGGTAAGAACCCCTAGCAACTAAACAATTATGGAGGGCATCAAATACTCATCGCGTGGTAGGTTCCTCACCAAAATCCCAACCGTCGATCCTGGGCAACCATTGCTAACTATGGACCGAAAAGATGGAAGCCGACATGGCTCCTCGAGAGACTATGGCGTAAGTATATACAGCAGCATTGTCTCGTCCACACGCACAGCCCCACTTGTTCGCAATCTAACCTCTTCTCTGCAGTCCTCGAGACGCGACCGCGATGATCGACGAGACCGTGATCGCGACAGCCACCGCCGACGACGCTCGCGCTCCCCATACGACACCTCTCGCCGGCGCGATGCCGGCGGCGAGGTAGACTCCTACTCCTCCAGCCGTACGCATCGTGATAGGGAACGCGAGGACCGCTACACAGGACGTGAGCGCCGTGGTGGTGACAGGGACTGGGACCGTGCCGACAGGGGAGGTGCCGATCGGGGAGGACGACGGGATGGCGGTCGCAGGGACGATGATAGGCCTCCACGTCGCGACCGTGACCCTTTCGACGACAGACGCCGTGGCGGGCCCGGCCGAGACAGGGAAGACATCCGGGATCGTGGTGCTGAGCGCCGCCGTAGCGAGTCGCCGCCACCCAAGAAGCGAGAGCCAACACCCGACCTGACGAATATCGTCCCCGTCACCGAGCGCAAGAGGCGGCTGACGCAGTGGGACATCAAGCCTCCGGGATACGAGAACGTGACAGCTGAGCAGGCCAAGCTCTCTGGAATGTTCCCCCTGCCGGGCGCCCCCAGGCAACAGGCCATGGACCCGACCAAGCTGCAGGCCTTCATGAACCAGCCCGGCAACGCGGTCAACAACGCATCCCTGAAGCCCACCAACTCGCGGCAGGCCAAGCGCCTCATCGTCTCGAACCTGCCCCCCTCCGCGACCGACGAGAGCATTGTCGGCTTCTTCAACCTGCAGCTCAACAACCTCAACGTCGTCGAGTCCACCGACCCCTGCGCCCTCGCCCAGCTGTCCGCCGACCGCTCCTTTGCCCTCCTCGAGTTCAAGACCGCCGCCGATGCCACCGTCGCTCTTGCCCTGGATGGCCAGACCATGGAGGCGGACGACGCGAACGGCGCAGCCAATGGCGCGCCAACTGGCCTGCAGATTCGGCGCCCCAAGGACTACATTGTGCCAGCTATCGTTGATGATCCCAACTACGAGCCTGGTCGCGTGTCCAACGTTGTCATAGACACGCCCAACAAGATCAGTGTGACCAACATCCCGCCATACCTGACATCAGAACAGGTGCTCGAGCTGCTCAATAGCTTTGGCGAGCTCAAGGCCTTTGTGCTGGCTCAGGACCGCTCGACGGAGGAGTCAAGAGTAAGATTCTCTACTACATTACATTATATATCCTTTAACGTGACCATGGCTAACGTGAACGTCAATCAGGGCATCGCTTTCTGTGAATACCTCGACCCAACCGCCACCGAGGTTGCGATCAAGGGCCTCGACGCCATGGAGCTGGGAGACAGGAAGCTCAAGGTGCGCAAGGCCAGCATAGGCATCACGCAGGTCGCGGGCGTGGAGATGGGCGTGAATGCCATGTCCATGCTCGCTGGAACAACCTCCACGGACTCGGAGGTCACGCGTGTGCTGCAGCTGCTGAACATGGTGACTCCGGAGGAGCTGATGGACAACGATGATTACGAGGGTGAGCACCCCTTGGACCCTCACACTTCCCACCTTCCTCTGCACCTAGCCCCATTGATGTCGCCCTGAAGAGTCGATACTAACTTGGGCACTCCACAGAAATCTGCGAAGACGTTAGGGACGAGTGCCAAAAGTTCGGCCAGATCACCGAGCTCAAGGTCCCGCGCCCAGTAGGTGGAAGCAGGCAGTCGGCTGGTGTGGGCAAGATCTATGTGAAGTTCGACAGCCCCGAGTCGGCGACCAAGGCATTCAGGGCGCTGGCAGGGAGGAAGTTCGCCGACAGGACGGTGGTCGCGACGTACTTCCCCGAGGAGAACTTCGAGGTGAGCGCATGGTAAGAGCGAGATGTCATTTGGAGGAGATATACCATAGCACTGGGTTGGCCGAGCAGGTGGGGAGCCGGTAAGGGGATCATGTCAGCACGAAGATGGTTCTCATGAGAGGGGGCGCTGGACAATGGTTCAGAGTGGACGAGATGGCCAGGAGAGGGTTAGCCGAGAGCGGACTGGTCTTGAGGTGGACCGGTTGAAGTAATCACGCTCGCCCAGGTGTGAGATTGTCGCAAGCATGCTCTGTATAGTAGACAGCCCAGCATGGACACGCAAAAATGATTTGTTTCGAATGCATCCCCAGTAGCCTCTATTGATAATTGTGATACGAGACTGTGATGTCGGTCGGGGTGGTAACTTTCGTCAAGTCACCCGGAAGGCCGTACCGCCTGCATGGAACTTGAGTGCTGGATATTGAAGAGTTCTTATTAATACTACTGCTATGGAGTCCAGTCCTGGAAGTCTTGCTACTGTATAGCGCACTGCGCTGCTCCGGATCCTGCCAAAGCCCACTGACTTCGGTCCTTCCTCATCACCCAAACGACATCTAGACGACCGAGAAAAACATGTTCTGTAGAGTATGTCAGCGCCCATTCTCACAATTTCAAAGTTCTTCAATGTGAAAGGTGTTTGTGAGGAAGTGCTGTCAGAAGTCCAGTTCATTCATCGGGTCTCCCGAAGGAGAGGCCTAACATAAGAGGTACCAGAATATAGTTTTTCAATTAAGAAGGTTGTAGATCATCATAGTAGCACGTTGAGGATGGAGGTAATGGGGAAGGAGAGGAGAGAGTGTATCCTTACCAATTCAGGTGAGATGCGAATAACGGTATTTGCATCACATGTTCCTTTTCAAGTTCATGTTCCAAAGGAGGACAAAGAAGGACTCGATGTTCTTTACCCAAGTTTATCTGCAGCGAAAGTTTTACTCTTGGGAGGACGCGGACCCACATCAGCTGCAGAGCCCACCCGCACTAACGGCCCGACCGTTTCGCCGAACCTCCGCCGGCTGTCCTGGCCCGTGCGCAGGCCCACGCAAAATCGACCCTCCCGCCAAAATTTCGCAGCGACTCCCCAAGAGATTTCGAAACCGATTCGACCAGTACCACATCGACAAACTCGCAACCCTTTCCCTCGGCTTCTCGTCAATTTCCACATCAGCACAAACCGTCAAGATGGGTCGTCTTCACTCCAACGGAAAGGGAATATCGGCCTCGGCCATCCCCTACAGCCGCAGCGCCCCCTCGTGGGTCAAGACCACCCCCGAGCAGGTCGTCGACCAGATCTGCAAGCTGGCCAAGAAGGGTGCCACTCCTTCCCAGATCGGTGTCATCCTGCGTGACTCCCACGGGATTGCCCAGGTCAAGGTTGTTACTGGTATGTTTTGGACCCTCTGGAGGGGGGAGGTGGAGTGCTGTGCAAAAGTTTCGAGGGAGATTGGTTTACTGACAATATTTTGAATAATAGGTAACAAGATTCTCCGAATCCTCAAGTCCAGCGGTACGGTACTCCCTGTCTGAAAAGATCTTTCTCGAACCAATACGATGAAACGAACGATCCCAAACCATGAGACAACCAATACTGTTGTCGGTGGCATGTTATTGCCCCTCTGCGATGCAGACACGAGACCCGGAGCTCGATTGCTGAGCACGACTCCGGGCCCGTGAGGCGGGAAAACATGAATACCCATTACAAAACAAATGCCTCTGTTCGGTCATGTGCTGACGGAGTGAATTATGATCAATAGGCCTCGCCCCTGACATTCCTGAGGACCTGTACATGTTGATCAAGAAGGTGCGTCTCTACCCAACAACCCCAGCGGTCCATCCCTCAGGAGGACGGACGCAATCCCTTCTCCTTTCGTGGCTTTGTAACTGACAGATGTGTCTGAACAGGCCGTTGCCGTCCGCAAGCACCTTGAGCGCAACCGCAAGGACAAGGACTCCAAGTTCCGCCTCATTCTGATCGAGTCCCGTATCCACCGTCTTGCCCGCTACTACAAGACCGTCGGTGTCCTGCCCCCCACCTGGCGCTACGAGTCCGCTACCGCCTCCACCATCGTCGCCTAAGCGGCGATAATATCGTCGATTTTCTGATGGGATTGATGATGATGATGATGGGGAGATGTCGGTGGTAGGGTTTGCTGGGGAAAAAGGTCGAAAGGGAAAAACATGAAGTGGTTACTCACCTCTTGCGATGATTATGGTCCGGTATGGAGTTGGGGAGGGGATCCGATCGGAAGGTCGCCTTCCTGGCATGATCTCGACTGCCTGCTGGCAGCTTTTTCGACCGGGGAGGATGTTCATCATCTTCGCTCCCCTGGGTAGAGGGTAGATGAAGAAATTCAGACACGCCTTCGCGACCAACACAGCAGCACTTCAAGTGTGACTGGGAAAACTACAGGGGAGAGAGACCTCACCAACAACAAGAGACCGGCCGTATGCAACAAGATATTGTGTGTCAATGAGAAAGTGGTATCTCGAATTCCGTGTCCCCCCCGCCTTGCGATCTAGTAAATCACTAGCCGAGCCAAGTCCCTAAAACGCCATGCTTTAATGAACCGCAATCCCCTGATCGAATTTTCCATTGCCATATCCTTTGTCGACCCGCAGAAGAGCAAGCGTGCAGATGTCCGCAGTGCTCTTCCTCCCAACAGTCTCCCTGCATCAATGTCCATCGTGAACTCGTTTGCCGTGACCATACCTGCGGCCACTTCGTCCCAAGCGCAAAGCCGACCAGCAAACTGTTGTCGACACTATCAGCAGTTAGTTAGCTGCTGGCTGGTTGCGAACACCCAAGTGCATATGGTGGGGAGACAATCAAGGTACCTAAAGCAGACACACGAGCTCCAGCGAAGCAAGTCACACAGAGCGAGCCGACTCCGCGAACGAGCAAGAGAGGGGGTCCCAGCCTTAGAGTTCGTAAGTGTCACAACTCTACTACTCATCCGCGATCTTGTCCGCGATCTTGTCCGCGTCCTTGGCCTCGTCGCCGTTCGCGCCCGTGCCGTTGGCGGTGCCCTCGACCTCCTTGCTGCGCTGGAGCAGGAACTCGCCTAGGACGCGTAGGGGATCGGCAGGTCTGTGTCGCGGAATGCCATGGGGATACTGTCAGCGTTCTCTCTCTTTCTCTCTCTCTCTGTCTCTCTGTCTCTCTCTCTGTCTGTCTCTCTCTCTCTCTGTCTCTCTGTCTCTCTCTCTAGAAAGTCCAAGGTGCCATGTTTCTTTTCTGTATATCATGAGGCCAAAACGTACCGCTCCTTAGCCACAATCTTCATGGCCTCCATGACGTGGTACGTCACCTTCGCGTTGAGGTACTGGCGGGTAGGCGCGCCGTGGGCGGCCGCCTCGGTGGGCATGGCGACTCTATCGCCTGTGCGGTCGGCGGAGGCCGCGCGCGAGTTGCCCGCTGTGGTGGCGGGGTCTGGGACGAAGGAACGGCCGACCATGGTGTTGGCGTTCGTGGTGGGGGTGGGGGTGGGGGTGGTGGTGGTGTTGTTGTTCAGGGTGAGCTGCGCGAGGACGTCAGAAGGGAGCTTGAGGGTGACCATTCCTGGGTTGGTGTCGGAGCGGTAGGAGTGGGAGCGTCTGGGAGAGGGCGCGTTGATGGGGTCCTCGCTGCTCTGGGGGTTGTTCTTGGGGATTGGGGAGGCCATTTTGTAGGTGGGATGTGGTGATGGGTGTTGTGTAGTGTGGGAGGATCAATTTCATGTTGTAGTTGGCACTTGGTGGTAGATGGAAAGTAGTGGTAGTAGGAAGTTCGTCTGATGTTCCTCCAGACGCGTGAGGCTTTGCTGTACTTCGCCGTGCGAGCAAAGACCAGACGAAGAGTTGGGACGAAGAAGAAGGCGCAGAAGAGGATGGCCAGCTCAGGTGAGCAGGTGGGCACAGGAGTTGGTTGTATCACAGCAAGATGGGACAGGGCAGCGCAATAGGGAAGGACTCACGGCTGGGTTGTCGCCAGGCTTAACAGCTTTGACTCCAGGATCTTCTTGGCCTCCCATTGTAGTATCCTGTCCATTGGTTCCATTGTGCTCGTTCTGTATGCTCGCGACAGATGCGACTCCTTCAGTTTGCGCCGCGCCGGAACCATCTGGGAATGTCGAGGGATCCGGGATGGGAGTTGACTCGGACATTTTCGAGGGAATGGATCAGGGAAATTCTTCTAGTTCGGGTATATTTCAGACGAATCACTTGATATCATGTATGGAGAAAGGTTGTGATGTTCTTGGTGGTCGATGTAGTTGGTGATGTATCGCGGGAGAATAGAGGAGGAGGATTCAACAAGTTCCGAGGTCCTGGAGAGATGATCTCAAGTTGCGCGCAGCACATGCGGACGCGTTTGTCTCCCGAGACCGTTCCCCGGCAGGCTTCTGTCATTGTCCCCACAGTGGCTGTATTCAGTGTAGCTGCAGTGCGTTGCAGGGATCTTAATGGGTAACCCCACTGTCACTCAGGGCCCCTCGACGCGCTACAGAGAAGCAATTGCACAGTACATACCTTACCTAGGTAGGTGCAGTAGGACGCGGTCCGGACATGACATCAATCAACCAGCCCTGGAGCCGAGAAGCGTCCGTGGCGCTGGTGTTTGAATCTTTGTCAGCTTGATCGAAATTCGGTCTGCCGTCAACTTCGGACAGACAATGTTGGCCCTTGAATGCAGCATTTCCTTCTCAGTAAACGAGCACTTATTTCCAATGAGGTTGTCGTCGGACCTGGACAATGGACGCCTTCGTGAGCAGGACGGCGTCATCAGCCTCGTCGTCCTCGAAGCCGAGGAAACCCCTGGCTGACATCTCAAACGATCGCGAAATGGGTACAGAACGACCCCCAAAGAGGCTGAAACTGCAAAACACCAGCGATGACAACGACGATGGTGATGCAGGCGATCAAGGAGATGAAGGATACGAAATCTGTCCTGAAACTTCCTCTGATGAGTCCGAGGAAAAGCCGGCAAAGCAACCGGCCAAAGTGACCTCGCGACGGAGACGAGAGGTTGTGCCGGACTCTGAGGCCGAGGATGAAGACGAACATGATTCGTCCATCCATCACCATGACACGGCCATCGAAAGCGCCTTGCCGCAAGTCAAAGTAGATCAAAGGGCAATCGATGAGTATGAGGAGATGCGAGCCTCACAGCTGAGCGAAGATATAAAGGCAAAGGATGCTCTTTCCAGCTCACCTTCTGATGACAGGGCATGGGTGAGGGGCAGAAGTTCCATCTATGTGGACGCCTTCAATCTTGCCCTGGACACCGTGCTGGAAGATGAAACCCATCTGTTTGACAGCAAGGAGATGGCCGTGTTCGAACAATGGCGAGGACTGGGCTACGAAGCACAGTACTTGTATGTCCGTCTGTTCTTGCGGAAGGCTGCTGCCTGGCATCGACGCGACAGGTTGGGATACCACAGCGATATTTCCGACCCTGATGCTGCTGTTGAAGTTTTACAGCGGAGTCGTGAGCTGCCCAAGAACGAGACGGGCGAGGATCTCAACAGCGAAGGGAATGTCGCTGGAGTCGCCCTGCAGGATTGGTCTCTCGGTGAAAGCTTCACCTTTGCTGACTCGTCCGAGGAGCACATTACCTCAGTTGATGAGGCAGCTTCACTTCTGAGCCTAGACGAGTTGAAGCTACTTGCCAAGGAGGCAAGAGTCCAAGGCAAGAACAAAGGTGACATCCTGAAGAGGCTATTGCGTATGAGCTCACAGCAGAGTGGGCTCTTGTCCGTCGGATTACGGAGGGAGAGTACTACGGGTTCTATGGACTCGAGTGGCCGGGACCAAGGCAGTGAGACTCCTGATCCAGACCCCAAACAGGACTCGAATCGCAATCAGCACTTCCTGGCAAAGATGTTGGCCATCGCCGGATCCTGTGTCAGGTTATCACCCACTGTCTTCAAGCTATTCGAGCGTGTACACCTCGTCTTTTATCGGTCAACAGAGTGGACAGAGAAGTCCCTCACGACCATCATTCTTGCCAAGATATCCAAGAGAAACTTTCCCCATTACATCGTCGACAGGACATCAAATATTTTCCCACACCGGCGAAGTCTGTTGGAGTTCGAGCAGGCAATGAGACTTGAGTTTGAGGTTGACCAGATACTCGAGTTCAATGGACCGCCAGGCGAAAAGGGTTATCGACGCGTTCTTGAAGTTTTCGACAGCCTTAAACCCCACTGGCGGAGTCTCTTCGAAGAGGAGCGCCGCAAAGAGGAGCAGGTATACGAATTTGGCGAGGGTGGATATCTCAGACGCTTCAACGCCGCACACGCTTATACCAGGATCGCACACAAGGCAGCATACGTCCACGGTCGTCTCCACAACTACCTGGCAGAACATGACCTACTTACTGAGCTCCTCGACCAGCGTCTCTTCCAAATGGCACGCAGGGGGTCATGGTACCAACGCAAAGCCCTTCTCGAGGAACACTACATGTGGGAGATCAAACCTGATCCGAAATTTTCAAACCCCGAGCAACAGAAGAAGCACTGGCGGCGCATAGCCGTCGCCACATGCGAAGCCGCACTCAAAGATAGAGACTGCCACCTGGTGTACCACTACGACCTACAGAAGCGCCTGACGAAGCTTGAGAAGCACCTGCGTATCCCCAAGCGCCTACAGCACGACTTTGGCCACCTCCGACTGCACAAGCCGGAGGAGCACACAGTGAAGGGGATACAACTCATCCGCGATGATCCCACAGCCGGAAAGCGTGGCGGGGCCTCAACAAAGACAATCTGGGTAGACGAGGCCGAGGGCGGCGGTCAGTGTAGTGTCGAAGCGATGTGTCTGTCGCACTACCGCAATCAGGGGTGGAAAGGGTACCACTCCGAGGGCGGGATACTGCGCACCCTGTTCGCGTACCTCTTCTACGACATACTGTTCCTGTACATCCCCAACGTCTTCCAGACGGCGTACCAGACCTGCCCCCTCGACCTCCACACCGATGCCTTCTGCCCGACCCGCGCGTCGGAGATCAACCACCGCCTCGCTGATATCTCGAACGGCGAGGCACCGCGGATAATATGTGAGGTCGATGCCGAACACCGCGAGCGCCGCACCTGTGTTGTCGGGCTCAATTGGGATTACGAGCTGGAGGATCTCGTCGAGCTCGCGGGCTGTTTCCCTGGCGAGGCGCTGGCGGCGGTGTGCAAGGTCATGGCGCAGGAGTACCGGCAGCGCGGGGGAGGGGTGCCTGACCTGGTTCTTTGGCGCACGGGGCCAGAGCGGGTTGGGGATGGGGATGGGGAGAGCGAAGGAAAGGGGGAGTGCATGTTCGCCGAGGTCAAGTCGGCGAATGATCAGCTTAGTGATACCCAGAGGTTGTGGATTCATGTGTTGACGGGGGCGGGGGTGAGGGTGGCGCTGGTTAATGCTGTTGCTGGGGAGGTTCGGGAGCTGGATTGATTGTCCGGCTTGTCTGTGGATATGGACGTGGTGATGGCTCTTGGTAGGCACAACAAGCGGTCTATTTGGTTCAACGATGAATCTTGACCGTGGAATACCGAAGTGTGCCTCAGGACGACGGCCTTGGAGAGGCAATTCGTGGCCAAGGCGTCGAGCTTCATGGAAAGCCCTTCTCCAGAATAACAAAAAGCAAAAATGGATACATACATAGTATGGACAACGCTGAGTATAGGGCAAGTCTCCATTGTCAGCATGTACAGGCGTCAGTAGGTATTACAGGCAGCATTTCTTGCCATATTCATGTGACTCTTGCTTGAGATTACTGGAATTTCAACCGTACGAAGGTGGAAAAAGCCGTATAATTCTAATTCTACATCTATCGTCTCAGTCTATATCTATATTGCATCCGTGTGAAGGTGATTCCTACACCGCCCTCCAGAAAAACCATTCCCGACAACGCGTAGTGCTTCACTCAATAACAACATCGCCCGATTGCAGATAATACTCAGCAATATTGAGCCCTCCCAAGGCGTCCGGTCCTGCGTTCCCACGGCTGGGCAGGATGTGTTCCCCACCAACGGTGAAGTTCCTGATGGTGAAGCCGCTGATGGTGACATTATTTCCATCCCCATCCGTCCACGTCGGCAACTCGCTCCTGTAGATGCCAGTGCTCCTCGTGCTGAAGTTCCCCAGGCTGACGTTCTCGATAGTAACGTTCTCGTAGTTCGCAAGCGGGACGATCCGCAGCAAGTTCCCACCGATGCCCTCCGCCCTGATATTCCCGAAATAGATATCCCTGACCGTGTTCAGCACGTCCGCGGTGGCGGTGTCCGTCTCCTCGTAGGTGTAGATCTGGTTCGCGCCGATGATGCTCGGGTGGCTCGAGTTGGCGTTGTACTTCATGTGGATCACATCGACCCCGTCGACCACGACGCCGCTGAGGTTGCGGCTCGTCCAGCCAAACTGCACCGTCGGCGCCGTCTTGCCCTTCCACACCACCACGTCGCGCACCTGCACGCCCGACCCGTAGGTCTTGATGGTGTCGTCGTTGGAGTGGTAGAACGTGTCCCGCACGCTGGCGCCCGCGTACAGCGTCGTCCCGTCCGTCTGCCCGAAGAACGCGCCCACCTGCTTGTAGTCCCACTGGTCGATGGCGATGCTCTCCAGGTCGCCCTTGAAGTCGATGCTGTTGAACGGCGGCGCGTTGGTCGTGACGCCCGTCAGGACGAACGTCTGCCCCTCGCCCGGGCTGCTGTAGCCGCTCCACATCCGCAGGCTGTCCGCGTTGGACGCGTTGTTCTTGTACCCGTCTGCTGTGTTGGCCTGGTACACGTACTGTTCGCCCGACAGCACGCCGTGGCCGGTTGCTTTGATGACCTTCGCAGAGGTGGTGAACTGGATGGCGCCCTTGACGTAGGCGCCTGCTGCTAGGTATACCCACTCCACGGACGGGGAGAGGATGGCGTGGTCGGTGGCTGTCATCCAGTGGGTCCCGGGCTCGAAGTAGACTTTTGTGTTGTTGATCGCGCTCAGGTCCGGTACCCGGCCTGGGTGGACGACGTAGGTGTCCGGGGAGGACTGCTCGAGAACGTATTCTGTTGAGGGGAATGGACTGGCGAAGATGAGCAGCGCGTCGTGTGGCTCGACGCTCACTACGGCCATATCATCCGTGATGTTCGATACATAGTATGACCCGTCCGAGTTCCAGTCCTGGACGAAGTCGCAGGATGTTGTGTCGCAGCCGTCGTGGTAGCTGTAGAGGTTGTCCTGGAACTCGACAGAGAACCTGAGACCTTGGTCTCGGTATGGAACGTGGATATACACATTTCCCTCTCCGTCATCTGTGACTTCGAGATCGAGGCTGGATGGACGGATAACCACATTATCAGCTGTGCTGGGGTTGTTTCCGGCACGGGAGACCTTAACCCATGAATCAGCGCTGTAGAGGAACTCAGTCCAGGCCATAGTAATCCAGATGTCGGCCTCGATAGTTACTGAGTCGTAGTCTGTAGTTGTGGAACTTGGATCCCCCGGGACGATGATCTGACCCTGTCCATTGCGTGGTATGGTCTCGTACACAAAGGAATTGTAGCTTTCCTGCATGTTAGCCAATGTTTTTTAGATCATCTCCAATATCACAAACTCACTAAGTATCATTCGAGTTTCCTGATGACTTGACCCATGTTGAGTAGAGGTGAGATTGTCGGACATTCCCCTCTTGGACCGGCGTCTGGTAGTTGATTTCGCCGTTGTCGTGCCACCAAGTCACCAACTTGTCGTTCGCCGTTGTGACATTTTCCGCGGCAGACGTACCGCTGACGGCCGTCGTAATTGCCAGAGACAGTGCGGCAAGAGAAGAAGAGTCGAGGCGGGGGGTGAGCATCTTTGCAGGCTTCTCGTTACCCTCTCAGGCACGATGTTCGAGAGAGCTGGCACGAGGGGCCTGGGCAATAAGTAGCTCCATCTGTCATCGGAGAATTTAGTCGGTGACAGGCGGAATGTAACGTCAAGAGGATGACGATCGGGCGAGCATTGATGGTATTGAATGAAATATGGGTTTTTGTTAATCAGTGGAGCTATGATTGACGCTGCTCTGGCAGAATATTGCGCGTTGCATTCCGCACGGCCAGAGAACAAGAAGTTCCGGTATTGCTCCATGATGATTTGTGGAAATCAAGCCAGTTGAGAGGGTAAAAGGCAAAATTAAGCATATTCACATTTTTATTTCCGTACATAACGATCCTTCAAGTGCCTTCGCTGCCTCCTTCTGCGGTGGTCGGACCCGGGGGCCGGGGACAGGCGAGATCCTTCCACTGGTTCTGGTTTATCGAGCATTTATTGCAATTGTTATGCTATGTCCGGCGTCAAATGGACGATCCAATCATGGTTTCCCAACGGGGCCTGAAACATGCAGTCCACCTATAGCGGCTATCAGTATACCATTACCACAGTCCGAGACAACCGACCTTAAGTCACCTAAGCACCCGGACTCGTTCGACCTATTGCACATGTATGTAAAGTACAGCGAGTACTAAACTTGGATTGGCGGTTGAGGCAGCCACATGTTCTTCTGTAGAGAGCTCTGGACAAGGTGGATTTACTCAGAAGACCTGTGATATGCTTTTCAACCTAAGAGCATGAAGCAAGTCGTCAAGCCTTAAGGGGCAACTCGACTAGAACACTCTACCCTTCAATTCAACTGTTCAGTTGGTGACGATCCGCGAGCCTTCTTGCAGATCTCAAAGGAGTGATTACACATGTAGTGGGAAGCAACATACCCTAGGGTATTGATACGGGTGATCCCAGGCGAGATAGCTGTTTTAGGTAATTTTTTGTTGACAAGTGAGTGGTGTCTACTGACTACATAGATAATCAAGTAGGTAGGGCTGAAAAGGTTCGCGTAGGGCCAGGGTGGATAAAATGCATCCACGCCTCTAGGCTTGGCCATTACCGTATAATAATAGTCTAGGACGGTGACCATGCAAGTCGATCATACTCCATCTGGGTCACCCTCCAGCTACTGTGACTCCTATACCATGCCAATATGAGGATAAACCAGATCGACCGGCACGAGGGCCCGTGAAACAGGCCGATCTCTCGATTGGTGGTACCGATGCAGGAAGCCGGTGGATCCGCCTTACCCCTTTCGCTTGCACTGCCTACGTCCCCGGGCATGACGCAGCAACAATACTTAGAGGCAGATCTCCGAGAAATGCTGAGAGACTGCACTTCGAGGCCTAGCTAGTATTGCAAGGAAACCGTTTCTGTTTTTCCGGGGCATGTCATGAGAAACACGAGAAAAGTTGATGCGGTAGCTTGCAATATCAGCCGTTGCTGTGTATTCCTCCCATTGCATCACAGGTTCGGGAGTGAGCTATCATATTTCGACGACGATATTCACGGAATATCTCTGCAGTACTGAGCAGAACATATTTACCGCAGGAATATGTGCTACGTATTTCTGCGGTTACCGACAGTGGAAGTCCGGACCATTTGGTCCCGAACTGATGCCTTATCAGATCCTCATAGGAGTGAGGAGGGGTGAGAGGAGACATAAGGCACGGTGAAGGAGTTTTGTTCAAATACACTATTAGGGCTAGATTACTAGGTGTAGGCGGTCTCTCTTTCGCAATGCTTATGACGAGACCGCAACGCGAGAAGCTGAAAAAATCTACAGTCATTGTATATCTGATCAGGGTTACTGCACTTGTTAACGCCCCAGAAATATGTTCAGTCAACTTAGCTGTTATGCTTACCGAGTGGGACCAGGACGAAACGAAAAGGTGGAGATATCATTATCACGGACCTTGAATAACGTGAGCTCATATGTGCAAGCGGTGAAGTCGCCTACATCTATAACGGCAGTGAAACGGTCGGTTCTGCGTTTGATAGCTTCAAAAACATATTAACAAGTATAATATCCATGAACGTTGATATACTGGTTGATCGTCAGGGTGATCGCATTACGATCGTCACGAACATAAGGAGTGAACTAAGTCTTGACATCCGCTGGTTCGAATTGATTGTGAGCCTCTTCGTAACGTCAACTGTATGTCAAGCCTCCCAGGGGCTCTCATCCAGGTGAAGTCTCTCGACATATCTCCATGTTGCCATACTTTGCTGGCCCCCTACCACCTGCGCATGCGTGGATAATGATTCTTCTTATTTCGTGACTTTTCTCATTCCTGGTCAAGGTCCCTTGGACGCCACCAATGGTACCAGAATTGTCCTTACGCATGGCTCACTACACCGTTGTAATCAGAGCCTAGATCTAAGCAACATCTCTGTGTGGAATGCAGGTAGCCTTTCGGCTGTAGCAGTCACAAATTCACCCCCTTGTAGGGATTAAGAGGGCGAAGCGCACATATGGCATGCATCTGGCAAAATTGCTTGGCGAAATACTGACCTAAGTATACTTAGATCTCAGGACGGAGTGCTTCTGCTCTTACCGACAGATACTCGAGTTTGTCCCCCCATCTTGGCATTTCCCCCTATCTTGGAATTGTGACGGTTGAAGGTGCCTAGGTAACCGCCTAGGACGTCTCTAACGAATCTCAAGCCATCACGAATTGTATCCTTCTCAGGAGCAGCCTCGTGCGATGTAAGGTAGGTCCTGGTCATACTTGGCCCCTGCCACCTTTCGATGAATATTTCTACTTGACAGCTGCTGATGATGAATACTGGATCCAGGCTTAGTATCGCAAAACTTCGTAGGTGTATTTGGCCGCCTTGGAGCCGGTGACTGCCTCACTATCACACCCCCGATGCGAAGATCTCATGTTGACTCTCGACTTAAAATGTGTGAAACCTCTCATCACTTGATACCATGAAGAGTCAAACAGATCTTCTGCTGTGCAAAGAGATCTAGCAGACGGTCTCCAAAACACGTTGACTGGAGGGAGTGACTGAAATGAGGGCGTGACTTCTGCTTGATGATGCCTATGAATAAGCTCTGTTATCTGGTTCACAACCTTGGCTATTCTTACCTTCCCCCATAAAATCCTCCCGAAGTCTCTCGTTATTTAGGATGATCTCCCTTGGCCTGCAAAGACACTGCTGGAAGTGATGGTGATCTTGTCAATCGAAAATTTGCCGGGAACCTCGCGCACACACACATTTTGCGGCACTTTACTTACCTATCAGGGCCTCTTCATATCTAGCAATTCTTCCAAGCACCATGGGACTAGCCTTGTTTTCATGCTTCAAGGCATGTGGCAGTTGTGGTAACATATTCGAGCACTTCAATTGGAGACAGTTCCTCGGGTTGTTCCAGGTATGAATTATCTGCTACTCAACTTCCATGCATAATTACCATAATCTCATGACATCAGCTAATGGCATAGCCAGGCACTTGTAGCTCTTCTCGCCTTTGCGCTCTCGTTTGGCATGTACCGGCCAGCCGGACCGATCACACTCCATGCAATCCCTGCGGTCCATAACTCTTTGTGGCTGTTGACTTTCGCTATTCTGAGCATCGCTTGCTTAATCTGGGCCGTCATCGGAATCTGGCAGTTCAGTATTATCAGAGGTCTCGAAAGACAACCAACCTTATACCGCTTCTGGATCCTATTCAATCTCGTATTAGGACTAGGGAGTGCCAGTGTGGTAGTTGTGGGTATCCTTTTGTTTTCCAAGCTGATGCGCCGAGATACGCCTAGCCCACTGCGAGCTACCTTGAAGCTGACCAGTCTCCAGGCCTACATAGACGTAGTTCTCCAGAACCCGGATGGTTGCCTCAACAGATCTAAACAGGGCTGTTCTGCGGCATGGGCATTCACAGTCTTTGTAGCACTTTGGGTGCTCGTCGAGGTCGTTTCCTTTGCCGTGTTGATGGCCAAATATATCGGTCGCGACGAGTCTTTCGAGAGACCAGATCGAAAGGGAGAATGGAAAATATGGGTAAGAGGAGCTCAGGTACGTGTTGGTAATCCGTCCTTGACATGAAGAACAGCCAGAACGAAGCGTATGTTGTGCTGATGGTCGCCGGATGTTTCTTCCAGGTAATCTTCGCAGCGCTATCTGTCACACTCGCCGTGTTTCTCTACCTCCCTAAAGGAATCCCGGTGGTAGATGGGGTCCACTCACCGAATATTGTCTGGATTTTCCTCCTGGGTGCAATTCTGTGTGGCATTTTCTGGCCGTGGCATTTTGCTATGTGCTTTCCTTGCATCCAACGCACCATGTATAGGTCCTACGGCCTATACAACTTCTATGTCGTGATGGAAGTCTTCGCACTGGCTGCGTATTTGAGCTTAGGCGCAGTAAGTAATTATCATTCTTTCTCGACTCCCGATAAGCTTCCAGGTGTTTACTGACCCGTGAACACCCACCAATAAGGTTTATGCGTGGAAACTCCTCACAAAGGGGTCCTCCTGTGCCGATTTGGGCCAGAAGGGCTGCGTTGCGGTCCTGGCCACGGATGCCTTCACAAGTATCGCCGGCGTTATGCAGATCCCCCAAATTATTGCGCTAATGCTTCTATTCGACGAGCGGCCGCGCAAGCCGTTCAAGCCCAAGAAACCCAGAAAACCCAAACAACCCAAACAGCCGAAGCCGCGTCCTCAAACACCGGCAAAGACATACCCGGAAAGTTTTCCGGAACTACAGCCACCTCCACCTTCTTATAGCTTCAATGAGAAGCGACTGGACAGGCAACTAGATGACACTTGGGCACTCGACCAACTAGAAAGAGAACAGTGGGAGAGAGACACCCGAAGGCTTCGTGCTCAAGCCAAGGCTCGTCGTGACGCTGATAAAAGAGCGGCAAATCGAGAACGGGAGCTTATGGAGCTTGAAAAGAGGAGACGCAAGCAGGAGGAAGATATACAAAATCTCAAAGAGCAGGCTCGGGTTCGAGAAGAGCATGCACGAAGACTCAAAGAGGACTTATGGGAGCGTGAGGCCTCCCTCGAAGATGAATATGACGACGACGGGAGACGGGAAGACGAGATTGCGGTTCTCCAGGCCAAGATCAGGGATCAAGACGAGAAACTGCTGAGGATCAAGGAAATCCAGCGTCAGGTGGACCGGGGCCGCCGTGACCCTGAGGACATCCTCCCGCCGCCACCACTCGAAGCAGTTCTCAGGGGACAAAATCTGCGAGCATCTACTTCCCAAAGGCGGCAGGAGTCTGGCGATGAGGTTACACCTTTGATGGAGCACACATACCGGGAGCAGGAGAGGATACGCAAGGAATATGAACGCCGCAAGAGGCTTACAGTGACTTCTAGGCCAAAGACATGTGGTATCAAGTCTAGGAACCACAAGACTGTACCTACCTAGTTGGTGTGAAAATCAAAAAGTATCCATAATGGTCAAGATATGGGTATATGTTAGAGCGTCGCGTCATGGATCACGCATTGTGAACAACAGAGCGAGCATCTTTACAGTTCGCTTCCATTCGGGAAATATATAATCAGGTGCCCTATCCAGGATACTGCCAGAGATATCTTCCATATCGAACTCGTAATGGTGACCGTGTGATTTCAGCATCATGTTGCTTGCACTGACCCCTTTCTACATTACTCCTCGATTCTTGATTAGATCTCCAAGTTCACGGCCGACGATGTCCGACCCATTAGTAATTAGTTACTCATAACAACTATTCCATGCATCTTTCCCTCTCCCTCATCGGATAGTCATCTGTGATATCCTTTGTACACACGATCAACGGGGACCTGGGTATCCTCTTGTGTAAGCGCGGCCTGGGAGCCCGAGCCCGAACCAGAAGCCCGGACTGGTCCCATCTCATAGCTCTGTCCACCAGCCCTGCTTGAATACTCCTTTCGATGTAGTATTGGCCGCAGCATGGGCAGACATGCACCAAGTATGCCAAAGGTGATCTCAACCGGGTAGAATACCTCGAACGCATCTCTGCGGAGATACTGGTCTTCTGGTGCCTTGCCAATATAGCCTGGTAACTTCCAAGCTAGGACTCTCACAAGCGAGAGTCCACAGGCGCTTGGTGAGGCTGTTAAGCGATGTACAACACCATAGGACAGATTTTCGGGTAGCACTTACATGAAGCCGACAGTGAAGGTCAGAATCAACCGGATCTTCCTTTTGCGATCTCGCATCCGAAGACCCCACAACGCCCTCAGGGGCAGCGCAAAGACAGCGAAGTCACAGACACAGCTCAGAACATCCGGCAACACACCGTACACCACCCATTTGACCCCCTCTTGCCTGGCATCTGCACCTAGGTCACTTAGCACGAAAGTTATATCTTGAATTCCCACGCCGAGCTGTACCCCCATTGATACGGTTCCGCATATGAAAACCCAAGCGCCTGCGGTCAAGATGATCGCTTTCATGTTGGGTTGTAATCTCAACAGCTCGTAGTATATGCAGAGAATTGATGCTCTACACAGATAGCTGGACAGGAGGTAGAAGGTCGAAGCGATGACGAGACACTAGCATGGGTCATTATTGAGTGAGTAATAATGTGAACAATCGTTTCGCAAGGGGAGACTCACTTCAACTCTCATTACATAAAAGCTAAACGGTCTGTCCTCTAGTGGCCATAGGGCGCCGCCACCACCGGCAAACACTTCAAGGGTCTTGGTATCAGCCATTTCGTACTCCCATACAGGCTCAGGGTAGAGGCCTCAACTCACAGACGATTATGGGAAGCCATACCCCAAGTAGAGTCAACTGCTACCTCATCAGCTCTTCTGGAGTCCGCCAGACATGAGTCACTACATGGATATACACCATACACAAGCTACAATAATTAGGACATCTCCCCATGAGAAGCGAGATCGGAGTATCGTCCTGGACCAGAGACGTAGGCCCACTAGCACAGGTGCTACGGGGCTCAAAACGGCACAGAGCACGATGATGCCAACCTGGAACGACGAATTGATATACGGGCTCCAGGCCATCGATAACTGGTCCTTGTGACTGGCTCAAGTTTGTGGGAGATCAGCGATCATGATAGAGAAAGAAGATGGACGGTGCAACCACCATGGTAGGTTGACTGCAGGTGCCCTTGGAAGTTGTGTGTGATTGTATGCGAAATTCAGATATGACCAAGACTTGCAAGCAAACAGGCCCCCTCAAAGCCACGTCGTGCCTATTAAGTGTGGCAAGAAGCACTTTGGCCCAAGGACGTAGTCTTACTACGTGAGTGTGCTTTGCTAATATTTTAGCCCCTCGAGACAATCATCTATCAAGCCTGATTGGCAGGAAGGGTGGCCATTCGTGCACGTAATGAACCTATATACGATGCAGGAATCTTATGTGCATATCCCGTAAATCCAACTACCTCGGTGACCACCAATCAGAGCTGCGAGTGTGGTTTGACATGCACTCGGGCTGGATGTGTAAGCGGCCGAACAGCATAAGCTTGGATGCGCCTCCCATGAATGTGCAGCTAAGCCACATGCATACATGTATGTGATTGTCGCCAATTACAGTCACACAGGACGGAGTTCCCCAGTATGACTTGTCCAAAGCTCAAAAGAATCTAACGTAATCTCGCGCTCCATGTCAGAGCTGTACCATGGACGCCCTCCCGGACAGTTTTCATTACACAAGCTGGTTATGGACATCTAGTATGGACCGTCGCCACTACGCCTGTCTATCATGCCGAATGTATTTTACAAAATTGGTCCTCTCAGGCTCACCCCTAGGTCCTTTTCCTATCATAATTATCTCTGGCAGATATTCAAGTCAATGAAATAGTTAGACAGGGGTGATGCATATTTGAGCCAGAGCTCGACATGAGTACTCATCGACCTATGAGGATATGACCACCTGGAGCCCCAATCGAAAATTCATCGAGGTCACTAAAATTGAACATTATAACGCCTTTTTCTGATTAGTTTGTTGAAGCGTTACTATTTGAAAAACTATATAGAGCAGTCACTAATCTTAGGGTAATATACGATTTACAGTATAAGTAAAGAACATTTAGAACACTACTGTTTGCTCACATGTAGTATCTATCAAGGTATATATATATACGGACCTGGTCAGTCAGTCTCTCAGCCGGCTCTGGTCACACCTGATATCCATAATTTTGGAGCACAACTTGGCTTCTGGCACAGTCATCACAATCTGCACCCACTTATGGGCCCAGAAGCGTAAATCACATATATACTGATTATACAACTTTTGTGAAAGAAGCCCTGCCGTATGTGTGACTTGCCGTTGTATCGACTGACTATAATATCTACATACAGTGAGTGTTGCATTTGGACATATGTGATTCAGAGATAACTCAGATATATAAAATCCCTCCAACATGCCTTCAGCTCGGCTCTTTCTGTTCCATACAAAATAGCGCCCTGATCACAACCCACTGACTTGATAAACCACGCACCCATCTATCTCTGCTCAGACTTTCAGCAACATTGAAACACAGCATGTCCGCGGAGCCACATGACGGCACAGGCCAAGCGCAGGATTCCCCTGCCAGAGGCTCTGCAGCAGTCGACATATCGGAACTGATCTATGACAGCCACTTTGAGCCCTCAACGAGCAGCGAAAAGCACTGCGAGGTTGATAGCGCAAGCCTACGCTATCCCTTCCTGGGAGACCGAGCAAGCAACGGTGCTATCGAAGCAAGAGATGCTGAGGTTCTGCGTGCTGCCCTTGGAGATGGCCAGATATTGGCAACATGCACAGTGCCCCCAACTGGAAGGGAATGGCACTCCGTTATCCGCTTCAGGACCTTACAACTTTACGTCCGCAATGGTGATGACTTCACTCCTTGGTCACACGATGTGATGTCAGTCAAGTCTTGACTATATTTATACTTAATCGGCCGTGAGGCTTTGATATGAAGCATCGAAACTAATGTGTCTTACGATATAGCCTAGGAAACGAGGATATTGGTGGCATCCTACACAGATGTCTAGTAGCCTGCGGAGACGACACATATCTGCGGACGATCTACTCCACTGGGTTTTGCTGGATATATGGGGACGGACACAGATACACTCACCACGACTTGGAGAATAAGCCTTCATTGCCTTTCGGGTGGATGTTACGACGTAGTAGTTGTGCAGACCGGCAAATTTTCGATGACAATAACACGGCCGGGGCACCACGCTGCCATTCACCACCAAAATACACGTCATCACCCGGCCGGTCACAGCCGGAACCGGATGAATATGTCTACTCGTACCAGAGGGAATATCCTCCGTGGAGCTCCTCCGCGGGGTGGACCGGTCAAGCAATCCACCGCTCGAGTCAATGAGGCAACGAGATTTGAGTGCTGCGAGGGTCCTTGAGAGAAGTATGCGCGGTGGAAGCCGTGGAGGGGAGACATTCGAGGCAGTCCAAATAGGAAAGACCATGGCTATAAGGAGTAATTAGCAAATTAAGGCCATCACTAAGCTCAAGACACCTTTACATGGACACCAACGGCGTAGTCAACCGTTTGGTCACGAAGTAGTCGACTCCTGAGCTCAACAAGTCTAATAGTATAATTCCCGTCACCACGCCCGTCTTCTCACCCAAAAAGGGAGAATGAACTTGTTCGTTTTTGTTTCTAGCAACTGCCTAAAGCCGGATTAAAACTCCACCTTATTGGACCATACCCTTGGGACTCATCAACCTCTCCACAAGACGCAACCCTCAACCCACTCCCCATTCCCGAAGCCGTGCTGTTTTATAACTCAGAATTCTTCAGCTACTTTCTCGCTACGTTCAAGCTCGTATGCAATCTACTCCTTACACCGGACGACTTTACCATCTCGACAACGGAGCTGACACGAAGCCTAACGCGCTAGATTGCAGCATATAATTGCGGGGAGGTATATATCCCATGAAGGAAGATAATCTACGCCAGACGCCCTGTCCGCGGGTGGTATGTCTCATGGCCGGTCTGGAAGATGCCAGGACGGCTTATAAGGGGAGGGAAGACTACAAAAGGATTCGCAGAAATGCAAGGCCCATCGGTTCCGTGCAACACGGACACGGCTCGCCAGTGGGGACGCTGGCAACGTCGGTGAGGTGTTCCGCCTTTGCAGCAGGGCCCTTTCTGTCAAGAACTGTGCTGGGCATAGGCATGGAGAGGGATCGGAGATGCTTCTGCTGCGTACTATGGTGAGGACCTGTTGGGCCTCTTGTGGTAGACACAGATAGGCGCCTTGTTATTATTGGGGTCAACCTCACTCCGATCGCTCGGATGTGTGGTTGTTCATCTGTGAAAGAACATCCCTTGCCGAAGCATCTCGACAGAGCACTTTTGTGTACCCCCGGGTTGAGCCGTCTTGCCGAGCTTGGGCCGTGATGATGAGACAACCATGTCTTCGTCGTGTCGGATGAGCCCGGAGTGCCACGAGGGACATGGCGAGGTAGGAAGACAGACCTCTGTCGATAGTTGAGCAGAATCTCTATACAAGGAATAATGCTTGAGCGGACTACTACGATACGCCAAGGGTATGGGCTACGAATGCAGCAGTTACGGCTGGAGTTGGGGTTGTGACCATCTGCCAATAGGTGGCACGATTATCCTCGAGATTAGTGGTGCATATATACATGGCAGCTTTCCTCCACACCGCTCGTATAGCATGTTCATGTAATAAGGAGCCATGTAGAGCACTTTGGACAGTATCTTCAGCACTACCATGGGGGCAGAAGCATGGCATCGATAATAGCTAGGCATCTTGTGCCTTCGGTTCTCCTTGGATCGGTCTCCAGCATCTGCCAAGAACACCAAGCTCTCTGGTTCCTCATTCTGATCCACCTCCTCCCTGCACTACGATGCCCACGCGCGAGGCAAGGTCCAGGTACCGAGGAAATGGATGGCCGTTGAGGTGGAGATGAGGAGGGGGAGTGCCACTACATCATGATGCATAGACATATATAGCTTGACTAATGAACAAGCCGACTTTCTCCGGACTGCAGAGTGAAAGGTGAAGAGACCCCATCGCCCTACCTAGAAGGGCGGAGTCTACTTGGCCTATATCGCCATCGAACCCTCCAGGGCGCGCGAGCGCTGATTATTATACTTACCTATGTATCGTAATTCAGGCCCTGCGCGTATGAGCAGAGTCAAGGAATCTCTATGAAGGAGATTAACCGACCGTATACGATCTAGTCCCTCTCCAGCTTGTACCAAGCAACTACAACAACCACAACAGCAAACAACAACAACAGCAACAAGGTGTTTCCCAGCTTGGGTTGGGGCCTCGCACATGGCCAACCTGCTGCCGACCTACCTACCCGACGAAAGACAGCATCCACTTCGGCATGGCCAAGCAGGCAGGTTACTACATATGCCGACGCATGGCAAGTGGATAAACACTAATACACTAATACATACATACATGACCTTTTGCCCTGATAATTCAGCCTGGGCTTTGACCGAACCACACACACGACCCCCCCCCCCCTCTTGTTGATCATCTGTCTCCCCCTTCTCCATATCCATGGGCCACGCGATAATAGTATTCCGCATCGCATCCCCCTTCCCATCAGGGCGAGGAGGAGCAACACAAAGGAAATATGGGGTAGGGAGAGGAGAGGAGGGGGGGGGGGAACCAAGAAAAGTACCCGTAGGGGGGAGAGAAGAGAAGGGGGAAAGGAAAGGAAAGAAAGAAAAAAAAATAAAAAGTTGAGCGCTTAACGCCCGGCCAATGATGATCCACCAAACTAGTCAAACCTCCGGACTCCGCTACGCCAATGCACGACACGGAAGGGGGGCGGGCGCTTAGATCGTTGTTCAACTCTTCACCTCTTTGTCGCGCGTGATCCCTGATCCCTGATCCCTGCGTGCTCTGCGTGTGGTGTGTGGTGGTGGTGTGTGGGTGGTGTGGTGGTCGTCGTGATGGTTGGATGGGGCACGGGGGCAAGGGTTGCTGGGCGTCTGGTTGGTCGGATGGGCTTCTGAGTCGGTGGGATCTGGACTGGGATCTGTGATGCTGGGGTGCTGGGATGGGAAAGGGGTCCCTTTCCTACGTACCTAATCTTCTTCTCACTTCTGCTGTATCTGTCGGTCAGAGAACGACGTCTTCTCTATACCTGCTATGTAGTGCTGCTTATTATCATCGGCTGTGTGTCCTGTCAGGGAGTGCGTTTATTGTGTGCTGGGAGGAATCGAGCTCGCCCCTCCCCTCGTTTGTGCTATCCATCCTACTTCTCTCTCCCCGCCGAAGGCCTCCATAGCCTGCATAGTGCCGAGATTTAGGGATGTTTCCAAGTGAAAAACTCCCCCTCTATCCGGCCCACGACAAAAGTACTACTGTGATGGAACAAAACCCATCTCCACTGCGGTGCCACAGAACTCCCGACGCGGCACCGCGGTCGCGGGAGGTGATAATGGTGCATTGATGTATGTATGTACGTATGTTGTAGATATGTATGTACCGGAGGGGGAGAATGAGAGGGCCCCATATCTACCCATCTTATCCCACAATGTCACCACCTCCGAGCCATATGTGGTAATCTGTCGGTGTGCATATATCACCCAGCAATGCAAAGGCCGAGCATCAGCAGCAGACAGGTCCAGGCAGGCGCCGTTCCGACGCAGGCTGCTGCTACGGTACTGTGTACATCCACGGGGGGTCCCAGATCTCCAAATGCCTCGCGAAGGGGAGGAGGCGAGGTAGGCCTCTCCCTGCCTGGTTTCTTGCTTTTTTCCCTTGTCAATTAGTCGGTCCCCCCTTCTGTTCAGTATCTCGCACTGAACCGGTTTGCCGGGAGGGCTCCAGGGCTCTCCATCTCGATCGCCATGCCTCTGCGTTTGCTTTTGTCGTGCCGTCTGCATGCCATCTCGGTTGACTGACTGGCTGACTGGTTGGCATCCACGGGATAGATAGATACATAAGTAGCAAGCGAACAGAAGACAACCCTAACACACGTGATGCTCGAGTTGATCTGGTTGACCCATCCGATTGTGTGATGTTGACAGACTGGGGCCCAAGTACGTACTCTGGGGTCACCATGTCATGCTCCTCTCTTCCCCTCCTTCTAGTACCGGTACTCGTCCGGGAGGCCGCTGAGGTGGCCATGTCCCTGCGGGAGATGTGCGAGAGGCGGCCGTTTCCCGCGACCAAGAAGCCCGCCCAGGTGCAGATGGGGCCGCAACGATAGGTTGCATATATCTGGTGGCTGGTAATAATGATGATAAACAAACAAAACCCGCATCACTTTCGTTCTGTGGCATCAAGGTCAAAAGATCAAATCTGGCCATGTGTAGGTATATTTGTGTCATTGATAATCTCGCCCAAGGGACGTGTGCGGTACAGTAAAGATGTTCCTTCTCATTGGCCCGGTGCTGTGCAATACGTGAATCCATGTCCCGTCCAGGACGCCGCCAAAATTTGATCGCTGGTCCACCGAAATGTTCTCAATGGTATATGCGAGCTTTCATACAGTAGTAGTGCAAGACGCCGCCTGCAACGCCAAGTACCATCATGTGGTCATTCCAAAACAGTTGTTCCTCCCGCCAGTTCTTTCTCCGTAATGCTTCTCCAAATAAAACTCCGGTCGCCTTTTGAATCGCTCGTCAGTGGCGATGCATTTCATGCTCATCAAAATTAGGATGATTGATAGTGAATCAGAGGCGACTTCAGTGGTGTCAGGGTGTGTGTTGGAGAGTCGGTGACTTCTAGTACCCATTGCCGGACGGGTGTGTGGGGTGGTGTAGGCAGAGATAGTCCCACGAGTCGCCCCCCGAGGAGCTGAACTCAGTAGGTGATCCTAGTAAGAAGGTCCCGATGGGGATTTGGGATTGGTCTTTGACAGGCAAAGACAAAGGGCGACCATTGCTGGTATGATTCGTCGGCCCGCGTTGTCCTGATGTGCTGAAGACCATGGACGCCCGGCCGATTTTTGGCCATGCGCTTGTTCTTCACTCCCTTCATTCAAGCTTCCTCCTCTTGCCTTTGGGCGCCGGGTCCATCCTCGGCGTGTAGGTGACCGTCCTCGTGACCACCTCCCGAATGTGCTTAACGCTCCTTCCCTTTTCGCAACGAGGCGACTGTGCGCCTCCAGTCCCGACAGCCGAGGTTGGTGGCCTGATAACCTCACGGTACCTCTTCGCCTTCAGCGCTGCATCCCAGTCGAACGGGCTCTTAACGCTCCTCGCGCTGTAAGGCGATCGCACAGGGCTGTCGACTGCAGGGCTGGGTGGAATGCGGAAACTCGGGAAGGCCGTTGGCCCTGTTGCAGGGGCTGAGAGAGGGTAGGTTCCTAGTGGTGATGCAGGCTGCTTGACTGAAATCTGTGATGGCTTTGGAGACTTGTGCACGTGTTCGCACTTGCAGCTGCAGTCCGTGACACCGCTGGAGGTGCTCGCTGTTGTAGGTGCGCTGTCAAGATCGGCCTCCGCATTGCTGTCCGCTGCCGAGTCCTCCGATTTTGCCGTCGTGGTGCTGGCCGTGCTAGCTGTGCTAGTCGTGGTTGCTGTACTCGCCGTGCTCCCGGACGTGGATGTCCGCTGAAGTGGCGTCTTACCAATCAACGGAGCTGTCAAGGGCGGGCTCGCCACTGAAGGAGAAGTGACGCTGATGGTTTTCAGGAAGTCCATATAGGCCAGGGGCGGGGTGATGGGCGTCTTCTCTGGCAGTTCCTCCTGTTTTATACTTGCTGACAGCATACTTGGGGTCGGCGGGTACTCAAGTGGTGCTGATGGAAGGCCGGCCGAAGGAAGGCCTGCGGAGTACAGACCCGCAGAAGGCAATGACCCCTTGATCATCGATGCTGATCGTGGCGTGCGTACTGAGGAGGCAGACAAGAGGGCGTCCGAAGGGTAGTTTCCAATATTAGGGAAGTTTCCACTAGTAGGCGTAGCCAGAGATGGCAGCTTTGGTCTCTTTGTGACGGACATCTTTGCCAGGTTGGTGCAGAGGTAAGTGAGATGTGAGACTATGAACCCGGGACTGTGTGTGTGTGTGTGTGTGTGTGTGTGGGTGTGGGTGACGGGCTGGACCGGTAGCGGGGGGAGGTAGGCAGAGTTGAAGTGCGCCAGTGAGGTCCGTAGAGGTTGTCAAGCCAAGCGAATGACTCGGGACAGTTGCCCGTTGAGCTGCAGTGACAGGATATCAACTTGCCCTTCAAGGATGCAAAGGCAGAAGAGTCGAGTCCGGCAGTTGAGGGAGGGAAAGTAAGAGAGTGTGTTGGGTGATAGCAGGGCTCCGAATATTATATGAGTCGGGCGAGTAGGCGCAGCCAAGTCAGAGACGGCGGCAAAGGTGCAGGGTGAAAGCGAGTGAGGTGGGATGGGACAGGGTGCGGGACGTAAGAAGGGCGGCTAGGGTGTCAGTGCAGAGAAGGGAGAGGAAAGCAAAGGTCCCTGCAGGCTAAAAAGCTACCCGCGTCTCGACGACAGCGTGTAGGATGAATAGGTGGGTCCTAGGTTAACCCAAAGCAACGGGACCGGGGGACCAGGGGACCAGGGGTTGTTTCGGCCTCGTGGTTCTCCGTGGACGAATAACAGCCAGTGCTACTGCGTCTTTGTCGGTTTATGGCGAGGGTGAGCTGGCGCCTCGGTGGGAGAATGCGCAGAAAGTGCAAAAGGCGTATGTGGGAGTACGTGCGGGTGCGCGTGTGTACTAGGAAAGTGTGTTTCCCAGGGGTGGCCGCGGCTTTGAGGACCAGGTCGGCAGACGTCTTCCAATGGTCTTTCAAATTCAGGTCGACAGCAAACGGGAAGCCCAAGAGCGCTTGAGAGGGCCTGTAATCCGTACGGTATTCGGTGCACACTTAGTGCACTCTTGGTGCACTCTTGGTGAAATAGACGCCGTTTGGGCAGTTTCTCAGTCTGTCCAGTACTATGTGGTGCCAGTCTGCCTTTCCGGCGTGCCAAGCAATCACTCAAGAGGCAGGGAGCGGTACGTAGAGTGAGAAGTTGCAGTGGGTCCCGGAAGAGAGACGCAGTGTCGACTGGTTCTGTACTGTAGGCAGATCGAAGACAGGGCCCACGATCTGGAGGGGCTAACGCCGAAGCAGGGAAGAGTGCCCCTCGTCCACAGACTTTTAGACACGCAGGAGACGTGCGATTGGCCAGAAGGCTGTATGCGTGCGAGCGTGTGTGTGTGCTAGAGGTTGCCTTAGTGTAAGCTCGAAGTGCAGCCAGAGAAGCTCCAGTGCAAGTGGATAGTGGATGAAAGGCCGGTGGCCGAGTGACACCAGTTGATGAGTGACACGAGTGATGGAGAGGAACAATTAGGGTGAGACTATCATCATCATCTGTGCACAGGTTGCCCAAGAAGATGTGCTATAGGCAAGTACGGGAGAGACACCAGGGAGGAAGTGCACCTTGAAGAGGGGATCGGGAGGAGGAGTGGGGAGGTGAAGCGTATCGAAGAAGATGACGGTAGGGCTGCTGATGTAAGTACAATTCGCAGTCCGTCCTCTCTCCGGCTGATGATGAGGACGATGACGATGACGTCGACGACGGTGATGATGAAGAAGAAGCAGATGAGGCCCCGAGGGCATAGATAGTAGAACTAACCACTGTAGGTAGGTAGGCTGGAGGTAGGTAGCTGGAGGTAGGTAGATCCCGTATGTAGATGGGGAGTGGAGCTCCGGGGGAATGAATTGATGATGGGCCGAAGGATCATTAATGCAATGCAAGTGCTTGTACGTACAGTAAGTAGGTAGGTACTTTACAGCTCAAGCTCGAGCTGCTCGAGCTGCTCGAGCGAGTGACAATGGCAGTAGGAGTGCTAGTACCAATACGGTACCAGTCAAGTCCGTTAAGCGCCAGGAGGATCCCCGGATCCAGTCCAGGGCACACACGGAGCAAGACCCCACAGATATTCAAGAGGGCAGCAGGGCAGCAGGGGAGCAGAGCAGCAGGCAAGCTGAAAGAGTTGCCGAGCGCTGCTTGTCGGATCCTCTTTTTTTTCTCGAATATCCAGCCTTATATGACTGGCTGTTGGGTCTCGACTCTGTGCTTTTCCCCTGTTGGTTGACCTGGTGGTGTATTGATTGGTGGATATGCCCTGGTTGCCTTCTTGCTTGGTCGTGCCTTATCTCTCCTCGAGTCCTGATTTGAACGCGCAGGTGTTTAGCCGTCGTGATACCGACTGACGTGAGTGACTGCTTGGGTGACTGCTCGAGTGACTGGCTGACTGACTGACTGACTGTTCGTTCAGGAACCCCCGAGGTTGCAAAGGGAACGGAGAAGAGACGACAAGACAAGAAGAGAAGATGACTGGACGGAGGACTGGCGAGGTCGGGAAGCGAGGGGGGAAAGATCGAGGGCGGCCAATCAGACAGAAAGTGACTTGGTACGAAGTCACTCGTAGCCGCTGTGATGGGCACGTACTGTGCGAGCGGCGGATCTGATTGGGCAGGTGGGGTCTTTACACTAAATTGGCCCTGCACACAGCGCGCTTGCCTTTTTTTAGCAACGGATCTCAATACCTGGGATACCTGGGATACCTGGGATAACCTGAACGCCTTCTCTGATTGGCTCTGGGGCTGCTTACTCATCAACCATGAGATCCTCCTACCCCACGAGTGATCTACACCTCCTCTCGCGACTTTCTTTTTGGCGACTGCGACTTGGTCGATATATCCGGTGTTGTTTGTGATCTCGTATTCTCCACACAGCGGATGTGGTTTTAATCAAGGATCAGGATCACACCGGGAAGTATATCACTTCCAATCTTCTTCTCGAACTTTGTGAAACGGAACGACTGATCAAACAGTGGGACTGGGGACTGGGGACCGGGGATGGGGACCGGGAATGGGGACCGGGTCTACCAAAGTAGGCTGCGAAACAAGGCGAGAGTGGAGACAACGCAGGAAGGGCGTCAAGGCCGTAATGGGTAGGTAACCTTTGTGGTTGAGCAGGTCTGTGGCATGGCCAGTTCAATGCAGTGCAGTGCAGTGCAGTGCCACGAGATGATGATGATGACCTCTTTTCGGCTGCTCGTTTGTGTCGATGGCCCCATCTTTTGTACGTCGTTCATCAGATGTTGGCAGCTTTGACATCTTATACCCTTACCCATACCCAAGCGCCGACCAACATACCCTCTGCCACGCGACACTCTCTCTTCTCGGCTCTCACAGGACGGCGGCCAGCCACCTATTCCTTACAGTATTTTCTTTTCTTCGCCTCAGGCAGCGCGCGGGTAATCGTAGAGATAATCGAATCAGGCCTTCCTTCAATCTCTGAAAGCCTGTCAGCCATGTGGCTGTACGAGCTTCTCTCACAAAAAAGGTCCCGATGAGCAGAGGCCTCTGTACCTGGCGGCTCCAAGGGGGCAGGCTCAGAACTCTGCCATGCCGCAGATTGACGGGCCGGTGAGCGCGCGCCACGTGCAGCAGACCTTCACCCGGACGCTCGACCAGTCGATGCTCGAGAAGCATTGCCGGACGAGGGACAACGTGTCTAAGGCGCGGAGGATCCCTACCCTAGGCAATATGGGCAGCATGGAATCTTCTGATATGCGCCCTTCCACAGCAGTAAGCGCGGGTCCGGGCGGTTTACCCGTTACCGTCCTCACCAGGGCAACCACCAGGGCAACAACCTGGGCACCCATCGTTGTGTTACCACTGCGCGTCGGGTTGACATGTTCCCTGCAGACCTTGCCGGCACAAGCCTGCCTGCCCCAAGGGTACTGCATCGAGCCCATCACGACGACCAGCCTGCTGGAGCCGGGACGCAGGATGTCAGGATCGATATCCCTGATAATGGAGGATGGTGGCCATCAACGAGAAATGCCCATGCATACAGGAGCCGCGCCAACATCTAGTGCTTACAAGGTTCGTCCAAGACCAACTGGCACTCCAATGAGGATTTGACGCCATAGCCGCCGCCCGGCGGTCCTTCCGCCACGCCGTCCTGCCACGAGCTCTAGACGCCTTGGGGCGACGCGGTTGTTCGACGCCCTACCGATCCTCCGGGCCTGTTGGACGACAAGGTGTTGGCTGCATGTTGCGGCCGCGTCGTCGATCCTGGCTGGAGCCGACGGCCAGTATGTTGGGCACACTTCGATGTTGCGGGACCTATCCTGATTGCCTAGATTGCACGCCGTGTTAAGTGCCCAACGCGCCCAACGTGCCCAGTTGCCGGGGGTTCATAGGAATAATAACACGCTCCTACCTTGTCGACACGGAGTATTCGCAGTGTTCCAAGGTTGGTGCTTCGCTCATTCCAGTTGCCCACACATCCGCACCCTGTGTCAGTACTTATGTAGCCTTGCCAAGGGGTTCTGTCACGGTGCAATGTGTGCCAGAGGTGCCCAAGTCATGGGAGATGGTCTTGCGAAAGCCATTTGAAGCAAACCAGATTGAATTATAGAGGAGACGTGAAGGTCACTTTGACATCCCCGGTATTTGAAGGAGCTCGGGCTGGAAATTTCTTGGTGTCCTGGAATGCCGCGTCGCTTCGTATGCACAAACCGGCCAGAATTCGATGTCACTTGTCAAGATTCCAGGCTCGATCCCCAAATATTCGTCGTCGCAACTTGCTCCTGTCAGCTAGGCCTTTCAGGGTAGGTGACCTTCCCACGTTATGCAAGTGGATTGCTACTTACGCCTCATGGCCATTGCACCAGAGAAGGCCCTTGTCCACTGCCATGGGTTGTAGATATCTACTGGAATTCTGAGAGGTTATCAACAGCACCTACCCAGGTAGGCGTTGCGGCTCTTTCTCGTCACGGGCATGATTCAGATGGACTTGACAGGCCGTTCACGACTCATCCCCAAATAAAGACCAGGCAGATGTCACGGCAAGAACAAGACCTCTAGTTCCGTTCGATTGTAGTAGTGATGCACGCAATATCAATAATACGGACGTTGACTAGATATTTGCTGCGACGCACTTATCGTGAGTTGCAACAACCCAGTGCAGCAATGTGCCCAAGTAAAGGACGGCTTTGTGGGGACTGAGACTTTGAACGCGCAGAGAGTCTGACGACATGCCAGCCAAACTGCACAACTCTCTTGACACTATCTATCCCTGTAAATACGCTCTGAAACGGTGCGGCCGCCCTCGCTGCAAGTTGGTGTATCCTCACGATACCTAGGTATGGCACGGAATTCTACATCGTCTTTCAATGGCTTCACCCGCAAGACGATCAGAGAGATATAGATACGATGCCATTCTACGTATTTCATTTCGTTCTTTCAAGCACGAAACGTCCTCCTGGGCGGTATATACGTACATGGTGGCTTGAAATGTATACTAAAAGGGGCTCAAAAGGCGCTGGATGACAGGTGGAGGTATCGTTCACTTTGCCACCTAGGTATGCTCGTGCCATGTTAGTATATTGTTGGATTGGGTGTATTATGCATATAATATCCATGATTTAGTATGGATACAGAACAAAAAGAAGAAGAAAATTTCTCGACTTACGCCTTGTGCGTACATAATATACCTCCTCACATGCGCTTGGGCATGGCCACCACGTTCTACCCTTATATATATTTATACACCTTTTTGCAAAGTCAGTGTATAATTGGGGGACTATTTACTGTTTTGTAGATGCTTTTGCAATCATAACAGATTCTACTATGCCTATAACCACTTCCAAGGTTGCTGGCACACGGAATGACTTCAGGCGGTTTCCCCTTTTCAATAGCGGCAATAGGTCGTCAGCGATGAGGTTTTGTACTCAAGAAAGGTTGTATGAAAACGGTCTCTCAATCTTGAAGCTGGTTTTCAGAAGGAAGCCCTTCTTGAAAATTCTCATGCCTGCTGCCTTCATGTCGGTGAGTATTGCAATAAGGTATAGCACGCAGCTTCCAATGCTTTCCATTTCCCTCCCATCCCGCAAAGGCAGGGCGCCTTAATCCTCATAGCACGCCGTTCTGGCACAACTCGTTGTTTCCGCAGAAATAGTCGCCACCTAGGTGTACATATAGGTGCTGCAAGTCCCGACCTGCGCCGCTCATGGACGTCTAACGGACCCTGGCCGGGGAATTGTAGGGATGGCGCAGGCCTCGACATTGCCCTTGGAAAAGACGACATAATGGTCTATGTGTAAGCTTTGCTCGTTTCTCGCCGGTCATTGCACGTGTGGAAAGTGTTTCTGGTCGCTAATGGGGCAACGAGCTACGAAAAGAAAAGAGAGAAAGAAAGAAAAGGGGGGGGGGGCTGCAAGGTAGCCAAATATCAGACAGTACAGCGCGGTATATTCATGTTGTAGGAGCAAAGCTGCTTCGACAAAACTTCACAATACATTATACTGAGCCATGGGTGATACTGAGCACCCTTGCATCTGCAGCCCGAGCGAATTGTATGCCGCGCCCTCTCGTAAGGACTTCACACAATTTTTATACATCCTCTCACCCTCTCGGCCGTGACACTGAGTGTTACTGCTTGGTGCAGCGCCATCTAACACCAAGGCAATATGTTCGCCTACCAACTTGTTGCCTCATTCCAATGTCCAAAGGCCGGAACCCACCTGAGGTTTTGATCAAAGCAGTAGTCTGCGAAAACACCCCAACGGAGTTTATCGAGGCCTAGACATTTCGACCGTTCGGTGCCCGGAATGATTTGCCGGAGGCGAAGGAGAGATTGGGAGGATGGGGAGTGAGGACAGACCAAGTGGAGCAGAGAAGGTATATATACATGATCAGACCTAAGCAGGTTTTCCATCCATATGATTCCTGCAGTAAACCATGGATACCTGCACGCATGGCTGAGTACATGATTCGGTGGTGGCTCAGCGGTACGGACCGGATCACTCCGCGAGTCCCCACGAGTGCCAACGGAGAAAACATGGCCGATGCCGTGGGCCCGGGGAACGATACCCGGGCTTCTTCTCCAGCGACCTCAAGCACCGGCATGCCTGCCATGGGCAAGCGTGAAGCAGGCCTCAGGTCTCCTGCAATATATGCCGATGCTACTTCTTGGAGATGACCGCCTGCCGTGAGAAGTCATCCACTTGCAATATTCCGTCGATTGCTCATCACACCCCCACACCAATCTACGTTCGTCGGTGGTCTACGCGTGCGCGTTTCAAAGCGACCATCATCACATAGGCAGGATGTCGAGCAGCAAGGACTCTTAGAAGAAGTTAATGCGAAACCAACACCATGTATGCGCTGGCCTGAAGGCGTGTATCGAAGAAGTTGATAACAGCTTCCACATGAACCCCTGCGGTAGCCAAATCAGCAAGCCCCTGAGACCAGCCCCCTCGAAAAACTAACCTTCCTAGCACATATCAGTAACCAAGAACAAAGCTGCGGCATGCTTTCATCGCCGGGTGAGTAGAAACACCTGCGAGATTATAGACGGTGAACGACAAATATAAAGGTGTGGCTGGGCGTGAGCGGCCATGGCGAAGCAGCGGACTCATCAGAACTCTGGTAGAAGGCATGTCATGTCGTCTTGGCCACTACCTACAAGAGGGTTCAGCTACGACCTCCAGGGTTCAGCAGGGCCGTGTCAACCTCATCAGACGGACTTTACAATAGATTTCCAGCACAAGTCGACCCATTAGAGGTGCTTTTGGTACGTTGTTGACACTGACATCCTCTTCCTCTTATAGCCTAAAGGTGTTGACGGTATGATCAGGAACGACACCTCGGCGATTGAAGGGGATACGCAGCGCACCTCCCGCTTTACCACACGAGCTCTGTTGAGTACAGTATGAGGATCAAAATCAAGCTACTGCAAAGCGTCGATAATCGTAGGAGCCTGGACGATACGCTGGTGGCAGCTTTGGACTTGACGGCCACGGCCATGGGAAGAGGTTGGCGAAGTGCATGACCTGCTTGTAGTACGTGTCGTCAGTCACGATCCAGTATCAGTGGCCTCAATAACAGACATCGGTAGGTAGCAGCAGTACAGAGGAAGAGAGATATCAGCCAGCGTGATCGATCAGGCAGGAGACAGGCTTGAATAAGCAACTGCGAACAAGTACATGATTTGGAACCGTCCCCTTCCACCGTCTCTCACACCTCGTTTGCAAATATCGCAGATCCGAGAAGGAGCATAGCAAACGCACCATGCAAGACTGATCAATCACGGAGGACCATGTCTCCCAAGCTGAAGCTGAAGCACACCGCGTTCGACAATTAGCCGAGCGGCTTGGCTCTCTCGAACAAGGCACTGCCCACTTCCGGATATAGCCAGAGCCTCGTATTCACTGCTCGAGATATCTTGTCTCGGCGCAGAACCCCAGATCCGGTAAGCCATTGTCGTACAGACAAACGGCCCATCCCGACATCGACGCGTACAGGTGCCACAGAGCCTGACAACGGCCTCGACTGTTCGAAAAAAAAAAAAAAAAACGACCTGGTAGATCTTGGCAGGTGTTGCCGGACCATGTGGCGCCGCCGGACGTAGAATGTCTATGGAATTTTAGGATTTGTCTCCGGAGCGAAGTTCTCTTCTGAAAGAATCTCCTTGGATGGGCGTACGCAAATGTCCCAGACAACCTTGTCCCCTCCGCCCCGGGTGTGCCCAGGAGTTGGTCCGGAATCATGTCCGCGCTGTCACACGGACAGGGCCGACCCCCGTAGGTTTGACGCATATGATTCACTGTGCCCTCTCAGTCTTTTTGCCGGACAAGCCTTCCACCACGTGGGCCCCAAATGCCACGCGCGTTGTAGAGTCATTGACTATCCCCCTGAACCTTGGAATAGTACGTAGCGATGATGCCGGCCAGGGCAAAACCTGGAATGGCGCTCCGACACGGCACAACAAGAGATCCAGAAGAAGGTGCTTTTCATTGTCCCGGAGATTGTATGTGTGCTGACAACGTCCCCCCCCCCCTCCTCCCCCCGGGATGTCGTCGCCTCGTTTATTCATATCCCACATGCACCCCCTGCCGCGTGATAACCCCCTTTTCCGGCCGCGCTGTGCCTAATTTCCAGGGACATGGGGGCAGCTTTTAAACCCGGGTACGCGCCGTCCCGCAAGTAAGGTGAGACAATCTCGGGTGGGGTTCGAACTGCCGCCTTGATACGTGTACTGTACTGTAAGTGGTGTGGATATGTGGTCCCCGTTGGCGCCAAATCAGCTTTGAGATGTAGGCCTTAGAGGCGTGATTGGGTTAGAGGGAGGCAGCTTTGCGCCAACAGGCGTGAGGACAGAGCAGAAGGCATTATGGGGGATCCAGGATAGCGGTTCTGGCCCGGTGTTCAAAGAGGAAGCCCAAGACAGGTGAGAGACTGCAGCTTGGAGATGTCCTGCCATAGCTAGGTGTATCGAGAGAGAGGGAGGGAGAGAGGGCAAAGCAAAGAGCAGTAATGCAACGCAGGAGGACCCTCGGAGGTTGGTAGTCCTACCCCCGGTCCTGTAAGCTCACTTGTATGGCTGTCGCTAGACCAGCAACTGTGGGTTCTGTGATAAGTGCCGACGGTACTGCAAGTGCGAACGCTCGTCACGTCTGTCAGGCTCACGAGAAGCTTCGACCAAGGTCAGAGCGCGCAGTCCGCGGGCCCAGCCTTGTCCAAGACGGTGGGTTCCAAGCCGCGATGTGATTCACCGCAGTCGCATGCCACTAGGCAAAAGACCAGTCCAGATGTTCCGCACTGTGGACAAGGAAGGGGACAAGTCGTAATTCCATCCAGTCGGCGTCGAGGAAAGAACGACAAGCTTAAGATTTACAAGGCTGAAGAGGTTCGGGAAATGAGAGACATATCGGGATCATTTTAGGATGTGACGCTGTAATTTGACAGCACCCCGTCCGGGGTGGTCGGGACCGCACCCAAATCCGACGTCACTTTGTGAGTGCTGTCGCGTTTGCAGTGGCACGCAGCTGGGCACGATGTTGAAGCCTGAATAGGTACATAGTAAGGGAGAGAGGACCAACCAGGTGTAGCTATGATGAGGTAATAATAGATGGTAAACCGACGCGTCAATAGGATAGATCATCACATCGGGGCGGACTCCGACCAGACATCTGGAGGAGCCCAAGGAGCTGGTCTCAGGCGGGCGGCCGGTCAAAGGTTCGCGGGGTCGCAGGTCGAGACAGGTCTTGGGCTTCCAGGACGGGCTTCAGGACTCCTGGCCCTCTCACTGGCCGCAGTGACAAGATTTACTAGCCAACCCGGAGGGCCACAACCACTGATGGCGGGGCCACTCTATGAGCCAGTTGGCTGAAAAATGCATTGGGAATTCTGGACCACTCAGAAAATCGCATGTTTCTGGCCCTGCCGACCAATGAATGTCCGCCGCCTGTGCCGCCGCGCACGTCGAGGGGCTCTCACGCTCGGGGCCCGCCAGTACCAAATCGCTGATGAAACGCTCCAGGGCTGTCGATGTGTTGTGGTGGGTGGTGGTGGTCCCCAGGCACCCCCCCTCCCCTTGTCGCAAGTTACAGTTGCACAGCAGCCGCCGACAAAAGTCCATCTGCAAGGCATGTTATGTAGTGTAGCTCTGGCAGATTGCAACCCTGACAGATTGCTTAGTGAGTGAGTGAGTGAGTGACTTGAGTGGTACGTCCGATCGTATGCAGTCGAGAACTGCGGGCTTTATTCCGATCGCTTGTGTTGGTGCACATGTGCGCCCTGATGGACCTTGACTCCTGATGTTCTTTTCCAAGCCCCGAGGTATCCGGTCCGACGGTCCGGGGGAGGTAGCCGGTCACATCAGTTCGGTTTCAGCACAAGAAAGGGTACCATCACTGTGATAGCTGATAAGTTCCCCTCCTCTGACTTGATTCCAGACCTGCACGGGCTCCAGCGTCGGTGCGTTTTTAGACCCCACCCACGAAGCCACACGGGTCCGTATCTCTGCCGAGGCTCGTCAAGGACGGATATAGGTATGCTGGCACCAAGTTTTATTCCAAGGTCGGCCACCCCAAAAGCCGTGGCACAGGCGATCACTGTGGTCAAGGCGGTCGGCAGATGCGGGAGACGGGAGACAGCATCTGTCATGGCCGGCTTGACGCATCGTATGAAACATAGCGTGAGGAGAGAGGGCTCGTCTCCCCTGAGGAGACGTCCACGGGTGCTGTCAGTGACAGTAAGCCACCGTACCGTACCGTACCGTACTAGAACGTCAGGGCTGACCCGCTACCGCGCCACCGGAATGATCACCCATCAAGGAGTGAAGAGAAGGGCATCGTCACGATGCACACACACACACATGAGCATGTTCTGATGCTCTCTCTCTGTCTCTCTCTTTCTCTTGGCCCTCACCGACATTTCAACGGTGGCAAGTGGCAGTTGAGCCGCAGCCACAGCCGCAAGCCGCAGTTGTCTCGGGGCTGACTTCCAAGATGGATGGGATGCGTCGTCACTGTCGGCCGCACGCGCTGCATCTCGCACCCAGGCAGGATTTTGGGTTGCGGAGTTGAGTGCCCCTTCGGTGCTCTCGTTTCGGGTGATTTGTGTACCCCAACCGGCGATAGCCCGTATTTGTTTCCAATCTTGTATGCTGGTCAGAAAGTTTATTCTTGTCGCATCTGCTATTGATCACTCTGGCTGGTCTCAATTTCGAGCCAACCACCGCATCCCCTGCGCCGTTTTTCATTAGTTTTCCTTTAGCCCTTTCAGAGCTCTCGCAGGGCAGGTTCCTGAGCTTGTCCGATTGACAAGTGTCCACTGATTGTTTCAAGTCGTCAAAGGGTTCCCCTGCAGCTCTGACATAGTAGCAGCGGCCTAGCACTTGGGGCACCCCATGGCACCGTACCGTAACATGTTGGTACCCAGTATTTTAGGTACTCGGCACGTAGTCTACTGAGTTAGTATGACTATGACAACCTCCAGTTCCACAGTGTAAAAGGAACACGAAGTCGACCTTCTCAGGACCTCGATGGTGATCGCCATAAACTGCTGGCAGTACCTATATCCGGGGCGTGGATTGAGAGTGTGGCATATATGACGATGGATGATGATGTTCAGCTTCAGAGCGAGGGAGAGACCTGAATCTCGATGAAGAGGAGGCACCAAGGCAGTTGTAGGCTGGTCGATGGTCTCGGGCATCCACGGCCTGACGGCCACCTGGCATAATTAGCACCCATCCATCCATGGATACCTAGGTTAGGTAGGTAGGTAGGTAGGTAGGTAGCTTGGGCACCTAGGCACGGCTGTGATAATCAGGACTCAAAAGTGCATTCATATCATACCGGTATAGTCTAGCCTAGAGTAAGCAGCCAAGCAGTCTAGCGTGCGGGATGGGGCCTCGAGAGATGAGACGCGAAACAATAAAACTCGCTATCATCAATCACATGCCTGAGAAGATGGCGCGATGTGGCTGTTACTATACTCTATACATGTTATGAGGTTTTTAGCCGCAGAATAACGGAACGCTCGACCTCTCCGGGCCCGGAGGTGTAGTGATGCCATAGCATAGCATAACATGGCATGGCATGGCATGGCATGGCATGGGATAGCTTAGCATAGCATGATATACTATAGTATATCATCACCTAGGTAGGTATTGCTATAACTCCTACACCCCCGCCCCTCCATACAAAGTTTATGCCGAGCCGCCCGTGATGACCATGGATATTGCTTCGTCTGAGATGGGAACTTGGGTTGGTGTCGAGACGCGTCGCGCAATTTGGGTCCGTTACACCGTGCGAAGGGCGAGCATCAGGGAGGGAGGAAGGGACAGAGGGAGCTGAGGCGCCCATCACGTCACTCAACAAGTCAGGCAAGTGTGGAGAGAGAAGCTTGGAAGCCAGGGTGATGGTACTGTACTGTACTGTGCCCTACCGTACAGTATGTATGTACCTAGGTACAGAAAGAAGTACTTATGTAGCCGAGCGACCATACCCAGGTGGTATCCCGGCATCTGGGTACCTAGCTACCTTACCCAAGGTAATTGCGAAGTTGCTGGGTGCAGGCTGGCAGGACTGGCAGGACTGGCAGGCAGATATCGTGTAGCCAGCTTGCCCAAAGCTGACTGCATACCTACCTGAGTACCTAGGTAGGTAGGTACCTAGGATGGTATCTTCATCCGATGGTGGAGAGGAGAGGAGAGGAGAGGAAGGTGGGCTCGATGTTCTGCGATTTGGCTTCTGATAACTCTAAGCCCGGAACGTGGGTGAACAAGCAAGCTACCTACTATACTATAGTAGGTATGTTAATGCGACATGCTTTCTCTACAGCAGTGGAAATGTTCTGGAACTCCGAAACGATAACTTGATTGGATTCCAAGCCTGACAGTTGCTTGTTATCTTTAATCCATACAGCCATCCATACATCCATACATACATCCATACATACATGCGCACCTAGTCACATAGTACAGTAAATTGGAAGCCCTGTTCTGAAGCCATGGGGCCCAGAAGCCATAAATGCCATGCCATGGGCTTGGGACCGTTCTCGGTTGCCGTTGCCCTTTACTGTCCCCACCAGCCACCGATAAAGGAACAACCTGATTGGGGACGTGACTTGGACTTTGACTGCCTGATACTATGTACCTCGTACTCGCACTGTCCAACCCTGCTCTCAACCCTGGTCGAACCTGCCTAGCCTTGTCCTGCCTGTCTAGCCTGGATTCCGCTGCCCCGTCTGCTTGGTACCTCGTGTTTGTATGCACCGCAGGCCTAGAGCCAAAGTAGCCTGCGGGGAACTGGGGGCAACTGGGAAAAAACTTGAGCAGGCCAGCTCGCATGGGCCCCACAGCTTGCTGATTTTGGGCCAGTCACAGTCGGATAAAGAAGAGCTTCCCGCCCTTCCTCGAATCATCTTGCTCCCTCGTCTCTCTCCCCCCCTCGAAGCTCTGTTCTGCCCATTCATCTCTCACGGTTCACAGCCCAAAGATCAAACCAAAAAGGCTTCCCACCAAAATCCAATCCAATCATCGCATCGCATCCCATCCCAACGCAACGCAACGCAACGAACCGCGCCGCGCCGCGCAGAAAACCGCAGTTGCTGCCACTACAGTAAGGGAATAGCTGCTGCGCGCCGCCGCAAGCTTTTGAGAAGGCAAAAACAAAGGACAGGAACAAGGACTCGGGCCAATTGTTGGTTTGTCCGCCCTGGTATCTGGCCCTGGAACTGGCACTGGACTGGCACTGGCACCGGCACCTTTTTGCGACACCAATCATCGTTCATCACCGTCTAACTGGTCTGTTGCACTCGTGGAACTGCACCGACTGGCCCCGTTTGTTTTGCGCTGCGCCGTTGAAGATCGATCAGACCTATCTACACGTGTAGCCAAACTGTAACAGTAAGTGTCGGCATCTGCCTGTCTACTGCTTTACTGCTCATTCCTTTTTGTGCTCATCTCCATCTATCTGTCTGTCTGTCTATCTATCTATCTATCTATCCGTCTATCAATTTATTCGTCTACCATCGGATCGGCCCAGGTTACGCCAGGATCCAACAGATAGACAGGCAGACAGGAAGACGCCGTGTCGTGTCGTGTCGAGTCGAGCCGAGACGAGTCAGACCGAGGCATTGTCCTGGTCACAATCGCGCTTGGTCGACACTAGGGCAACTGATGGGATATACCGATCGATATAGCTTCATTCTCAACATCAAGTCCAGCCTCATCAATCCAATCCTCCCAATCCTCCCTGCCCACCTAATTGCCCTGCCCTGCCCTGCCCTTTTCCGACCCTGACTCCGTCAGTCAAGGCCTTGTTCCACTGGTCGTCTCAGTTTGACCCATGGCTTTTCTGCCTATTAGTGGGCCCCAACAGGCCAGCCGGAACCCACACTTCATGCTCAACCCCAGCCAGTCACCGCTCCAGCGCACACAAGAATAATAAAAACGAAGTGGAAGGACCCAGCAAATCAGCTAACACCGTCTTAGGCTTGCCGCACTACAGAGCATCTTACACTACTGTCATCAATTCTGAAGACCTATCAACATCGCCAGCTTCACTCTCAACGTCTTTATTGGCTTTCAGGACAGTCCCGTGATTTCATCAGTCTGCGGAGGCCCAATTTCCACAGCCTCATCGACGCTGCATTGAGCGTGCGTACCAGTGAGACATCGACAAACGGGTCGCTGAATAGCTTGAGAACTTGTACTTAACCTGCGAACCCGGAATACAGGTACGTGTTGCAACTTGCCTATTCCCCGTCGGGATTGCCCTTCCTTCATCATCCCTACCAGTCTCTTCGGCCTAGGAGCCCTTCTTCTCTCGCTTCAAGACACAAGACACCATTACGGACCAGATCAAGCACTTGCTCTTTGGCCCATCATCAATCCTCTGTCATAAACCCTTGAATTACCGCGACACATCACCTCAGATTCATACCATTGGACGGACGCCGGCCAGCCCACTTTTGTGACTTCTCTGCTCTTACTCTGTCTGTCTGCATATGGGCTACTTCGGATACACCATGTAACATCATCCGCCATTTCGGGCTGAAAGCGGGATGGTCAGTTGCTGACGAATCTATCACCCTTATAGCTCGATCATTAACATAACATCAAAACGCCAGCGAGCGCCTGCACACCCGTTAACTCCGTGTGGATCATTGGTACGTTCTTTATTTTACTGTCCTGCGTTCCTTTTTGTTCCTTTGCCCCTCTCCAGCACCGTTCTTCAAGCTTGCCGTACCCTCGGTCTCCAGCGGCACACCACCAATATCAAACCCCTCACCCACACACCCAAACTCTCGGGTGTGTTTTCTCGATTCGGGCCCCACTACGGGCCAATGGTCTCGCATGTGCGGCGTATCGGCCCTGTAGCATGTTACACGATCCTCCTCTCACCCATGCCCCCAGGCTGCGCCGTGCTAGGCACGCCAGGCGTAGGATGGGTGAAAGGTGTGGGTGAGGGTGAAGTTGGTCTCTGTAGGCACAAGTGTGTGTGTGTCCCCCGCAATTCGATGCCATCTCGCTTCGCAGGAATGGACAACGAACACTTCCTGTCACGGGTTAATGTTATGCGCGCGTCACCTTGCAACGGCAGCACACCTTCGCCTTGCACAGCATCTATCCGCCGTTCTCCTATGTCCGAGGACTGCCCTTGTGCTCAAATCCCTACTTCCCTCCAACCATTCGACGTGCCTGTGTCGCACGCAGAATACTGCCGGTCAAAGTTGATCAGGCAGATGGGCTAGGGTTCTCGGGCTATCTGCAGTGTCAAGTGCCTGCATGCATATTCCACTTTTCGGCGGAATGCATCGCCCATGCAGTCGGCGAACCTTCTTGTATCCTTTTCCAGGTGCCTGTCGTAACTTCACACTTCAAACATGCGCCCACACGCCGGCAAAACAGGTACTGGGGGGTGCTGGTTGAGCTGGCTTACATGGTGGGGCCGGCTGGTGCTTGGTCCGTCATGCATGCCAACGCATCAAGTGGGAGGCCAGGACGCGAAGAGCATCCCTGCCTTTACTACCTAGCACGTCGCCCGTTGCCCCCCTTCCCCCTCCGTCTGTCGTCCTTGGCCCCGGCTTATATACTTGACGCTCTGTTTGGTGCAGCAATACTGATAACACAATGGTTGGATAGACCTTGCGAGTCGTCGTCAATTATTCTATCAGACGATAGCATCGAATCATTGAGAACGATATCCACTTGGCTGTGTTTCGCCAGAGCTTCTTTCGCGACGGCCCGCAGCAACCATCGTAGGAGCCTCGACCAGTCGCCGGTCTCTTGTTTTAGCCTCAGGCTGACGACATACTCGCTTTGGGAGGATCATCGTCCCTAGAGCGATTTTGTCTCGTCATTAATCCTCACGTGGCTTCTCGCAACCCGCTCTCATTCCATTTAGGGAACTTGGCCACTGAGCCACCCACCAAGTCCGCCCTGCGAATATATCAACCTTGCATGTGCCTTGGTGCAGCCAATCACGCAGTTCGGCTACGACCTTTGCGACTGCCAGCGCATCCACGCATATCCAATAGATTGGGTGTGTAGCGATTCCACCCCACGGATACTCAGTGACGACAGACCACGAACAATCCCAACCCAACGCGTCGTGCCCAAAACGGCTCTGATATCACAAGGCTCTATCTTATCACCGGATAGTTGCGCTGTCGTCAATTACTCATTAGTTGTTGGTAGCTTCCTTCAACAGCCGGACATAGCCAGTCTGTCTTGGTTTTACGACAATTCAGAAGTTACCATTGCGAAGAAACCACAGAAGGCTGAAGTCTCCACTATACGGACAAGACTCGACGAGTATATTCACCCGTCCAAAGTTATTCAAGATGATGGAATACGCGCAATATCAGCATAACCCGCAAAATTCGCAGCCGCATATCTCAACAGCTTACCCCAGCTCAGCTGGTGGTAACAACATAACGTCGCCACAGTCACAGCATATCCAACAGTCGCCAGTTCTCCCATCGCAACAGCAGACGACACCAACTCAGAGCCACGGCATGTATCAGCCACAGTATGGCATGCCCCAGCACGCGGGCATGCAGTATGGTGTTCCGGGCATCCAGGCCGCCGCTATGGCCGCGACGGCTGCTGCATCTGGTTCAGCATACCCATACCCCATGTCATCGGATGCCAATCTACAGACATCACCCAGGATGGGCGGTGTCAAGACCAAGACTGAGCCAGGTCGCGACCCACGGTCGCCTCAGCAGATGAACAGCATGCCGCAGAGGAGGATGAGCCAGGTCACCAGCCCTGGCGTGCCCAACCAGCAGGCTATCATGAACCATGCTGCAGGCCGGCCTTCAGTAGCCCCTCCGATGGCTCACAACCAAGCGATGCAGCACCCCCAGTCGCCGGAAATGCCTCAGGGTGCGCAGGAGGAATCGCCATTGTATGTCAATGCGAAGCAGTTCCACCGGATCCTGAAGCGGAGAGTGGCGAGGCAGCGGTTGGAGGAGGCTCTGCGGCTGACGAGTAAGGGCCGGAAGCCGTACTTGCACGAGTCTCGACACAACCACGCCATGCGCCGGCCGCGCGGTCCCGGTGGAAGGTTCCTTACTGCGGACGAGGTCGCAGAGATCGAGAGGAAGAAATCTGTTGCCACGGACGACACCAACGAGAATGACGAGGAGAGTGCCTCGGTAAAGTCGGGAACGAAGAGGAAGTCGGTGGCCGAACAGGAGACGCCGAACAAAAAGAGCAAGACGGACACGGAGAGCCCGGACGAGGACGAGGATGATGACAACGAGGAGGACTGAAGAGCCAGATATGGCTTGGTGTATTCAATTCTCACTCATGTCGGAGTGGACTCGATTTCCTATGTCAGCACGATTACGACGCCATGACCCCGAACAAGAAAGATTTCGATTACCCACGTTCTTCCGCCTTCGCGTCCTCGTCCACGGCCTCGTTCCATGCCGTGGACATCAGATTTTTCCTTTTGGTGCGGAGTCTGGCACGGTTCTACCTCTTTCCTTTGACTGGCACAGAATTGTCGTGGGTAGCAGCAGCGGCTCCCGTTGGACAGGTGTTGATTTCTCACGAATGGGACGGACACTCGCTTGATACCCCTTGATTGGCAACTGCCCTCCGGTGCAAGATTGGAACACTTGGAGGAGACTCGATCCGAAGACGTCGGGTCTACCGCATACCACCAAGGCGCGGGTGTTCAGTTGGAAAAGGAAGCAAGGCGACCATGCGACAACATGGTTAGGTGACGGGAAGCAAGGATAGAAGGAGCACAGGACTAGCAAATCTTCGTCGTCATGCAGAGGTGCCACACGGCACAGGGGTTGGGCGGGGACGGAAGAGGAAAGATGGATATCTCTCGCTTCTTATTTTCTCTGGAAATGCATCACGACACTAGTAACAAGTTGCTGGATACCCCTTTATGTTTCTGCCGTTTTTTCCTGTCTACTTGTTTGATTATTGATTCTTCACTCTCTTGAGCCTTGGTTCTTCGCTTCTTGTGTTTAATTTGATGATGACGGCATGAGATACAGTGTTTGTTGTTTTTGGGATGGTGCTGGCTGCCAGGCGGAGACGCCCATGGGAGGGAGGAGATGGCACGGGGAGGGGAGGGAGAGCTTGGCGGTTTCCTTCTTGTGTTAAACAGTCCTCGATCCCCTTTTCCCTTCGACGCTTTCAACGATGTTTAAGGATGAAAACGAACAAAAAAGACAAAAGTCATCACAGACACCACACAAAATTTGTCTTCCGGGGGGAACTTACATAAGAAATTGTTTCAAGACGGAAATACGATACCATCCTATATGATCACGAGATTGTTCCTATCCCTCTCAAGTGGGAATCAAGTGAGATATGTGTATGTGTTCGTGATATGTGTGCGTGTTTGCAGTTGGTGTAATTTGGGGGATGAGAGAATGCATCCACACAGAGGTACCTTCTAGGTACCTAGACGAGGTCTCTGGCGGCCCTAGGGCAGGTAGCCTAACAAGTACCGAGGTAGTCACCCAGCTCACCATTTGGGCACCTGGGCAGTCTTAACGTTCCCAAGGTCCTTACAAGCGCACAGACCATGGCTAGTGGACAATTGCCTGCTTACCTCATCACAGACTGAACGGCCCCACTTTGGGATCAGGGAGCCAAACGTTGACACTCGTAGCTCACCTTGAACTTCTTGAAGCCTTTAGCCTTTCGCGATATACCAACAAGAGCAACGACGCTGCGATAACCAAGTTCGACTCAAGAAGAAGACTTGGCAACCCTTTCCCCCCTTTAAACTTCATCTGAGCCCTCACATACGGTGGTCTCAGTCACATCTTTGGTCCACATAAACTCGAAAGAAACACACCCCGTTCCGCCTATTCATCGTCACCTCGTCACTCAAGATGTTGTTCTTCAGGTGAGTTTGAACCGGACAGGCTCCAACTGGGACTTTGCCCTAGCGCGATATCGTCATGCATCTGGAGGAATGGCAAGAGCTTGAGATCCTGGGACTTGATCGAGGCTTGCATGGCAGGGGATCGTAAGAGGGAGGAGATGGGTTGTGGTAGTGTGTGTATCTGCCCTCATCAGGGCTCAAGTGAGCTCGACGCCTCTCCAGGGCTGCCACACAACGCCGTCTCAACTACGACATATGGGAAAGACTCTCTGGTCCAAGTTACCTATGCACATACCTATGTCTAGGTACTCTCCTGAGAACTCCCTCAATCTGAACATCTTCCTCTCTATTCATCCCACTTCGCTCCTCATCTCTCCAATGCCAACTTGCAAACTCATGCACCCACGCCCTCTCTGCGTGCCCCCTCCACCCACTCACCCATTTACCCATTTACCCCCCCCCCCCCTACCACCTCCATAACACCGCCACACAACCCCCCCCCCCAGATCCAGAACCCGACTGACCCAAAACCCCCCCAAAAACAAACAGCTTCTTCAAGACCCTCATCGACCAGCCCGTGACCGTCGAGCTCAAGAACGACATCAAGGTCACGGGCACGCTCAAGTCGGTGGACCAGTACCTCAACATCAAGCTCGACGACATCTCGGTCGGCGAGGAGGTCCGGTACCCGCACCTCAGCGCCGTCAAGAACGTCTTCATCCGGGGCAGCGTCGTCCGCTACGTGCACCTGCCCGCCTCGGCCGTCGACGTCACGCTGCTGGAGGACGCGGCGCGGAGGGAGGCTGCTAACCAGGCTGCTAAGGCGAAGTAAGGGGTGTGTGTTTGTGTGTGTGTGTGGGGGGGGGGGGAGAGATCGCATGGGGGTGGGGATGGGGATGGGGATGGGGATGAGGCTGCTTGGTTGGGTTGGAGGGGTTATGGTCTGATGTTTGGTGGCCTTTTTGGAGAGAGAGAGGAGGGAGGGATGGAGGGATGGGTTGGATTGCCTTTGCCTGGGCTGGACTGGACTGGACTGGACTGGACTGGACTATCTTACTGAGAGGTCCGATGTTCGAGGGTGCTTGAAATGTAGCATCAGCCAAGCCAACCCTCTGGTGGAAAGAGGCATGGATGGATCTGGCTGCCTTGGCGACTAGACGAGACGCGGGGGCAGAGAGCTGATGGACGATCATCTGGGAGACAAAAAAGATACCAGGCGTTTGTTTTTGGAAGTCCTAAATTTTTTTAAATTTGTTTTTTCCCCCTCCCTCCTCCAGCTTATTTTAAAACCCCTTCCTGCATGCTGCTGGACAGGGGGCTATAGAATTGGTAGGTGCCGGCATGGCAGCGGAATTGCAATACCTTTGCGATGGAAGGCAACTGACTGGTCATTGGCAAACGTGGTGTCGTGGTCGGTCAGTCTGGCGGTGGATCCACGATGGAAGAAAGAAGCTTGCACCAATGTGAAGACCGTGATGGCGCCCATCGAACGCTGTGAGATGACCACCGGTCTGGATAGGATAGGTGGACACGCTACCGAATTAGTATATGAGACTGAGAGTAGGAGTATGAGAAGCAGACGTGTCTTCCGCGAAGTGTGACTACGGAAGCTATGACCGCGAGGAGTCGTCTCATGTTCTTGACGGTTTGAAAAGCATACTAAAAGATCACCCGTATGTTCCGGTTTCGCATTTCACATTGCTCATTACATCGTATGAACTATCTCCTCTATCCTGTTCAACCCACACGCCTGCCATAAAGACGAGAAGACGTTGTTGACTGTCCACCACTACCAATACACCCCCCCTCCCCGTCCATCCCTCCCATCCCACAAGACAACATCCTTCTTGCCCTTTGCCCCCTCCTCCTCCTCCTTGACCACCCCCTCACCCTCCACCGGCTTCGCCTCCCCATCATCACAGAGCATATCCTCCCCACCATCCCCGACCTCCCGAACGATCCTCACGACCCCGCCCCTCCGCCTCTCGCTCAGCCACCGGTCCGTCCACCCCTTCATCCTCCGCCTGCCAGGCTCGCTCCCGACGTTGACCGTCGGCACGACCTTCTCGATCCGCAGGCCCATCACGAACAGCATCAGCTCCCGGAAGCTGGAGTGCTCGCTGTACGGCGCCCCGAAGCACATGGCGTCCCTGGAGCTCCCCTGCTGCGGCACCAGGTCCCCCGTCCCGAACCTCGTCCTCCACGCCGGCCCGTGCAGGATCTGCGTGGCCGGCACGCTCGACGGCGGCATGTTGGCCGGCACGGCCGCCGCCGCCGCCTTCCCGCCCCTGCCGCTGTTGTTGGCCATCGTGGGCCGGTAGCTCCACCCGCTCGGGCGGAACCCGACCACGCGCCCGAAGTGGGGGCGGTGGTGGTCCAGGTACTCGGCCAGCGTCTCGGCCCGGAGCTCCATCAGCATCTGCATGTGCACCTGCGCCTCGCGCGGGTCCGGGGTCATGAGCGAGGCGAGCTCCGGGTCGCCTAGCTGGTGGCACATGCGGATCTTGGCGGGGGAGGCGTAGATCTTGGTCCTGAGGGCGAGCGCGATCGCCTTGCAGATGCGCTCCTTGCCGATGGAGTAGGTCCCGCATACGACTAGCAGGCGGTTGCGGTTCTCGCGGGCCTTCTGGCCTAGTGCCGTGAAGGCGTTGGGGCCGTTGGCGGTGGCTGTGGCTGTGTCGTCGTCGTCGTCGCCGCTGTTGTCCCTGGTTGTCTTGGGGGAGGCTTCGTCTGGTTTGTCGGCTGCGACGAAGAAACGGCTGACTGTGTCGTTGTTGCCGATGCCGCGGCCCTCCCGGCGGCGGAGGACGCTGTGCCACTTGGTCTCGTCCTCTGCGCGCAGGCTTGTGTCTAGTTCGAGACACAGCTCGGCGCATGCCCTGATGACGTCGTTCTGCGGCGGGAAGGAGTATCGAGGGTTGAGGTAGGTCGTGTCAAGGTAGCAGACGTCGATCTTCTGCTGTTTCACCTTGCCCAGGGCGTCGGTGGTCTCGGGCTTGAGCTGCGGGTGCTCGATGTGTGCGGGGCAGGCTCGGAAGTCGCCGCAGTGCAGTATGCGCTGTACTCTTCTCTCCTTGGAGTTGGCGTGCTGGTTGGGATACGAGACGGCCTTCTCGAAGAGGAACAGCGAGCTGCCAGGACAGTGGTTCGCAGGTATCATGGTCACGGATACTCCCTCCGTACCGGGTACAGGTACCTTCTTGTCGAAGTCCAGCTCGACAACGTATTTCTCCGCCGTCTTCAGCTGCGATTTGACCAGACTTCCCGTGACTTTGCTACAGTAGATCGGCCCGTGTGTCCAGCTGGCCGTCAGCCCGACATAGTGGTCGCTGTGGAAATGGCTGAGGAAGTAGGCCCGGCAGCCCTCGACCGCCCCGTACCTGAACGCATCGACGCAGATGTTGAAGCCCGGCATGATCTTGTAAAAGGGGCAAGTGCGCTGGTATGCTGGCTTGCCACGGGATGCGCTCTCGGTCGCCGCGGCCGTGGCCCAGGCTGCATCCTCGGCGTGGCCCGACATGAGCTTTGAGAAGGCTGATGTGGAGCCGCCATTGGTGCTTGGTTCTCCTCCCTTGCTCAATGAGATAGGGTTTTCTTGTCCTGGACGGGCGACAGCGGCGCGGGCGAAGCGTTTTCCGAGCTCGGGGGCTGATATGAGGTCTTCGTTCCCTTCGCTTGTGGATCTCGACTTTGCTGGAGGAGGCTCGGTGGGAGCTGACTGCTTTGGTATGTCATTCGTGGGTAAGGGAGTCAGATTGCCGTCCAGACAGGAGTTGACGTGAACAATGGCTTCATTTGGTGTTACCCCGGCGAGACTGGCGTTGCAGATCGGACAGCTCTCGGTCATCCCGTCGTCTTCCATCAGTGTCTCGAGCCCGTCATCGCAGGTTTGTATTCCCTCCTCTTCTGCTTCCAATCGGGCTTGCTCTTTCGTGAAACGCATTTCCCGCAGTTCTTCGCCCTCGAATAGTTCATCATCGAAGTCATCATCCAGGTTTGCGAAGTTGTTTTGTTCTGAGTTCGTAGATGGCTCTTGCTTTAAGGCTGGCGGGCTGGTGCTTGAGACTGCATCATGGGAAGGGGTTAGACTCGTCCTCTCGTGTTCCTCTGTGGATATGATGGCTGGTCGTACTTCCTGGTCCTTGGCCGCTGGAACCTCTTCGGGACTTTTGCCATCCGGCGACTTCCCGTTGCCCTTCACCTCGGTTTCTGACTCTGAGTCGGAGTCATCCAGGAATGGCCCCTTACGCTTCGGCTTCTTGGGCTGAGATGATTTGGCCGGTGATGTCTTGGTAACAAACTCGGCCTCTGGCTTTGCCGGAACAGGCGCCACATTCTCGCCATTTGTGCCCTCGGTATCGCTCAACTTCCTTCTCTTGCTTGGCAACTCAGCCTCGTTGTATCTCTCTTCCAGCACCGGATCGTGGTCATCCGCTCCGTATATGTCGTCGTTCCCTTCCGTAGTTGTAATTGCCACCCCCAAGCCAGTCTCTCCGCCTACGAACATGGACTCTTCAGGTCGGTCGACCTTCTGAAAGAAGTTCAGGATGCTCTTGTTCGCCTGACTAGGTCGTTTAGTGATTTTCGCGTTGGACACTTTAGCTGCGGGTCGCGGGGTCTTGCTTGTCTTGGAGGGCGGCATCGTGCTCGGTTGGGAATTCGGGGAGGATGATCACGTCAGGGAATGTCGGCGCACTTGTAGTGTTAGAAGAATGATAGATCAATCGAGTCATGGAAGGCAGACGAACAATACGTGGGTCCGCCTGCAAGAAAGAGAAATGAACATCGAGTTTGCGATTGCGACAAAGCGATGATCCGCCGGACCAAAAAGTCGTGACGTTCTGGGCAGCGCGCAACGCTCGGACCATCACTATACGCGCAGTCACGGGACTGTCCAGCGACCCGCTTATTCTGTGCTTACTAAGTAAAGTAGATATGTTCGCGTCGTTGCTGCCCGCGGCTTCACCTATATAGGTGCATCCCCCTATTCTCACAGATTACACTCTTCCCACTCGTCATACTACATTTCAATCCCCTGTTTGGAGTACTTTGGTCTGTCAGAATCATGCACTCTAGGATCAACGTCCGCAGTGTGAAGCTTGGAGCGTCGCCGCAGGTCAGAGTCACGGCCCCAGTTCCTCAGTTCGCCACTGCAAGGGTCTATGGGTATAATACTCGAGGACGAGGGCGAATGCTACCTCTCCACGCACGCAGACATACAAGCATACCATACCAAGCTTTCTAATAGCTTGTCAATTGGGGGCCATTTTGCGCCGTCAAGTCAGTCACACACACTCCCGGTTTCAGAGGCACTGCCTTAGCTGCTATCGAAAGGGCCATGCGTCCACCAGCCTGTTCCGACCCTGCACAGCCTTCAAAATTGCCTGATCATCCTGATGAGGGTGCTATAACTTCCGTATAAGTGCATCGGGATGGGATCTTATCCGCGGTCCGAGTTTACTGTCATTCAGCCTATACCATCAGGGGGCCTGCAGGTACCGTAGTATTGTGGCTGCTCCATCCACACCGCCATGCGGCAGACAGCAGGGTTGCGTCCACTCACAGTTGGTTTCTCCGATCCTTCGCGGGTTATACCTCGTACAGGAGTAAAGAAGGCAAGGGGTGTGATAGTATAACAAGTCCTTGGCAGTATTCCCGAAACGGCTCTCAGCTGGCGGCACGACCCCTGGCTTAGCTGCGCCGCGGGTCTCGTCGGAATACTGGTAGGTCTTTTTAACCTATCTGTCTCGCCTCTTCACTCCCCTTAATCGTGACTTGGTTTCGTGACCTTTCATCTGGCTGGTCGTGCTGCATCGGGGAAGCTTGTCCGCATGGCCATCACTGTCACATCTCTCGGCAAGATCGTCCTCACGGGCGCGTCTACTACCCAGACCTCGACGTTGTCCACAACCCTGACATTCACCCCGAACCCCCTGACCACAGCCTTTGTACCACCCTCGTTCTGCACACAAAGCTATCTCGAACTGCCAGACTGATGCCGTCTCCGGGACGTTGCCATGCTACGTCTCTGTATATCCCCAGGCTGTGTGTGATAGCAACGGACAGTCTTGCTACCCGCCCATCCCGGGGGCGCTGGATAACACGTACTTATACTCGCCCGGCCTGAGCTGTCCAAGTGGGTGGTCGACTGCGTTGGAGGAGGTGCGCACGCCTACCGGTGAGGATGAAGAGACGACGGCCCACTGCTGTCCGACGTACGTATTGGCGTAGTGATTATTCCAAGAGTGCTCATCTGCACTGGGCTCCCCGACTGAGATCACTGTGTTCATAGAGGCTTGACCGTGACTACGTACGGCATATACTCGACATGGTGTCAGGGCACAGTCACACAAGGTGAACAGACGATGATCGTCAACGGCTTATCCGAATGCCCGTCGTCCACAACCGCCTTCAGTTTTGGCCCCGATGCAGCCGTCCAACTGACTTGGATCAACGTCGACTCGACAGCCATATCCGTATCTGGCGAGGCCATCTTCACCGTCTCGGCCGAGCGTGTCGCCCTGCTCCACAGGTCGACGGACTTGACAGCCGCGGGAGCCTCGCCGACGTCTGGCACTAGCAGCAGTGGAGGCTCAGCCGGGTCCGGCTCAGGGTCTTCGGGTACGGGAAGTAGCTCGGGCTCGGGGCTGTCGACAGGCGCAACCGCAGGGATAGCAATCGGTGCTGTGGCCGTGGCCATAGCTGCTGTGCTGGCCCTGTTCTACCTCTGCATTCGCCGTCGCGAGGCCAACAACAGGGCGCATGGGCTGGGAGGTCGTTCCGCACCGGTCTACGCGTCCGGAGACATCGCGCCCTCGTCATCCACAACAGCAGCAGCAGCAGCGATACCAGGGACGGACTATCTTCCCAACGGAGATGAGCACGAACTGAAAGCTACGAACTCGAGATCTACCAGAATCGCGCACACAGCTATCGACACATCCCCAGTAACGGAACTGCAGGGCAGCGCGCCCGTAGTGTCCCACTATCCAGGAGCATGGCCGCAGACCGGCGGGGGCGATATTGACCAGAGAGTGCATGGAGGGGATTATCTTCCCAGCGCTGAAGAGGTCTCGGTCACGAACGGCTATCACCAACTCCCTGGGACGCTGGAACGCGAGAAAGGGATGCTGACCGATTCGAGACAGGCCACGCCCGTGGACCTCGTTGCTCGTTGGTGAGGGGAGATGGCCTTTATATAAGCAGCTCTGATTTGAAGCTAGATATAGATAATAGCTGTATGAGTGGTCAAAATATTTCACTGTTCACCATGGGGTCGGTTCTGGTTGACGTTGCTACGAGCCAAAGCACTTGTATTTTTCAGAAACTTGCTGGTATACATTCGTGGCAAGGCCAGCCCATGTCCTGCCATTCGCTTGGTTGCTGGATGTATCACCCAAACGCTCATCTAGTTGTCTTTACAGGAGATGAGATCTTAATACCGACTTGAGTGCACGTTCCTGATAATCGAGCTCTAGAGGATCAAGGTCCATACAAGCCCTCCAGTCGTCCCTTAGCAATCGTATACCTAGATACCTAGGTACTTAGGTGAGTACCTACCTACCTGGGCAGCCATGTGTATGTAGGTAGTTAGGTATCGTACCTAAGTCTACTTATGTATGTTGATACCTAGGTACCTACCTAGGTAGGTAGAAACAGCAAGTGTGGACCAGGTATCATTCCTTGTTTGTTTCAAACGCAGGCACCGGTTCCAGAAATCTATGCGTACATAGGTAACTAATACACCGATGGCAACGCGACGCAGATATCTCCGCCGCGTGCGCCGGTATGGACTGCCTGCCAACTGATGCGCTGGTGCCTTAACAACATTCTGTATGATTATCAGACCATCATGAACGCTGAACAAAAGCAGAATGGCAATTCCCTGGCGTGATGGCGACATGAAGGTCATGCTCCTGAGACTATAGATGTTCCTCCTTCAGATCTCGGTACGATATCGGTATACCAAACGCAAAGGAACAGCCTATCTCAGCAGCGTCGTCACTCCTATGTTCCCCTCTTGCTGCTTCCGCCTTATTCCAGCAGGCAAGTAGAGTCGTTGCCGGCTCATGTTGAGCTCGCTGCCGCATCAACAGCTAACAGACAAATGCGCTACGTCGCACTCCCTTTGCAACATTGAAGTCGCACTTAGTTCCTCTAGGACCACTCTCTTCCCTTAAGCGCAGTGACTCGCAACTCCATACCTATGTATCGAAATTTCGCATCACAGAGAAACGCTTCGGCGGAATCATCTCCTGGCATGGTAGCAGAATTGCCGTGTTGCTGGTGCTTGTACATCTGAGCCCCATGGACCTTGAACATTATGCCCGGGCCTGTTTAGAATGGCTCATTGCAGTAATGCCTTTCGTGGACAGCTGTTGCCAGTATATCTTGATGCTGATACTGAATTGTGGACTTTACTTTGCACAGCTCACTTAACTTTGCGCAGCTCACTTACTTTGCACAGCGCACCGGGGGCGGGCTTAATCTTCATAGCTTCCGAGCTAACTTATCCTTCGCCGCTCCTTGTAATTTAAACCGCTCTGGATGGGAACTGTAGCCCATGGATATGCAGTAACCATGTCTAAATAAGTGCGGGTTTCAATGCACAGGTCAATGGTTTTGCTCTCGCAAAGCTTGAAACTGCAGATATGTCGCTCCAACATTTGCACGGCGCATACAAGTATGCTTGGATAACACAGTGATTACACTGTTCATTTTACCCTCAAGACTACGGTACCAGTCTAAGAGTTCATCTGGGCGCTGTTCTTTCCATACTGGGAAGCTGGGTCGCGCGGGAAAATACCAGTAACAAGAGTTGTTAAGAGTTCAGATATTTACCATGACTTTCAGGATCATGAGAACTGGTTGACAGCGGATGTCACTCCAATATCTCCAAAATGGAGCCCGGTCCTGGCCAACCTTCGATGATACATGTCAACTGGTACTACCAAGGATCTACCGCTAAATAAAGCAGATGTTACCATGCACAGATATGCACTGCGGAATTGAGATCCTTAGATGCCCCCTGGGTATTGGATTTGAGGGCGCAGTCTTCAGCAAGCTCAGGGCCTTGAAGCCCTCTGCGAAGACGCATCCAGGCTTGACATGGTCGGTTGGAATGAGCTGTGAGATGATATGATGCGACCCGACGCATCCGCTCATGGTGATACGTGAGCTCTTATTGGTCCAGAGGGAGTGACATGCCAACCATGAGTGCTGGCTCTTCAATATTGTGGTTCTTGTAACTGTTTGTTGTGTGAGGCTCATGTCCTTTGGTATAGATAAGTAAGGCGCTTGGAGTGATCACTTACGAGAGGACCCCAACAGCGCCGGGCGACATCATGAGGGCGAATGGGGTATCCATAGGCCATTTCAGCCAACGTTTAATGAATGCACGCAGGATGTGGCCATGCGCAACCTGTGTCAACAAGGTCAGTATTCATGAATCCGAATCCAGGGTTAGTTAAAGACTGGATTCCAGGAGACCTACCAGGACCACGTCTGCAGGCGCTTCACCATGCATACAGGGCCGTTGAATGTCGTAGATCTTCTGAATCAAGCCGTCGAGTCGGTCAGTCACCTGCTGTGCAGACCTGTGTTCCACCGAAAATCAGTTCACGTTATTTTGACAACGACGGATCACAAGCGCCACTTACTCGCCCCCTTCACAGCCATCTCTCCAGATGTCCCAAGACTGATGTGTGTCCAGGCCCTTCTCCTTACGCCGAGCCTTGATCTCCGGAGTCAAAAGCCCCTCGTAATCGCCATAACCCCATTCGGCAATCTCTTCAGTGGTAGAGACCTTCGTGGGATCTACCGTGCTATCCTCCCCGCTGCCGAAGAGAAGACCAAAAGTCGTCTGGGCCCGCTTGCGAGGGCTGACGAAGACGCGAGCCACCTTGCTCGGGTCAATGAGCTTCCCGGCGCCAACGAGCTTCGTGGCAGAACCCACAACCTGCTTCACGCCATTCTCGGTCAGGGGCAGGTCTGTTATGCCGGTGTAGCGGCCATTGATGGTCCACTCGGTCTCGCCTTCATGAAGGTGTGGTCAGCAACAATATAAATGAACAAGATTTCCAGCCTAGCCGTGGGATTCACTGACCGTGGCGCGCAAGGAAGACGCGCGGAGTGGCGGCGTCTTGGTCAGACATGGTGATGGGGATTGGTAGGGTTGACAGGATAGGGAAAGAGTCATGAGATAATTAAGGGGTCGACAATGCAGAAACTAACAACCCGGGCGGGAACGATGCTCATAGGTAGCTGTCATGCTAGCAGGAAGTCAAGTCCCCACTCAGGGAGTGGAACAGCTCCGGAAATAGAAAGCACTCTATAATTGCTGAAATCCTCTATGATCATAATGGGGATATCAACAACACTATTTTCGATCTTGAGACCTGTATACCTAACCGTTGGGCATAATCCTCTCGGCAAGTGTAGGCTTATCAATAACTCTCCATTCGGATACAAGGTTTAATTTTATTTAAAGTGACCCCAAACCTGCATGTAACTATGAGTTTTCTTTGCTAGAGATACCGCCATTAGGTTCTTTGCTATTCCGCTTCATCTGGTGAGGCCATTCAGGGAGCACCGTCGGGTTCAGTGAATGGTCTCTACGCAAGTGCCAAGCGGTACGGTCCTCCTAATATCAAATACGGGTTTGTCACCATCAACTACAGGCGTCGTGCGGATGTGGCTACGTACTCAACGCCCACGTTGTCGACTTTGATAACAAGGCTTCCCAGGTGACTGCCATGAGAGTTCTAGTGTTCCCATGACCCATAATACCTTCTAGTCTATTGCTTGCCATAAGAGTGGCGGGAGAAGTCATTGGCACCATTATAATCACAAGTGTGCACTAATGTAGTGAGTCTTTGATTGTACTTCTTAATTTATATAAATACGCATTGCATCCTCACTCTTCTGCTTTCGTGTCTGCTTATGAGCGTCCCAAGCTGGAAAAAAACCATTTGGTAACTCGAGGAAGTCTTGAGCATATCCATGAACGCTCTTGATACCTTTGGCCCTCTCTACACGTACCTCGAAACAATACCATAAATGGCACCGCATCATCGGGATGACCCGTCGTACTATGGAATCAGACCTAGACGGCAACATCGAGACGACCCTTCGTACTATGGAATCAGCCCTGAACAGCAACATCGGGAAGACCCTTCGTACTATGGAATCAGTCCTGAACAGCATCGATCCCCGCGTACTCCGCCTGGTACCTACCCAGTGGCCCATGCTTCGGGCGGGTACCCAGTCTCCGGGATGCACTTCCAAGGTTTCTACCCGGCAACGCAACCATACACGTACGCGCCGCAGTTTCAGTATACTCAGCAATATTATCCAGCGTACCCACAGCTAGACTATACGGCGAGGCCGTATGCACCGGAGGCACGCAGAGGTCAATTCTACAACACTGGCTCTCGCATCCCACAGCATTGTAACAACAATCCGGACTCAGGAGGAGAACTGCAACATGAAGGACCTTCGGCGTATGGTGTGGATGCCTGCGGAGGTGAACAACCACCCAGCTACGATGCAGTATCGGCCGAGACACAGCCTGGAAGGCTATCGGCCACTGAAGAGGACGCAAGGAAGCATGGCATTAAGCCGGGCTACAATTTGGAGCATTGGGATCCTCGCGAAGCACCATTCGTTCTTTGTGGGTCAGTTTACGACGCAAATTCGCTGGGGAAGGCGATATTCGACACGACGGTTGCTGTATGCGGCGACAAAACGGACCCTGTTGCCAAAGCAGCTGGCGAACTTTGGCTGCTCCTGATCCATTTTGCGGGATGTTACAAGCGTGCCATGGAGGCTTTGGACATGGTTCAGAATCCCCTTGAGATGGGAAAGATAGAGACTTACATCCACTACGGGTTCGGGGAAATGAAGAAACTGGACAAGTTGCTCCAGGAATGCGACGAGATAACGCGGCGGGCCCTCGAAGAGGGTGAGTCCGGTATGGAGCTCGTCAAGAATCTCTTCAGCCACTCCAGAGTCTCGGAACTCACAGGGAGGTCTATGCAGAGCCTCCGGAGCTGGCAATCCGGGTTTGATGCGATTTGCGAGCCCATCTTGAAGAAGCATGGGAAAGAACTGAACTTGCCTGGTCGTGATGCCCAGGATGCTAATTCTACCCGTTAGGCGGTGTTCAATGCAGATATCTCATGACAAAAATTACGAGTTTATAGGAAATACAAGAAAGAAATGCGTTGTCCTACAAGGTGCTCGTGGTTCCCTTAAGTCAGCAGTCCATAACTCTGTGCGAGAGAAGTAGATGACCGACTCAGCCTCCTTCAGTCGAGCATATGTGATATGTATGCATTGCCCAGGCGAAAGGCACCACGACTCCTAGCCTCTACAACAGCCACCTTGTAACAGGGACAGAGCCGTAATGATTCCGAAGGAGAAGTAATCCTTCAAGAAATGAAACAAGAGGGCTTGGCTGAGGCTTCGACGAGTCACCAGTCTTAAGATATGGGAAGGGGCAACACTACCCTATGGGTAGCGCCGCAATGCTAGATGTAGTAAATCATAGAGTTTTCCATTTCCCATCCTTCCCACCATCTCTTCCGTTCATGAAAGGCTGCTTTCCGTACCGAATCGAGCAGTATCTATATTCCGAGGCCGTCCAAGTCCACCCAAACCTACAAATCCGTCCGCGAACCCAGATGCTCCGGCATAGTGGAGAAGATAGCCTCCAACGCATCACGGACCTCGAACTCCTCCATCACGGCACCGAAACTGTCGCACACACATCAGTAAAATCCAGAACCACACCTCGTCTCTTTCCCCCCCGAGGAAGCAACAAAAGGCCCAAGCCACACAAGGAAGAACGTCGACCACTCACCCATAACACCGGACCTTACTCCTCAACTCCTCAGACAGCTTGACGAAATCCCTCTCGCCCAGCTCCCCGAGCCGGGGGTGGCCCAGGACCATCCCCCACGCCATGACGGGCGTGATCTCCCCGTCCAGGTTCAGCTTCTGGCTGAGGTCCAGCAGCGTCGCCAGGTCGGCCTTGCTGAGCTCCCAGGTCCGTGGCGGCGGGCCCGCGGGGTCCCCGACGTCCATGGCTGTGCTGCTGCTGCTGCTGCTGGGGCCTGGGCTGGTCGTGGGGGCGTAGTCGCTTCTCACGCGCGCCGTGGTATTCGCTGGAGTTGGTGGCACACCGTCGTTCCTGCTGAAGTTACGACTGATGGGTACTGCGCTGGTGGTGTTATTGTTATTGCTGGTGTTGTTGTTGTTGTTGTTGTTGTTGCTGCTGTTGTTGTTGCCGTGCTTAGTGCCGAATGGTACACCAGGATTTAGAGTGCTGAATGGCTCTGGTGGACATGATGCCATGAGGGAATGGCCGCAGGGCTCACACCCGCCGTTGGCGCTTGCGCGCTCTAGTAGCCATGGCATGTGATCCATACATGGCCTCTCGAGCCTAGAAAGAGAGAACATATCGTCAGCCATGCGCCCCGCTCCGCCTCCCTTCTTATTTGTCCTTCACATCGCTGTTGGTCAAACAGCTGATGCAGTTGACTGGTACAGAATGTGGTGTTCACTGGTATCTGCCCGTCTTGAACGATCGGGGCACCGGTCGCGCTTCGTGAGAGATGGGTGCGAATGGTGAGTGGTGAGTGGTGAGTGGTGAGTGGTGAGTGGTGAGTGGTGAGTGGTGAGTGGTGAGTGGTGAGTGGTGAGTGGTGAGTAGTGAGCGGTGAGCAGTGAGTGGTGAGTGTGCAAAGACGTGAGACGACCCTATCACCGAAGGGGAGAGGGAGATGGATAAGAGTCAGAAGGGGGCACCATACGATAAGACAAAATCAATCCCCGCCTGGTCATAATCAACCCCCAGATTCCTCCGCGGCGCATCCGCGCGCACGGCAGGCGAGTGCCGATAAAGCCCAGCAGCCTGCCGGGTCGGGCTGAGGCCATCGGGCGGCGACTGGCCCTGCCTCGCGGTAGTCGTGCTCATCGCCGACCCCGGCGGCGGCGGCGGCGGCGGCGGCGTGTAGGACGTGTTCTGCGTCGACGTCGAGGTGAGCCCGTAGCTACCGGAGCCGTTGACGGATGCCGAGCTGTTGCTGCCGATGTACGGCCCTACCGACGGGCTGCTCATGCTGTCGTCCATCATGACGGTGGCCGCTCCTGGTTGTGATAGGCCGTTCTGCTGGAGTATGACGCGGAGTGAGCGGTTCTCCTCGGCCAGGCGCTCCTTGTCTCGGCTCACGTTGGAGAAGATCTCCTTGAGCCGGAGCACTTCGTCCTCCAGGGCTTTTATGTAGAGCTCCTTGCGCTCCCGATGGGTCCTGTTTTGCCGCCCGGGTCAGTAAGGGGCCAAGCCAGGCCCCCGTGCAGCGCGTGCATGGGCCTTTTCAAGAGTCGCCCCAACCTACCTCTGTGCTTGCCGGTTCAGCTCCTGTCGCCTCGTCAGGGCGGGCCTGCTATCTGGCTTTGGGCCACGGCGTTTTGTGGGCTGCCCATCTCTCGTGAACTTCTTGTCTGCAAAGTCCTTGAGGAAGTTGAGGCTCAGAGGGTCGTGGTTGGAATCGTGAGATGAGGGCCCCTGGTTCGATGACGACGCAGGTGCGCCGTACGCGATGCTTGTGCCCACCCCACCGAACTCGTTCTTGATGTTCAGCGGAGACGTGGACGATGGTGCCATGGCTTTTTGCAACTCTGCGACGGCTGTAGAGATCCTTGCGGAAACAGGAGGCGATGATGTTAGGATCTGATAATGCAGAGTATATGGATCTGCACCAACTGTTACACGATGTAAGTGCTGGGAGGGCTGGCAGTAGGACGACGACGCGTCATGGATCCGGCGTCCAGATATATGTCTCAAGTAATTAGTTTCTCCAGGTAACAAGAGGTCAGGCCTGATTATCGCATGCAGTCCGCTCCGGAGGCTAGATTTAGCGGCCAACAAAGGCGTCTGTAGATAGCCCTAGGTTTCAAGGCAACAGCTTCAGAGAAAGCAGGGTTGAGGCTCTTGTCACGGTCAGCCGGCTGGCTGAGTGAGGTCCGCAAGCTAAGTCTGTATCTGGGGTGGCACGGGCTGATCCAAGAAGTGCTCACTCAGGTGCGCTCGGGTTTGACGGGGTGGTAAAGCAGCGGGATAGGAGGAATTGCCGGGTTGTGAGCTGCCCGTTGAGAGGGATAGCGATAGAGATTGGTAATCCGGAGAATCGTCCGAGAGCTGAGGACTATGATTGCCGAAAAATAGTCTGCTACCTCGGGGCTCCTTAGTAAGTAACTACACTTGGAAAACTTAGTATGCAGTTCAAACCCAGATCGATAGGTGTTTTCCTGTGGTCCGGATCCGGAGTGGGAGGCCTTGTGGTGGGTGGGGTGGAAAGGGGGGGGAGGTGTACCTGGCGTAAGCAGGCGTTCCTAAGCCACGGCGTTGACACAAACCCCCTAGAAAAATAACTGAGTTATAAGTCAACTTTTGGAGTGTCACTACTATACACAGAGGATGAAGTGGTTGTGAATAATCAGTCCCTGGCGCATGTCGTAGATATATCGTTCCGATTCCCCGAAGATAATGTAGACCGACCCACCCGCCTCCGATCCTTTGCGGCGGAGCCCGGCACGGAGCTTATTCAGCGGGGCGGACCATCGACCCGTATTTCCCGTGCACGTGGGGCTCCAGGGCCCCTACTTAACAGCGACCAAGCGTATCTTGTCTTAATGGCGATAGTGTCTATCCTTGCGTAGATTACGGTTACTACTTGAGTACTTCCAAGGTTAGGCTTATGGACCGAAGTGTGTATGCAGCATCGCCTTGATAGATGCCTCAGCACCGCTTACCTACCTACTTGAGTAAGTATGTACAGTAATCAGTACTGACTGATACCACATCCTAGCCGTCCACAACTACCTCTACTCCGAGTCCCGATACCCTAGTCCATTGAGGTTTAGGCTCACCGACTCAAGCCTGGCTGTGCTGTGCCATACAAGGCCTTCATCTCTCCTGCTCCGCTCTCGCGAGTCGGCCAAAGTCGCGGTCGCCCTGCTCACCTCTTCGCTCTCTATCTTTGAACATTGAATAGCCGTGCAATAAAGCTCATAGCTGCGATGTGCCGCCCCACGGTCCTTCTTCTGCTGTCAGTCACCGACGAACCGTCCTCAGTTGCCCCAGAAGGTGGGTGACATTCTTGCTCCTGGGACTTCAGACGAAGCCCGAGATAGATCAGGGTGCTAGCAATTCCTCTCACGGAGACCGAGTGATGAGTCGACCTTATACACCGGTGCTTCTTCCACAATCTTGATCTTGAGAGGTATTGCAAGTCTGAATCTCTGTGCAGACAGCTCTAGGTTTCATAGGCAAGGAACACCGTTGACGAGAGGGAGCATTGAGGTCGGCGCCATCGACGTGGGAACAGCATCGACGTCAGACCTGCATGCATACGATGCTCCAGTTACATAGCCAAGGTACATCGCAAGCACAGGCCTTCGGACTTCTTGGGCAGGAGGCTGGGCGGGTGGCGCTCGAAGCCGTCTCGAGAACGAGGTCAGTCCTCGGGAGTCAGCCAAGCCCCTCGTCGCTCGAAGGTGGCACTCAACGACCAGAGATGTTGTTCCAGTCCAGACGTAAGCCTGAAAGGAATTGACCACAGTCACTCAACCGAAGAATAGCCCCAAGCACCATCCCGTCTGTACAGCGGAGATGACGCTGTAAAAATTCCCGTATCAATTACCAACCTTGTCGAGGAACGAGGGAGAGATGGCGGCAATGCCCAGAATTTCCGATACTGGCTCTATCCGCAGCAACTCATGAAAACAAAGTATCAGCCTGGCCAGGGTCGCCTGCCTACACATCTGCAGTAATACCAGGTGCTTCGAAAAGCTTGTCGGACCGCCCTGCAGTTTCAGAATCTGCAAGGCAGGCAGTCCGCTGCAAGGAACCGGGCAGTATGTATTCCTCAGGGAGTCTCTGCTCACTGACGTTATCCTTCCGAAGGTCCTCGCGAGCTGATTAAGGCTCGAGGCTTCCCGCGAGACGTCTGGCATTTCGGAGTCCTAGAAGAGCCCTATCGCATCGATCACCCCCATGCGACTGGGATGAAGACCGATCTCGTGCTGATCTCTCCCGATGCGATACACTGCTATGCGAAAACTTCAAACTCGGCCGTCTTCTTCGTCTTCTGTTTTCCTCCGGAACTAAAGTAATTGACCGGCGAGACGCGGGAGAGCCTGCCTACCTGCCCATGTCACCGAGGTCGCATACGCAGCTACCATCCCACACCTCCCCACGCCCTGACCGGTACTCAGCCAGCGTCGTCGGTGAGGTGGCACAACAGGAACCTCGAGCCCCTCCCGTGGCCGCCCACCTGGCTAGCCGAGGTGGCCATAGGGATCCGACCTGCACCATACCCCTCGTGCAGCAATTAAGCTAGATAATTGGCAACACCACAACGTCGGCTGAATGATACCGTTGCTACTGCTGCTGCCGAGTAACGTGTGACAAGACACTTCAGATCGCCCGTTCTTCCTAGTCTCCCACAGCTGGGCTGTGAGTCGAAAACAAGCCTGCCCACCCCCACCACTTGCTGTATATGCAGCAATGCTCCATTTGACGCTAGGCCGGTCTCAAAAGGACCTATATAACCACTCAGTATGCTTTCCTACCATCACCAGAGAACCCTCGTGTCCCTTGGGCACCGAGGACGCTCTTCGAGATCCGGAAGACCTGTTCAGACAGCTCGAGCGGGACCAATGAAAGGCACAAATGGTGATCACGATATGTTTCATCAAAGCACTTGCTTTAACGACGCCGATGAACCATTGTGCCTCATTTTTCTCAGATCAGGATGAACAGATAACGGCATGATGACCGAACATCACTTGACAAGGTCGTGAAGGAATAACCTATCTCTCAGCCACGAAATGAACGTCCACTCAGACTTACTTGAGCGGTTTGGCATATGTGTTACCCACCACAACTTGCCTAACTAAGTTCCAAAGCAGGAGGTGAGTGCACATGTCGTCAGATTGTACGGCAGCGGTAGCAAAGACCAACTCTCCCCTCCCCTGCTTCCACTGTCTCACATGCATATGCTTATTCATTTGGCAGACATGCACGCACAATCTGCTGAGGCACAGCACGCTGCCACTAGGCCATCGTGAGCAGGATCTCCAGGGGCAACATATCCAAGCCTCGCTTTGTCCTCCAACCCTCAGGCCGGACGATGTCGTGCAGCGGCTCTCAGGGCCATTATCCACGGGATATATGACACAATGGACCTTGTCAGCCCCCAATGCACGACGTATATCCTCGTGATGCGTTCGTTCTCCCCTGGGGGACAAGATTACCTCTCGAATATGACGTCGTGTACCAGGCGTGCGGGCTCTCGCATCCCTCAACCCACACAAGTAATCACAGACATGCAAGCTCGAGTCATTGCGGAACTGATTCGCCAGACTATCAGGGAGCTTGCAGTTTGGGTCTCCCGCCCGGGTGGGCTTTCCCCACGTCGTCGCTCGACCACCTGCCTTGCGGAGTCCGCAGAGCATATGTGGAGACATGCAGACATGGAGCCTGGACTTGGAGGAGGTAAGGCTTAGGAAACTCTAAAGAAGATGGAGGGGTCCGCGAGAGACGATAAGGAGCTTGGGGCCTGTGACGACCCTGACTCGCCATCGACCCGCGACAATACTAAATTTGTCGACCGTTAGTCTCTGGTAGGATGCTGAGATAGTATCTCGTGGCCCTTGGGGTTTGCAGACGTATGACAAGTGTTGTGCAAGCTCAAGCTGGACAGGGACACCCACATCTTGAAATATGAGTAGAAGTAGCTCTTTCATTCCCACCTTCAGATGGCTTACACTGGCGTGCGGTGTTCGCAATCTCGATGGCCTGTCGTATGAGAAATAGACGCCACCACTTAAGCAGCTCGAGCTCGTCTCTTGGGGGGTGTGCTGGCGGAAGGAAGCTAAAAGGCAGTAACCCCATGTCGTAATGTCGACGGTGAAACATGGCGTATGCCAGAGATACACATCATCAAGGCCAACAGCTTGCAACAGGTCATCCGATGAGCTTGAGTTTGATGGTCCAATGCTAAGTCTGGAAGCCCTAGCTCGACAAGTCGTGTATTGGTGATATGAGCCCAGCTTAGCAACTTTGATGGTGCCTTCATGAGTCGGCACTCCATTGTAAAGCCGCGAGAGCTGGTCGGCACCAACGTGAGCCAGTCTTGTAACCATGGTACGGGATCAGTGAGAAGAGATGGGCGGAGATGTACGGGAAGTAGGGGCCACCGCATCGTAGATCATCCCCCAGCGACCGGGAATAGGCCCGTCAGCGAATCGGTAGTGATGCCCTTGTTGGAGAATCTAAAAATGACAGGTAAGTTGGGGTTTATGGCCCGTTATCACTTGACGGTACTCAGTTTATGGGATTCCAAGACGCGTCGTAGAACCTTGGAAGTCCACACCGCTCCGCCTGCGTGCAGCGTGTGCTGGTCATTGCTTTGAAATTGGTGTATAGACGTGGAACATCGTCCCATCCATCAATGTTCCTCAGCCAGTTTCGTAGTCAACTGGTACGAATTTAGCAGCCCGACGAGCTAGCATGTGTGGTATACACCACAAAACGCCATTTGCTCTGGTCTCTCTTTGAGCTTCATAATATCGACCATCAATCACTTTCGAAGGACGCAAGTGGCACATATACTAAACAATGGCGCTCTTCTCAACCGCACCCATATGTATGCATCTGAGGAAAATGTCGACATAGCCAAATCATTGGCCGTGGACAGTTTGTGGCTATTCACTTTGATTCTTGAGGAGGGCATGCGAGGCGTAGAAAGGAGCGCATAGCGGAGGATGAACTGGTCCTTATTGACAGATACTGGAGCAACCATGCGAGTCTTCAATCTAGACCCTCTGTATGTGCGGCCTTCGATTCTCACATCTAGCCGTCGGTGGAGAAGTTGTGACGATGAGATGAACGTATATGAGTATCCCGGAATGGTGACGGGCAACGCATGTAGTGCTGAGGTGACCTTCACGAGCCATGGCTGCGTGCACCGTATGCCGAACCGGCTTGTGAAGTGGGTTTGCCATCCACCACCTCCGCGTTGATATCAGTCGAACCTGACACCGAGGTACACAGGTGTATCGTGACGGCAGATCTTGTAGGCGAGGTAATGCAGAAGTGACACATCGATTGGTTCCCGGGCACGCTGTCACTGTGGTTACGTATGCGTTGGAACAGAATGCATAGGACGCCGGGCTGCTCTTCACATTCCGAGATTGGCCGCGGGGGGGGGGGGCGGATTTCAGAACCGGCTGGCAGATCTGGATACTTGAAGGCGGATGCATTTGGCCGAGGGTCTGATGGGTGCTTCATCACCATGCAGACCTGTGTGAAGTGGGGGTTACTATACTGGTCCACCAGGTGGGATGAATGGTGTGCAGTGGCGTCCGGTGTAGGAGGGGTCCCAGGAGACGGGGGTTGCGCGGGATCACGGAATATGTGGGCGGAGGAATGTTACTGCGGCGAGAGATCGCGGCGGACGCTTGGGGCTACGCGATAGACCATAGCCATCACACATTGTACCGTATTGTGTTGTAGCTGGGTTGCTGGGCCTCATTGACCGAGGAAGCTTCACGTCTCAAACAATGACAGTTTTCCGCTCGTGTTCGGTAGCATTCTGTGGGTTTTGGGTGAATCCTGCAATGGCGGTTTGGTCCCGCCGGGGGTTGAGTGACAATGCTTTTCCCCCGTACGCCCCGGGATGGAGTGTCAGCAGTCAGCAAGCAACGTCAGATGTGGTTGCGTACAGGGTTTCGAGTGTCGTCTGCCACCGAATATTCAAGTATAGATGGCTCTTGGTGGAGCAGGCTCCAAGCCGTGCTCAAGGTCTTGTCTAACTTAGCGGCGCTCGCACGCACGATGCACACGCCTGACATGAGATGTGGACATAGATTGTGAGCAAACGAGAACGTCGCCGTGTCCAATGGAATGGTGCATGGTGGTGGGAGGGGTCAGGTCGCAAACCACTCGTAGACTACAGCAGGCCTGCAGATGAGATACAGTGGCCACCACCTGCCTGGCATGATGCGGGCTGCAATGCTGGGTAAGAAGCCAGCCATACAGAACTGTCCGCAACGGTTAGCTAGCGTGTGTCGGCGCCGGCTGACTTGACTTCTGGCTGCGGGCTGTGCCACAGCAAGCGGTGGGGGAGGAGCTGTTGATTGTCATAAGGGGGATCTGAGAAGTATAAGCCAATATGACCTGGATAGCGTGGGTAGTGAGTGGTGTGCGATAAGACTGAAGTTACCGTTCCCCAGCACCTGTGGCGGGATTTCCTGGGCAATGCCAGTGCAACATGTGTTGTTGTAGTGCCGAGAAGCTGTTCGAAGGTTTAGGTGTAGATAGTCGAAGCGGATATAAACATGGCCCCCACAACCTTCCTGCCAATGCTGTATATCTGAAGAGGATTCCCAGGTAGACACCCTTGTGCGACGGGCTCATGCAAGCATGGTGCCGTATGGACCTTGATTCAGCCAACGGTGGCTTGACTCTCGGGCGTTAATGGTCCACTGAGGGCCACAGCCGTACTGTATATATGTAGCATCACAGCAGGTGAGCTCGTGTTCTTGTGCGATATCCGGACAGTCCGGAGTAGAATGATTTGCAGTCTTTCGTCTGCACTCGTTGACCTGCAATCTGCGACATGCAGCCTGCAATCTGCTGAGGCAAAGGGGTGAGGTCACTGAGGTGCGACACAAGAGCTTCTCGATCTCATGTAGGTCGTATGAAGGATGTAGGAACTAGATGGAGGTGGATTAAGGTCTCGGGGAGCGGGTGGAGGGCGGACCGGACGAGGTCACGTTGGTAAAGTAGCTGTGCTGGAATGTAGATCTCGCGGGGATGGTGTCGCATATTGAGGTAGAAAGGCAGACGACGAGACGAGACGACCTGACGACGACCTGACGACCTGGAGAGGTGAAGGGGAGGTGAAGGATTAGCCTGACAATCCGAGACAATTACCGTCCTCTATGCTTCTCACTTCCGATGATCCGTGGCATATATAATACACGCATACTCGGGCACATCAGGGTTCCAAGGTTGATGGTGAGGCTGATGAGGTTGATGAGCAATCTCCAGTGTCACTCACTCCGCAATCATTCAAGTGCTGTACCTGAGGACTCTGCTGGGAATCTATCGTAGCCCAGGTAAGACTGCCCAGGTGTAAGTACCTACCTAGGTACCTAGGTAGATAGTAGCTTCCAGACCTACCAGCCCAGACGGTAATATGGGTAGTAACCTCCATCCTGCCCGGGTGGGAGTAGTGGTTTGTTCAAACGAAGCATGAGGGGCGGGCAATAAATTGCTGAAGAGAGAACATTGAATTAGGGAAGGGCCCATGACGGCGACTGCGGCTGCCCACTACTGTACAGTATGGATGATTCATGTATTACGTATGTAATTGGTACCCATTTCGAAACGTGATTAAAGGCGGATATAGCTGTACCTAGTACTATACTTTACATGTCGGCGGGGTCCGCCCCTGCAATCTCGTGGTCTCCTGATTGGTGATGTGGCACTAAAAGTCTCCAGGGGGCAGGTAGGTGCCTGCTCCAAAAAAAGCAAAAAAGGACGAAGATAGATGAATTCTGCGGAAGGCACGAGACTCTCAAAAGACAGAAACTTGAAGACTGACGATGATGCAAAGATATCGTATGTACATAGCACGGTATAGACAAACATCTGGCACTCCTGGGCTTCTGCTTTACTGTATGCCGCAAGCACTGTAACACTGTAGCACCATCGCACTGCCACACTGCTGCAAACGCCCTCCTCTTAAGTCTCGGCTCCAGATGTCTTCCGTGACTGCTTAACCGCTTAACTGCTTGACTCGGTGGGCCTGCAGTTCCCATTATTACTGTACTGCAGGTGCCTACCTAGGTAGCTACCTGTGTACCTAGAGGTATGTACACTTCGCAATGTACCCAGGTATCCCGTACGTGAGGTTCCAACCACCTGGGCAGTTTAGGTGGGTAGATATATACCTAGGTACCTAGGTACCTAGGTATTTACAGATCGAAGTTGGTACCTAGGTAGGTACCCAAGAGTAACCCAACGCACGTTCAATCGTCAAGGCACACACGCGCATGAGGTTGGCACTGGTTCCTAATCCAGAGAAGGGGTAATGAAGAGAGGCAAGAAACATGGGACAAGGCGAGATTCAAAACACACTGATTCGGTAACCAATAATCCAGCATCTGGCTCGGCGAGATTGCATCAGATATATAGTTTTCCTGCCTCACTTGCCGCTCAGTTGAAATCGATCCTCGTCACCTGATGATAAGTAATAAGAAAAAGCAACCTCAACCACCTTACCTGACCTCGGGCCCATGGAGGGAAACATTGATTTGGAAACCTGCAACAGAGTAGGCATCTAACTACCTACCTAGGTACATACCTGGGTATCTAGGTATGTACTAGTATAAGCAGATGCCAGATCCCATCAAGCTTCAAGCAACTCCAGGGCTCCTTTGTTCCCCTCTGTTAGCGTGTGCCGTGTGTCGTAGCGGGCCCCAATAACAGTCCACGGGACGTGTCTTACCGCAAATGACCTAGCTCGTGTTCCTAGCACTTCTGGATACCACAGTACATAGTACATACAGTACGTATCTAATCTGCACGAATAACTGGGGCACCTGGACACCTACCACCCTATACTACCTAACCATCAATACCATCAATAACCAGTTGACCAGTCGTTGTTGGGCTGGACCACTGGCCCACTGGCCCGCTCCTGCCCACTCTTGTCAGTCTGTCAAGCCCCCCAGCCCAGCCCCGTGCGCTCGTACCGCACCGCACCGCAAGTTATCTGCACTCACCAACTGATGAACGACAAAGCCGGAACGAGTGTCAGATCCAGAGCCAAGAGCCAAGAGCCAAGAGCCAAAAGCCAAAAAGCCAAAAAGCCAAACTTGGAAGCCCAAAGGGCACACACCTACAGGCCAATACTGATGAGGTACACTCCCAGTGCTCTTGTCGCACCAACTACCGAGACACCGAGCGAGAGCGAGCGACCGGACCACCTGTCGAGCGTCCACCTGGGCAATCTATAGTCTACCAACAGCCAGCCGGCCGATAGATATCTTTTTTTGGCTCTCAAGGTTGTCCATGTCGACCTGACGCGGACCTCTATCATCCTTGTCTCCGTCCTCGTCCTCCTCGTCGTCCTCGTCCTGCCTCCTCGCCCCTTCTTTTTGTTAACGTCCAACGTCCAAATAGCCAGTGTCAAGCGTCCAGCGTCCAGCGTCCAACGTCCAACGTCCAACATCCAGCGTCCACGTTCGCGTCCACGTCCGCGCTCCACAAATTCTCCCTCCAACCCATCCGATAGTCCACGGGTGCCATCCGACTGCCGACTCCCGACTGCGCAGACAGAGACATCACCGACGTCAACATCAGCTATGTCTCGGGTCGCCACAGGCTGCTTGATGTAGCTCTGGCCGATTCCTGCCAGACTCTCCTGAATCTGGCCGGCCTGCTTGCCTCCTCCTGTCTATCTGTCTGTCGGACTGTTTGTCCGTCTGTTCAGGCTACCACTACGAGTGCTACTGCTACTGCTGTCCTGCTACTGCATCACCGTACCGTACGCTGCTTCTGCCGCCGACATCTCAGTACTGTCAATTTCTCGCCCGCCGCGTCTTTACCTGCTCGGACACGTCCATCTCGATTGTTGCCGTCCTCTGCTACATCCGACGCGTTCTCCGCCCCTGCCACGATTCCTATTCAGCCTCCCACAATTCGGACGCACCAATTGCCACCGACACCTTACCAGTCGACCCCGCAAAGCGACCACAGATGAGCTGCTCCAAGTCTTTGCTTACTTCCAAGCCCAATCCCCAATGGATACAGATCCGACAAAGCTGGCTCCGCCGGCGGTGACGTCGCTGCGTGCTCAGACGGCCGGTAATCTGGAAAGGTCGCACAGTCAGAATCAGCGAGAGAAGGAGAGGGAAGACCTTAGAGAGGCTGCAGAACAGACTCTCAATGTCATTGTCGATCTCAACCTCGATGGCACCATACGCTGGGTCAGCCCCTCATGGGTAGACGTGATTGGCACCAAGCCGGACGCCGTGGAAGGCACGTCCATTGCTGATGTAGTCGTGAGCGAGCCCACTACCATTTTCACCGATGTCCTGGAGTTCATGAAGGAGGATGATTCTGGGAGCAAATTCATCCGCTTCTCCGTCAAGGTTGGCCCTGAGTCGAAGCTCTTGTACCCCGGCGCACGTGCGCGGGGGGCTGAGCAACAGGTGGAAACCGAGCAAGACGAGGATCTAGATGTGGTCGATCTCGAGGCACAAGGCATCATGGTACATGATGCTGACGGGGAAGACCATGTAGGTCCTTTGGTTTTGTACCCCCGCTGCATATCCGGAGTTACTAACGGGATCAATAGGTCATGTGGATGATCCGGCCATGGGTTGCGCCTCGAGAAATCAAAATCGATCTGGACTCCGAGCTCGTCGATTCTCTCGGGTCCGGTGCCGAAGTTCTTGCTAGTTACCTGACCAGGCTAGCAGAAGGAGGACCCGATGATCCTGTAGCACAGCCGCCTCCGCCCGTTCTCTGCCGGATTTGCGAGCGTCAGATACCGCCTTGGTGGTTCGAGAAACACACCGATCTCTGTCTGCAAGAACATCAGGCCGAAATGGATGTGCAGATGGCCCAGGAGAGTTTGACGGAGCACCGACATGCTATTGTCAAGGTTCTCGATACCTTGGAAGCCCGCAAAAGCCGCTCGCAGAACGGGGAGCAGCTCGCGCTTCCCGTTGCTGACTACAAGGGAATGCCGATTGGGCCTCCCCAATCCAATACCTCGTCGCCTGGGACAGCTTCGCCTGCCAGCAGCGGCGGTCGATCCCGAGAAAGATCTTCTGGGTTTGGCCATGCAAGGGCAAGGTCGTTTGCGGTTCGAAGGCCACAGGCAAGAATCGTCGAGCTGCTGCTGGATCTATGCGATACTGCTATTGAGATCAGCACACCAGCCATCAAAGACTCTTCGACACAGAACCCGGGCGAATTCCGGACACAATCACCGCTCTCCGAGTCTCGGATAGCACAGGTGATGCAGTGGCACTCTCCGAGTACCAACACATTGGATCAGGAGCACGGTCTGGCTTTTCTATGCGCCGACACCGAGAGAATAGCCAAGGCGAAGATTGACGCCGTCTTCCGCCACAGGAAGATTATCGAGTACGCCGAGCGCATACGTATCGAGTTTGCGTTCAAGGTTCAGAATTGCATCGACGGAGCGATGCGACGAGCAGCTCGTATTGCGTCAGGTCAGACGAGTGGCTCGGCCGAGTCCGAGTCTGAAATCGAGGATGAGGCTACACCGGCGCCGGAAGAAGGTATCTTTTCTGGCTCCTTCGATGCTGGATCATCCCTTGCCTTCGCCCTAGAGAACGCGAATCTGGGTGATGACCGTGAGAAGCGCCGGCTCTCGGGCACCGTCGGATCAACAAGGTCAAGCAGCCCGAGAGAGTGCCCTACACCTCGCTCGCACCATGGCATGCTTAGTGCCCTCGGGCAGAGCGCAAGGCAGTCTCGCCGAGAATCAGTCCTTCCTGAAAGTGATACTGGAGAAAGTGAGGGAAGTGTCAGATCTTCCTCAGTAGCATCTCGACCGCCTCCTCGAACGGAATCACCAATATCGGAATTCGGTGACCTGAGGAGACAGGCCAGCTCTCGGTCACACAATCGGCGGAGTTGGATCCTACCTGGTGCTATCTCGCCTCGGAGACAAGAGTCACCGTCACGGATCGCACACCAGCCTTCTTCGCCCCTCAGAATATCAAAACCTCGAGGCCTCGGTTTTCCACAAGAGGGGCTCGCCTCCCCAGAACCCTCGCCGAAACTCTTCAGTAGCGAGTTTGGTTCACCAGTGTCTGTTCCTCACTATCACCACCACCATCACCACCACCACCAGCATCATCGGAGGCAGTCGTCAGCTGCTGTCTCCTCGTCGACTGGTGACAATGCCAGACCACCACCATCGCCACGCCTCACCGGAGTTGCCGCACCGCCCATGGCCCGTGCCGTTCCTCCTTCGATCAAAGATTTTGAAGTCATCAAACCTATCAGCAAGGGCGCTTTCGGCAGTGTCTACCTGTCCAAGAAAAAATCGACTGGCGAGTACTTCGCCATCAAGGTGCTGAAGAAGGCCGACATGGTAGCCAAGAATCAGGTCACCAATGTGAAGGCCGAGCGGGCTATCATGATGTGGCAAGGTGAAAGTGACTTCGTCGCCAAACTGTACTGGACATTCTCCAGTAAAGACTACCTATACCTGGTGATGGAGTATCTGAACGGTGGTGACTGTGCTTCGTTGATAAAAGTTCTTGGAGGGCTACCAGAGGATTGGGTCAAGAAGTATCTCGGCGAAGTTGTCCTCGGCGTCGAGCATCTTCATAGCCGTGGTATCGTACATCGAGATTTAAAGCCTGATAACCTTCTCATTGACCAGAAGGGCCATCTCAAGCTCACTGACTTCGGTCTGTCCCGGATGGGACTGGTCGGGCGGCAGAAGCGAGCTCTGCATGGTGGCTCAACCGAGCCTGCACCCGACTTGCTCAAGACGGGTCCCTTTGCAAGGGCAACGTCTGTTGGATCATCGGCGTCTCGGTCGACTTCACTGGACGTTGCACCGCAACACTCATCACCTGGTTCAACACCACAAATGACGCCCAGCGACCTCGGCATTAGTCTTGGGCCACCATCTTACTTTAACCTAGGCCCAGCACAACAAGAACCCCGCCGTATCTCAAGCAGCCATCGAAGTGATAGCGGTGGCAGTGAGACATTGGCCCATATGTTTGGGAACTTCTCCCTGAACGATAGCCAGCAATCCTCGATCTCCCAGGCGATTGCTTCTCCACATGACGGAAGTGAAGGAGGCAGCCCTTCACTAGATGTCGGACCTCTCCGTCACACAAGTGCCACCAGCACCCAAGGCAGCATGGACCAAGGAAGGGGCACACCCCCTCAAACAGGCATGCCGCCACCGAATTGGGCCCTGTTTGACCCCGAGGATACTGGCCGCCGATTTGTCGGTACGCCGGATTATCTAGCGCCTGAAACCATTCGAGGAGAACCACAGGATGAAACCAGCGATTGGTGGTCGGTCGGCTGCATCTTGTACGAGTTTCTATATGGCGTCCCTCCCTTCCACGCAGACCAGCCGGAACAGGTTTTTGAGAATATTCTGGCCCGCAGGATCCACTGGCCAGACGAGAGTGAGGTTGAAGTATCCCCGGAAGCCAAGGATCTCATCAACAAACTGCTGTGTATCAACCCCCAGGAACGACTTGGGTCCAATAAGGACGAAAAGTTCGCATGTGGTGGGGAGGAGATTCGGAATCATCCTTGGTTCCAAGGCCTCAATTGGGAGACATTGCTGCAGGACGAAGCTCAATTCGTACCGCAACCTGAAAATCCCGAGGATACGGAATATTTCGATGCGCGTGGTGCTACGCTTCAAGCGTTTGCAGAAGAGATGGAAGATCAAACGTCGCCACAACCAGGAGGTCCCGCCGCGGAATATGCCGAACGCCCGCATGACGCCCTGTCGCGTGTGCGCTCACAGGTCAACTCGGTCAAGCGTGGACTGATGCCGCTTCACATACCACCGCACGTCCGCGATCTCAAGAGCAGAAGACTGAGCGAGCCTATGGCCAACGATGATTTTGGCAACTTTGCTTATAAGAACTTACCTGTTCTAGACAAAGCAAATAAGGATGTCATCCAAAAACTTCGTGCCGATGCTCTCGCTGCGCAGAACAAATCTTCTGCCGCGATCAGCCCCGGCGGCATAAGCCAGGCCACATCGCCTGGTGCCACCGGCCTCGAAGGCAGTCCTGTCCTATCGAATCCTGTTCACAGGTCCTTGTCCAATGCCAAAGCCTCGCAGCGACCTCAATCACCATCTGGCTTGAGCAACCCTCATTCGTCACCAAGTCGGGTATCGCAGCCATGCTCACCCCTGCTCGTATCTTTCGTTGCGGGCCAAGAGGGACGACGCAAGGCCTCCAGCAATGCATCGAACCTGTCTCAACATTCAGGCTCTAGCAGCTCCCTCCAGCCGGGCAACTTTTTCGATATACCACGAGTCCCGCCAAGCCTCCAGAAAGCAGCCACGACTGCAGCTGTTTCCCCGGGCAAGGGCCGCGGTTCTGCACCTCCACCTCTTTCATCTCCGCACAAGATTGTGACGACACCTCGCGGTGGAAGTGGTACATCCAATTCTCGGTCAAGGTCTCGCACAGTCGGATCCCAGGAGGGAAGTCCGGTGGCTGCGGATCTAGTTGCTCACCACAGAAACCGTCGTAGCCAAGTTTTCGACATGTCACCATCTTCTTCGGACAACGAGGGCGACAAGGCCAACGCAGCTCTACTCAGGGTCCAGAGGCGCCGGCAGAGCTCTCGACGTATGTCGCATGTTGCCTACGACGGCCCAGCCTTTCGACCACTCGACGTCCTCATCTGCGAGGACCACCCAGTTTCTCGAATGGTGATGGAGAAGCTCCTGGAGAAGCTGCGCTGCCGAACCATCTCTGCCTCCACTGGCCCGGAAGCTGTGCGATACGCTATGAGCGATATCAAGTTCGACGTTATATTCATGGAGTTCAAATTACCACAAATTAATGGTGCCGATGTCGCCAAGATGATCCGCGAGACCAAGAATGCAAACTCGCACACACCTTTGGTCGCCATTACTGCCTACCTCAAGGAACTCCAGGCACCGCATTACTTCGATTCCCTGATTGAGAAGCCTATCAGCTCATCAAAATTGACCGAGGTCCTTACCCATTTCTGTCAGTGGAAGACGGCATCACCAAGTCAAAACACCACCATAGCATTGGCCCTGGCCCACCCGATACCATCGAACCTGAGGCAGGAGAGCTTGAGGCTGGAAGACAGCCCCACAAGTGGTACGTCGTCTGGTTTTGCAAACCGGCCTGGGAGCAGCTTCCGTGGTTCTAGCCGCGAGGACTCGGTTTCTTCCAGCCTATTTGGCGACTCAGAATCCATGTCGGCTGATGATATTCCTGTCGTGATTAGTCGCAAGGCTACCGGTGACTGGAGCGAGCACGGGCTTGGGATTGAGGTCCCACCGGAGGAGCTTCTCCTGAGCTCGAGTGACACTGCTAAAGGCATGCCTCCGACGCTGCCGAAGAGTGCACCTGGGCTGATAGAGCACGACGCCGCCGCATTGCCTCTTGCGGCGCCACAACCACGTCGCTCCTTTGAGAAGCTCCAAGCGAAGCGTGAGTTTATGGAGAAGCGGCGGCTCGAAGGCAACACTGGCATCGACTCGGCGGATGACGAAGACGAGGAGCTTGGTCTCAGTGTCCCCGGAACAGGTGTTGCTGCTGGGCCTACGTCTGCTCCGGCAATATTCCAAAACCCGAAACACTTCCGCAGCAAGTCGGTGCTCCCTTCGTCGAAGCTCGGTGTTGAGATGATGCGTGCGAACAGCCACGACAGCGTTCATATGCCCGTTCCCGAGAGCGGGGGGACGACTCAGCCAGGGTCACAGAATCTCGCCGTACCGAGTAATGATGTCGAGTACCCGTCTCCGAGATCTGGTCCCGTCTTAGCTCCCGCCGGTCCTCACGTTGCAGGGCTGTCATTGAGCCCGGCTCCTAAGGAAGAGGAGGAGGAGAGGGCACTGGAGCATCAAATCCCTCCTGCAGAAGGCGAAGCCGTGAAGTCGGCCTCCGAAGAAGTGGCCAAGGTCGAGATGACGCCGAGGCGACCCGCCACAGCAGAGCGGGAGACGACTCCCACCCAATCGGAGCATGCAGAGGAAGAATGTACACCGAGACCTCACGGGAAGACTGTCGACGTCACAAATGAGCGGACGCCGGCGAAGGCAAAGGCAGTTGAAAACAGTTGACTATCCGAACTGATCAACCCTGGCCGTGACAATAGTACGGCCGCCGCTACCACCGAACGAATCAACAACACCAATTATATCTTTTCCTTGCGTAATTTGCTTTCATTTGCGAACCAGAGGCTCAGCGCGGCGTTCAACGGACAACCAAAGGGTGTCTGATCGAGATAAGAAACGGCGGGGTTCTACTTGGGGTTTCTCTGATCGTTGCAGATGAACGATAAGGAGACTACCCGAGTACAGACCGTGGGAGAGAGATGGATGAGCTTGTGGGGTCATTTAGAACATTTCAATATCCTCATGGGTCTTATACCAGACTTGTAGGGCTGGGGGACCGGGGAGTGTGGCACGTTAGTGAGTCGAGTATTTACTCGCAGTGGCGTTTTCCGGGACCGCTTCAGGGATGCAACATCACACAACAAAGAGCATTCGGGGTGCGGACACAGCCATCCCTTCTTTATTTTTTCAACTTCCTTTTTTCTTTTCTTTTTCCTTTCCTTATGTGCATGGTTTTAGTCAAAGAGAGCAAAAGCATTCCGAGAATTTCTGGCTAGTCGTTCTTCAAGATGGTGCTCTTGATATCGGGAACATGGGATGAGAATGGTTGGGGAGCAAGCGGTGCTGTGGCATGGGGTGAATGGAGGGATGATGCATCATTGATGCATGCATCAGGTGAGGGCGAACGACGGCGGATAAGACATCCTGCCTGGGAAGCGAACTCATGTAAGCGGGTGGGAATGTAAATAGCTCTCGAGAAGGTCTTGAGATATATGGACCGGACGGACGGTGATCGGTCAAGAGCACCAGCGAATAAGGAAAACAAAAAATAAAAAAAGATTGTAAACTACAATAATCTGTACTTGCGCCTGGTAGAGCCCGTGTCGTTGACTTGCCGCCGCTGGTGAGGGATTGAGGAAAGACAACCTTAGTGAATGCTATGCTTGTGGGTTCCCGGAGCCTGGCATATATATGTTCCTCTTATTTGCCCACATGCGGTAAGTTGACCAGAGTGGGGGGGTTAAGTCAACCTTGGAAGCCATCGGTTTATGCTACTACTTAGTGTTACTACTACTGCTGCTGCTGTCGTTGGAGAAATCTTCACTGGACTCCAGGAACTATTGCAAGATGCCCGGCCTTGAGGTTGGTCAACGGAACCATCACGGTACATACATACACACACAGACAGACAGACACACATCACCCACACACATGCATGAGCAAATAAGAAGTGGCTCAACTCATTTCATTTCTTTGAACTTCTGATCTGGAACGCCTCGATTACAAGCCCCTGCATCAGCTGGCAACCGCAAGTCAAACTTGACCGTCCAACGTCATCCGCCAGATTCACACGAACTGCGAATATACCACTGCAGGCCCGATTATCCACCTGCCTTGTTGACTAATCCCTTCTCGTCTATCCTCCTCCTCCTCCTTTCTAGCCCTTATAGTTCCTTCTCCCCCTCCCCATAAAAACTAACTAACTAACCAACCAACCAACCACACCTCCCACTCATCGCAACACGTCCACACCCCCTCACTCACAGCACAATCGCCAACTCCCCCCTGTCGATCCCCTCCTCCGTCAAGTTCGGATAATACGGCACGATCGCATCAGCCTGCATGACATAGGCATCGTTGTACATCCTCCAGAAGGGCTGGCGGACCTTGCGGGCGGGGTGGAACAGGCCGGCCCAGACGTAGTTCATGACCAGGCCGGGGCCGACGGCGACGCGGATGGCCTCGACGGCCTCGATGACGCGGTCGATGACGTGCGGCGACTGCTCGTACGCGTTGGGCAGGATCAGGTTGAGGCAGTGCAGCATGGCGTCCTCGAGGCCCAGGCCCACCACGCCGAGCGCGATGTGCTTGACGACCGAGGCGGCCGTCTGCCGGTGGACCTGGTCCCGGTCGATGAGGGCGTCCTCGAGGAGGGGCACGACGGCGTAGACGTAGTCCTTGGCCATCTCGCCGATGTACTCGAAGAGGAAGGAGAGGGACTTGAGCACACCCGTGCGGACGTTCAGCTCGGCCACGGAGGCGTATTCGTTCATGAGGGCCGGGAGTACCGTGAAGGGGGCGCAAGTCTCGGCTACGATACCGATGGCCTAGAGAGGGAGAGAAGAAACGTACAATGTTAGCAAGCTTGAAGTAGTACAGAAAAGTCTTTCCGGGGATGGTGGTGGTACTCACCACTGCAGTGTTGACACGGCTCTGGCGCTCCTGCACCCTAAGGTTCGACAGCAACGTCGCCAGTACATCCTGTGGACCGATGGCCTTGGCGATGAAACCGAATGTGTTATTAGCCGCCCGCCTGATGCCCTTCTTGTGCGCCTTGAGCATGTCAAGCAGCTCGAAGCAGATACGCATCCACTCTCTGGCGTTGACGGACTCGGGGCCTCGATCGGCAATACGTCCGACGAGGTCAACCACGTTCTCTTGCACGCGCTCGTGACGGTTTCGTAGAATGGGCGTCAGCCGCGGCAGGAGGTCCCTGATAGGGGGCTGCATCTGGTTGATGCCGACAACCGTAACGATGGATCGGAGAGCGCCGAGGATGGCACCCAGGACTTCGGGGTACTCTTCACCTAGGTATTCGTAGAGCACCACGCCCAACTTGCCTAGCAGTGCATCTTCGCCGCACTGTGCCATGACCATAGCGATTCGGGAAATGAGATCGGCGGCTTGTTGGCGCGTTGCCGCACTCTTGTTGTTCAGCCGCCAGAGGATGGTACTGACAATCTGTGGTAGGTAAGGCTTGGTCCGCGTTCCAAGTGCGTTGACGCATGAGCCGAAGGCGTTCAACACGACGACGTCCTCCACCGACTGTTCCTGGAACGAGTGCAGGATACCATCAATGAGCCGTTCCTCCAACCGCTCACCAATGTCAGCAGCGCCCAGGGATGCGACGAGCTTCTCGATGGTCTCGACGGTCATCTTCCGGTAGGCTTCGCTCTCATCCTTCAGGTTGCCGACAATCCTCTCCAAAATCTCGCTCACGCCAACTTTCTGCCCGAGGTCGCATGTAGTCTCAACAACGGATCGGTAGTTGCGCTTGTCGAGGGCGACTCTTCGCACCCAGAAGTTCGAGAAGAAGTCATCCAAAACGTGCGACTTGAGGTATCCTGCCGTGACACCTTCCGTCTGTGACATCTTGGAAAGCACAGTCAAAACAACCCGCCTCATCTCATCGTCTGGGCTTTGAAACTCTCGCAGCACAACATCCATGATCTGAGATGTGTAGTAGTTGGCATACTCCTCGTCCATCAAGGGAATGATGAACCCGACGGCCTTCAGGAAGGCAGCCAGGTTCTTTCCCCTTTGACGCTTCGTGCCAGTCCACAGAGGGTTGAGGATGCTGTCAAAACTTTCGATACCATACGGGTTGGCGGCCTCTGCAAGTGCTGCAGTCGCGAGGGCTGTGACCGTTCGCACCTTGGTCTGCTCATCATTAAGGTTAGGCCTGATGCATTCCACCAGGTCCGTAAGGTGAGGAAGAACCGAGCACCCCATCAGGATGGCGATCTGCTGCACGATCTTAACACCAGTGTGCCTCGCTTGCCAGCTCTTCTTGGTCCGAGTGACGGCTCGCAAGAAGGGGATGAGTGCGGGTATACCGAGAGCCGAGGCAACGACAGCGAAGGCACGAGCCGTTGTGTTGCGCACATACTCGTCGACGTGGTCAATATCTGGCCGCATTGTGCTGATCATGGTTGACAGACCAGCTGCTTTGGCCAGATTAGAAATGATCTCGCGACCCTCGACTCGAGCGTAGTAGTCCTGGTCGATAAGGAGGGGTTCGATGACGACCAAGATCTTGTGGGTATATGGCCTGACAAGCTCGTCTAGCTTGTACAGAACTCTGTCGATGACCTTCACCAACAGATGGCGTTCCTGATCCTCGAGTGTCCGCTCCATGAGAAGTGGGAGGATCTGATTGAACAACGGGCCGGCACCGAAGCTTCGCGCATTGTCGGTCAGCTGTCGCAGAGCAGTCTTTCGCATGGGCGGTGTACCGTTCTTGATCTTGAGGAGCAGCCTCATGATTTTCCTCTCCTTGAGCTCCTCCACGCTCAGTTGTTCCTCGTCCACGGTCTCGGTCAGCTTGGAGAAATATTGCATGTCCTCAGGCTTGAAGAACTGCAGATCGCCAACACCGGGGATCTCCTTCGGTAGCTGGTGGCCTGCCAGGCGCGCCGAGTTTGGGTCCTGCATCATGAAGCCTGTTGTCTGGACTGGAGTCTGCATCAGCTTGTGAGCCGGGGCACGCACAGGGGCATATCCTGGCGGTGGCTCCAAGACCTTGTAGCCTTGGTCCTCGCCTGGCAGGATAGCATCGAGCTCCTCGTCGCTGATGGGCGCGTTGCGCGCCGACATCTCCATGCCCAACGGAGCGACCGGTAGCCCCGCGCCTTGGGAAGGATGCATGGGCGTCGCGAGTCCCGTGTTCCCGATTGGCGTGGCCGCCGGGGCCTGGTCCCAGCGTGACCTCTTCTTCGGAGCTTCGGCGCCAGGAGCAGAGATTGCGGGGGCTTCATCCCATCGCGATCGCTTCTTCCCGGGCTGCGCCTCCGGTGCAGGGGTCGCATCGTCTGTGGTGCTGACATCCCACCTCTTCTTGCGCTTTCGACCAGCAGCAGCGTCCGTCGGGCCAGACTCTGCGTTCTCCTTGTCACCCTCGGTCAATGTCGGTTTGTATTCCTCGACGGCGGCGTCACCGCCATTCTTCCTCTTGTCGGCGATAGCCTTGGCGATCCTGTCTTCCTCCCTCTCCAGCTCCGCCCTCTCCATGACGGTCCTGTATGTCTCGCCATCTTGTTCCGTAGCGCCTGCCTGCCTGTTCGCCGCAAAGGGGTCTGCCCTCGTTGGCGTCAGCACGCGGTTGAACCTCCTCTTCTGGTAATCCGTCTCCCGATCGGTAACACGGTTGCTCCGCTCTCCCTTTCCCTTCAGAAGATCGTCCTCTTCGACACCGTCGCCGTGTGCAAACTCGTCGATCTGGGAGCGCGTGGCCGTATACTGACCGACCAGCCTCCTTGAGCTGTCCGGGCCATCGACTTCCATATCGTCGCCATCATCATCACCACCAGCAGGGATGGAGGTGTGATAGCCTGCGAACTTGTCGGGGCCGTTGCGCTCGTACAGGTCGGTATCGAAGACGTCGGTCAGGCTGGCCTTGGTGGACGAGTCGCGCTGGGAAGATAGGTCGCGTGTGGCTCCTTTCTTTGTTGCAGAGGCGGCGTTGCGCTCAGCCTGCAGCTTGCGGATCTGGTCGAACTCCGAGTCCGACATGATGGCAGAATTAATCGACTACATGTATGGTGTGGTACTAGTAGGGGTTCCGTGGTCGAGAGGGATGGTAGGGAATCCGGTCAATAGGTGGAAGTGATGTTTCCTCTGGCTGTGTAATTGATAAGAGACGAGACAAGACCAATGTCAAGAAAAATAGCAGGCGTTCGTTGCTTTGCTTCATCGAGTGGCAGTCAGCAGCGCACGGCTGGCTTTTAGCGGGGCCGGTAAGCCACAGCACGTGCACCGGCAGGCAAAGTTAAAAGTGACGATTTGCACACCATCCGGACTTATATGCTTATATACACTAGGATACACTAGGGGACACTAGGGGAGCTCCCAGAAATTCACTGGCAGTAGACATAAGTACCTAGACTAAGGTAAGTAGGTAAGTAGGTACATGAGTACAGAGTCTCTAAGGCTCGCAAGAGCAGGCACCATCATATGCGCTGTTATGGTCTTGTGAAGGCATCATTTCCGTTCAGATATGGGTATAGTAATCATCAACAACCGGTCATCCTTTGCCGGACCCCAATGCAAATGCTTAACAAGCCATCCGTTGATACCTTGCCCCACCGGCCGCCCTACACCCTTCCGATTGAACGCCATTGCCTTATATAAATAAACCCGGCCCTGGAAAGGCTTATGGCCGCAATATCTTATTGTAACGCCTGACAAAACTCCGAAGCCTTTCATGATCTCGGGAGTTGGTAAAATTCCAGCCAGTCGGCTGGTCACCCCTCCCCCTGAACCAAGAACAAGGTATCGGCAGTAACAGGTGACTCGCCCGTTCTTGCCCTGCTTCTATGCTGGCTGTGCATCTCCCTTTCTGACTTTCCGATACCAATCCTATAGCCTCGGCTGCCATCGCTCGAGCAGTGAGACAGCCCAGCTGTCCTCCGAACCGCCGAACGCCTTGACCTTCTCGTCGGGAGGCAAGTACGTGTTGCCCTCCTCCAAGGCCGCCTTGATCTCCCTTATGGCCTCGTCGGTGACATTGATCTCCTCAACATCATCGATGGCTCCCAACCGGTACAACAGCTTCATGGCAGGAGCGCCCTGCTTGGCAAGGCATGAAAATCTGATGGATGAGTTCAAGATCCACACAGTGACAGCCTCCTTCTCGCCTTGCAGAATGACCTTGGCCGATCCATACCGGGCTTGTGTTGCAAAAAGCGCAGCTGCGAGGCAGTGCGAAAGTGTGGGTGGATCTACTAATTTGAGACTGCTAGCTGTCTCCTCGGCCATGTTGAGCTTCCACTTGTATAACGAAACGCCGTTCTTGCGGTTGTCGAAACGCCCAAGCTGGGCACGACAGCCACGGCAGATTGCGTCCAGGGACCGAAAACCGCTGGGGTCTTCAGGCAGGGCAGTGTCTGAAGCGGAGGAGCCGTAGGGGACCTTCTTGTCCGTCAGCAGATATCCTCCGAGATGCTTGAAAGTGTATTGGAAAATGTGACTCAATTTACACCGGTTGCGTCCCAAGACTTCGAACGCTACCAGTGAAAACAGAGTCGGTCTGGCTCTCTGCCTCGAAGCTAACAAACCACTTCGCCAAAACGAGGGTTTAGAAGCTCCTTGGCAGCTCGCTGGGGGCAAGACGAGTCAGGAAGGTTTGATATTGGGCAAGAGTAACGGTAGTCAAGCCATCGGATGGGTCACCCCAGCATGGTACCTTCTTTTATGCCCGTGAGAGGATGCGTGGGTGCGTATAGAGAAGGAGGGAAATGATAGGGTCAAGAGGTAAATGTTGTTATATGGGCACCAATCTCTTGAAGATGTGGGAGACGAAAGGGAGGATGGATTGTAGGTCAGGTTATGCTACCTTCATGGAAAGTAAAGCCGAACAAGCTCAGGGACAGTGTGGACGAGTTCACCACTGAAAAATCAAAGATGGATGAGAATGCTTGCTTACCATGAGACAGTGGCAATCATACTCGTGGAACAGCATCGTCATCAAGTCGACGAAACCAGTGCCCTTCTGCGCCATGATAGCTGAGTTCGCGCCATATCCACGGGATGCCAAGTTGGTCTCTGCCGCCTTCTCCTCACCATTGTCGCCACATTCGCCAGTATCATTTGAGCTTTTCGTAGCGGTATGATTCTCTGTGGGCTTGTGGCAATGCCACAATTCCATCATCTCAGCCCAGTTCTCACTCGGCAGATCCTTGAACACCTTGAGCGTGTCCCCTGCCACGACCAAGCTTCCACATGCCCGACATGTCACCAGCAGGCCAGGCCTGAGCTGGGCTGCAGACCAGGGCACGGCATCATCAATAGCTAGGCTCGACTTAGCATCTTCCGGGTCGGGTGCCAGACGCCAGCTCATCTTAAGGAGGCCAGGCTTGATCTCTCCAGGGAGATGCTCGCCTATGGGCGCACGAGTCTTGGCGGGTAGTCGCAGCTCGGTAGTAGTGTTGTCATGGTAGACAATTAGACGCGCCGCATCATTAGAGACGAGGACCTTGGTCTTGTGAGTAGAAGGAGTGGGGAGGTGTATGACGACTGAGATGCGGCCAAGACGAGGAAGGAGCTCGGCGTAGATGCTGGGTTTGGCTGGGGTGTCAGCACCCCCAGAGGTGTCAACGGCCATGGCGCAGAAGCGAGGCCTGTTCAGACCTGATCCAATTAGAACCTGCAATAGTCAGTAATGCGTGCTTAGTCTTCGTAACGGTAAAAGGCTGGTCTTACATGAGGAAGGCAATGTATTGGAAAAGCACCAACAAAGCGGAAGGAAGGGAAGATGTGGTTCCTGGCTGGTTGAAGGTCATGGCGAAGATGAAATGTTGTAGGTTTGGCGATGGGACTGCAAAGCTTAGGTGCGTTGCAGATACGCACAGGTGCACCAGGGCAGTGGATTGTTAAAATACACGGCGCTAAACAGGCCCCCTCTGTCTCCCCCACTGCTCCAAATACCCGAACCCTTGATTGTTTTTCGATAAGGGGTACAATGGATATTAGCATCACTGTATGTATATCAGGCATATCTGCGATGTTGGAACTTGATCCATGTATTATATAGTTACCCAAGTATGAGCTTCTCCAAGGGATCAACCTAGAACGATAATACAGTGTTGGCGAAAGAAACTCTCTGGGACTTTTGTTTGGGGGGGGGGGGCGGGTGCTGCCGCTCGCCAAACTTGAAGACGATTCGAGATTATATAGACACCTCTATGCTGTTAGCATAGTTCTTCTTTATTCTCCACAGCTATAACCAGTGTTGTGCCTATTTCTGTGTAAATCCACTAATCTATTCTTCCCAGAATCAGAAGGAAGAGCAGATCTAAGTCAAACTACCCAATCTGCGATCTCGGGAACCTATAGCAAGCTTTGAAGCGGTATCCAAAATTGGGGAGTGAAACTCAAAAGAAACCAAGTGGTAATCACAAAGAAAAGCTTCCGCCCTCGTCTATGATGTGGAATGTAGCCATTTGTGCGTAAGTCACTATACATCTTCGGCAGCACTTGAGTCGACCTTGAAGTTTGAAGCAGTACGGGCTTACAGGTATCTCATGTGTAGAGAATGTAGAGACAAATCTGACTGTGCTTCAGTATCTGAGCTATACAATTCAATTCAGCCTCTGTAAGGAACTGGATTAATTGCGCGGCAAGGTGCGTCGTTGCTGTCTAGGTGCCTTGGTGAGGACCAGTTGAGAAACCCGTGGACCCGAAGAAGTGAGAACGGTTCAAATTGCGCGGTCAGGCAACAATATAGCCTGAGTAACAGCAGTATGAGAGAACTAGTGAGATGGGATGATGGACTGATGAGAAAGAACTGTACCAAATGTCAGAGCAGTGAGCTGAGCCTATATCAGTGTCTGTGATGGATGAGCTGAGAATGCTGCTGTATCAAGGACAAGACTGCCAAGTATCATGAGGTTGGAAGGACGTTGAGTAAAACCTAACAATAGCAGAAACTTCCCAGCTGCATACCTACCGAGGTCGGTACCTTCCATGGTGCTCAATAGCCCCTGCCGTATCAGCAAGGATCTCCAGGGCCCTGTTGTTGAGGCCACAGGTGCTTTGCGGCACAGAACGCCGTCCATCCGTCGTGACAACGTGATGTTCAAATGTGGCTCCATCCCTCGTACCATTTGCACTTCTGTGAAGCCCTGGAGCGTATGCATTGCCACAGGGGACCCAAGGTCTGCTTCTGCAGAGGTATTGAAGTTTTCTCTAGGTGTCGTCTGAGTAGGTTATGCTGTTGGGCCAACCCCAGGTGCCGGCAACTCGGCTTGCATCTCATAGGTGGGAAAACTCAAATCCGTCCTTGGGCTTGACCATTGAGAGGTTCTCATTCTCACCTCGGGACCACCGGCCACAAACACTGAACAACATGATTCTGTCGTCGGAAACCTCCAGATCTCACTGTCACGCGTGGGTTTGGAGATGGCCAGATGGAAGGTATCATGACTTTGAAGATGATCCTAGAGATGCTCTAGAGATGGTGAGGGTATATAGCTGGGCCATGAGCCGTGGTTATGGGGTATTGATAAAAGAGAGCCTTTAATACATCAGCATCAATAATCAGTTCGCTCTTAATACTGACTGAACAATAATCCAACCAATCACACAACCTCACCAATGTCCTCTACCACACAAACATCATCCGGAACCCAGACGGTCACCGGCCATCTCCTCTCCCTGACAGGCTCTGCCGTAGAGGGCGAGAAGCAGCCCCAGAGAGCCCCCCTCACGAGGGACGAGGCCGTAGGCTTCGAGATCGACTCGCCCGAGACATGGACGGACTTCCACAAGCGGGTTCATAAGCTCAAACCCCAGGGCGACTACGACGTAGACATCAAGATCCTCGCCTGCGGTGTCTGCGGAAGTGACGTGCACACCCTCTGCGGAGGATGGGGTGGTCAACATTATCCCCTCGTCGTGGGCCATGGTATGTAATCCAACCAGAAACACAAACACACAAACACACACACACACACACACCTCTCTTCCTCACATCCATCCATACAACAACTTAACAAGAATCTAACAACCTCTCCCTCCTCCTCCTCCCACAGAGATAATCGGCCTAGTAACCCGCACCGGGCCAAAAGTAACCCTCCACAAGCCCGGCGACCGCGTCGGCGTAGGCGCCTCCTCCTGGGCCTGCCTGGAGTGCCGGCAGTGCCTCCGGGACAACGAGCAGTACTGCGACCGCCAGCTCGACACCTACGGCGCCGAGTGGCCCGACACGCACCACGTCACCAAGGGCGGCTACTCCTCCCACGTCCGCGTCCACGAGCACTACTGCTTCCCCGTGCCCGACGCCCTGCCCACCAACGTCGCGGCGCCCATGATGTGCGCCGGCCTGACCGTCTACTCCCCGCTGAAGCGCAACGGCTGCGGGCCCGGGAGGAAGGTCGGCGTCGTGGGCGTGGGCGGCCTGGGCCACCTGGCGGTCATGTTCGCCAGGGCGATGGGGGCGGAGGTCTGGGCGTTCATGCTGGACCACAGCCTCGATGCGGACGCGAGGGAGCTGGGCGCCGCGGGCGTGGTGGTCATGTCTGACGAGGGCGTGGGGGAGAAGCACAGGAGGACGTTCGACCTCATCCTCAACAGCGCCAGCTCGGGTGTCAACTATGCGCCGTACCTGCCGCTGCTGGACGTCAACGGCCGCTGGATCAGCGTCAGCATGCCGGCCAAGAACGACAAGGGTACTGAGGTGTCGACGTGGACGCAGATCGAGAACGGGTGTCTGATTGGTGCGTCGCATCTGGGGTCTAGGAAGGAGGCTCTTGAGATGTTGCAGCTGGCTGCTGATAAGGGTGTGAGGACGTGGATCGAGGAGATTGATATCAGCAAGGAGGGCTTGAAGACGGCGCTGGAGAGGTGTCGGAGGAGCGATGTGAGGTATCGTTTCTGCTTGACTGGGTTTGATAAGGAGTTTGGGGAGGATATCAAGGATCGCGAGGAGTAGAACACCTCCAGTTGTTACATGGAAGCGGATATAAGACTTCTCTAACTTAATATAATCAAACCTTGAGGGCGACTTGGCTCATTGATCTGTGTGAAGGGCTCCCCTGTTCCCGACCCAATGTCTTCGCGAGCTCACTCGTCGGCGTATGCAGAGCCTGCTTTGCTGTTCCGGGTTACTACCACTTTGGCTCGAGGCGGATCTGCTATTGGGAAAGTAGGTGACAGGCAAGGATATACCAAGAGCATAGAAGTGTTTTGCAGGGCACGGCGTCCAACATCGAGGGCGCTGTGCTAGACAACCCAACACCACAGCACGAAGATACCAAGAACGTTGATATCACCCGAACTACTCAGTAGCAGCCACCAAGAAGTAAGGAATTGGGTGAAAACGCTGTTGCCGTTCATTCTCTTGCCTACCACACCGAATCCGGCATTATCTTCAAGACACGCGCTCATCTACTCCCACAATCCACACACACCTCCTCTGACCGCTCAACTATCCATTTGCATTTGGTGTTGTGCCTCATTGACAACGGGCGTTGACAATCTTACTCCTCCGCCTCCTCCACGGCACCCAGAGGCTCCTCCTCATCATCATCCAGAGAACCAGCAGGCACCTCGTACAGGCGCAGGATGCTCTTGTTGGGATCCTTGACCAGCACGTACTTGGCCTCATCGGCGCCGTCGTTCTTCAGCACCATGTCGGAGATGGTACGAACGATACCCCAACCGTTGGAGAGGGACAGGTTCATCTGGTTGGCGAAATCGCGGGGCTTCCAGCCGATAACACCCAGGATGACGTGCTTGTCGTTGACCTTGGGGTTGACACGGGAGACGAATCTATAAGTGTGCAAGTCGTGTTAGTATGATCTGTGGTTTTTCCGGCGATTTCGGTGGGCGAGGAAAGAGGCAGGGAGGTCAAGTAGAGATGCAATGTAAGAACTCACCCAAGCTTCATCATATCCGCCTTGGCCAGAATACTCTGCACCGTCCAGCGCGCAAGCTTGCAGCTGTTGTTCTTCATCTCAGTGGCCACAACGGCACCGCGCTGCGACACAAGCTTGCTTCGCCAGTCCAGGGCGCCACCGCTGCCCTGCGCCTTGCTGTCGAACTCGTTGAGCGCGTGGATGGTGAGGTACTGGTCGTCGCCGCTGATGACGTTCTTCTGTACCGCGTCCAGCTCCGTCCGCACGACCAGGTAGACAGGCTCCTCGTCGTTGGTGGACAGGTCGAACTTGCGGTACTTGTAGGCCTTGGACGCAGGTGGCTCCGTCTCCTCGGATGCGTCGTAGAAGGGGTTGCCGTGGGCCATCTCGACCTTCTGTGTGTCCAGGACCACCTGGTTCGCGAAGTTGTGGTTGATGTATGTGGCCTCCTCCGCCAGCGCGGCCGGCTGGTTGATGGTCTCCTTGGAGCCCTCGGACGCCTCCAGGGGTGCGTCGGCAGCGTTCTCGTTGACGGTGACGAGGTCGAGCGCGGCGTTATCGCGCTTGTCCAGGAAGACCTTGTTGCCCTGCTTGACGATGACAATGTCCCAGGGGTAGACGGAGCGGGGAGCGCACATGAGCATGGACAACACGGAGTCGGTAGCGAAGATCCTGGCCTCGTCCTTGTCGGCCAGCTCCTGGATGATGGGGTCGTTGGACGTGGTGACGTTGTACGCGGCCTTGTCGATTGGGCTGAGCTTCTTCTCGGCGCTCTTGACAGGCTGCTTGTCGTAGGTCCGGTCGTAGTAGTTGAGGAAACCGTAGCTGTCAACGTCCTCGCCGTCGTCGGCTTCCAGGTTTAGCTTGCCCAGACGGTTGTAGTCAATCTCCTCCAGAAGCTTCCAGTCGGCACGAATGTTGATACTAGCATCGCGGTTGCGCTGCGGCTTGTCGTAGTCCTTCCAGCCGAATCTTCTGCCACGGCCGGCACCACCGCCGCCCTGGTTCGAGCGCCCTCCTCGTCCAGTGTCGTAGCCACCGGCACCGCCACGGCCTCCTGTGCGGTTGAACGTTTGGCGGCCGCCACGAGCGTCTCCTCGGGCACCACCGCGCTGGCCACGGCCACGGGTGAACACGGCGCCACGGCCGAAGCGTGTCTTGCCGGAGTCGCGGACATTAGAGACGACGGAGAAGGAGGCTTCGTCTTGCTCGACTGTGGGGGCGGTAAAGAGGGAGGCACTGGCTGCGCCGTATGTCTGTTGGTCTGCATAGAAGGCAACAGGGAAATCAAGTCAGCTTCATGTGGCCTCGCAGGCTCAAGGGGGCGGCCAGATAATCCTGGGTTAAAGGTGCTGAAGCACACGCACCTCTGTAGTTCCTGTTGTACTGGGCACGTCCACCACGGCCATCACGGCCGTCCTTGCCGTCGGAAGTCCAGTCGGCCATGCGGCCCAGCTTGTCGCCCTTGGAGAAGGGAGCGTAGGGAACGCCATCGAGGGTGGTCTCGGTGGTGACTGGTGGTCCCCATCCGTCACCATCGGGCAGTGCCGAGATGAGGTCGGCAATGGAGGAAGTCATGATGTTTTGTGTATGTCAGACTATGATATGACCCGGCGAAGCTGACGAATCGGCAAACGTAAGGAGTGGAAGTTGTAAATGGAATGGGGTCGTCGTGTCAAAAACTGCCGCCTCGTCGTCTCCCGTAGTTGTTTTCCTGCAAATTCGTCAAGGTCGCAGAAATTCAGTGTTTGGTGGGGTCGTTAATTGTGGGTCCGAAAGTGCACTCAATGGCACTCGATTGGCGGGGCCGACAAAGGAAGGCGGAGAGAAGCTCCCAGGTGCCCCCAGGTGCCCCTACCCGGTATGTACATCCGCAAGTCGAGGCGGTGGGCAGGCACATAGGTACCACAGGAACCTAGGTACTTACCGGTGGATAGGTGAGGTCGGGTACTGAGTTACCTACCTAGGTATCTCCCACTGTCAGACTTGTGTGAACCCCCCAAGGCCTCCACCCCTCGCGTTGCCCTGTGGCCTCATCTACTCAGGGTTAGGACCCCGACCATGTGACGGTCACGTTGTGTTGACTAACCGACTGCGAAGGACATCATCACTAATCACGCGAACCTTTCTGGGAAGAGCATGCAGTGGTATCAAACGTGAGCTCAACAACGGCCATCCGATGACTGCCACTCACCTACGATTCCGGCGAGACAGCCTATCGAAAGAGCAACGGGCAACGGGTCTCAGGTATGTTATTTACAACTTTTTTTTGTATATTCATGAACTACTTTGTACTTGATGGTGTAGCAAAGGAAATATGTACTATGCAACTAGGAGGGTATCGTCTTCATATGTCCATACAGCGTCAGGAAACCGTCCTGTTCTCATCACCGGTCGTTTCCTTTCTCTTTCAGATATCCGGGTCCAGTTTGTTTCGTCTCGTTCCTTACGCAAGACTTGCGCTTAGTTAGCAGTCTTCTCATCCTGTGAGCTGCTGCTATCAGGGTTATATGTCTCTGCCCCAAGCACACCATTCCCGCCAGCAGGCAGCGGCTCACTCGTCCGCTGGAAATAGCCATGTACCTCATCTGAGAACTCGTCGTCGGACAAGATTGGCTCGCCCTTGACCTCCTTGTCCCGCTTCTCAGCCTCCTTCTCCTGCCAGTCGCGGCGCAGGTCCTCAATCTTCTGCTTGAGGTCGAGCTCAGGGTCGTAGTACCGACCCACGCCCCTCCAGCGCTCCCACAGCGACAAGTGGTTGGGGTGCACCGCGATGCCGTGGTAGTCGTGCTCGCGGCCCTCAAGGAGGTATCGCCAGCGGCGCTCTTGTTCCTTCAGGTCGAGACCCGTGGTGTCGGGGAGCCAAATCAGGGTGATGATCATGCCGGCCAGGCCGAACCAGGGGACCATGTAGAAGCGCTGTTGGGTGTCGATGTAGTTGTACAGGACAGAGGCCAACAGAGCGCCAGACTTGCCCATGCAGGCGGAGAAACCGTGAGCCGAGGCGCGCACGGGGGTGGGGAAGACCTCACCGGCAACCAGGAAGGTGACTGAGTTGGGGCCGAATTGGTTGAAGAATGAGGACAGGTAGTACATAGCCTGGAAAGCGTGTACACCAGCCGCAGAGGTGTAGTACTCTAGATTGAACGCAGGGATAACGAACATGAGGAAGCAGACCAGGAAACCGATCTGCTGCATATTCTTGCGTCCGTACAGCTTATTGTCGATGAGCATGGAAGCCAAGTAGTAACCTGCCAGGGCGATGATGATGTTGTACAGGTTCCAGATCCAGGTGGTCATGACGGACTTGGAGCCGTCGCTGATGAGACTGATGAACTGGGACTGGAAAAGCTTGTTGCCATAGAAGAAAACGTCGTTGCAGAACCAGCAGCCTGCGGTGGCCAGCAGGCGCCCGCCGAAGTACTTGACGGTCAGGCGCATCGAGTTAAAATCATAGCCTGTCACGTTGTTCTTCTTCTTGGCGATCTGCAACTGACGGGAGGCCTGGGGCATCCTGTATGCACGGTAATAGGACAGCCAAAGGGTGCCGATGAGGGGGATGGCAAACGAGAGACGGAAGACGACCTGGGTGCTCTGAGTACCGTATGGTGGGTTGCCCTGGCCGTGGTGGAAGATGAGCAGCAGGATGATAAGGACAGCCTGGTTGACCAGTTGACCCCAACCCTGCATCAGGAAGGCAGAGGTAACCTTGCGGCCACGGTGCAGACGATCCTCGCGGGTCGAGCTCTTACCAGCCCCGACCGCGTTCTCCATTGAGGAGGTGGCGGTCATGGGGTACTCTCCACCGACACCAAAACTGTAGATGAAGAGAGACCAGCCGTAGCAAATGACCCAACCCTCGAGGGTGGTTCCCCAAGAAGCAGTAAGCATGACCAGACCCAGAAGCATGATGAGTGCGTCCTGGATGAGACCCCATCGCCGGCCAAGCCAGTCACCGACCAACTAGAAAAACGGCAGTCAGTATCTTGCGATCTCTCGAGACTCGTCACATATGCGCCTGGCGCGAACATTGGCGGAGAAGAGGCAGGCAGTACTCACACCAACGGCAAATTGACCAGCCATGATACCAACAACCTCCAGATAGCTCACGGCAGCAACCCAGTTAGAGCTACACTCGCCATGAGGGGACTCAGACCCCCAGCAATCCTTCCAGCCATCCGTCGCGGCGAAATATGCGCTCAGGTTTCCGATGGAGAACAAGACATAACCCTCCAAGCCCAGACCGGCACCAGGCAAGATGGCATTGTGCCAGTACCAGCGCAATGGGGACAGAGGATCCTCCTTGATCATACGGCCGATAGTGGCGAGCTCCTTCTTGGCTTCAGCATTGTTGACCGAATTCACGAAGCTGATTCTCTTCAACAGGGGCAGGTCGGCCCAGTAGACGCCTTCAGGAGTGAAGCTGTCGTCTGGGTGTGTCAAATAATTGAATATCTGACGTTCTTGTTCGGGAGTGACGCGGCTGTGGGGTGGTAATGTGTCAAATGGCTCATCGCCGGTCTCTGGGCCATGAGGTACGGGGATCTGGCCGACGTAGGGGTTGTGGTGTTCGGTGCCGTAGTGGTTCGTCATACTGACAGCAAAGGACAGGACAAAGCTGGCCCTTTAACCTGGCTGGCTGACCGAGCTCCTTTGCGACAGTGTCGTGTGGGGAGGGTGTGAGGAAAGACCTCGTGGTTGTCAGGCCTTCCAATGTTGTTGGTTGGAGGGCGCGGTGTTGAGGAAGGGCGAGGGAAGCCGCGCAGAAAGTGTAAACTTCACTACAGAGCCCAGACGAGAGGGAGGCGGTCGAGGAATCCAGAGACAGAGGAGGACTGGTTTTTAAGACAATGGACCCCAGGCCGAGAGAAGCAGTTGAGGCGGGCGGCACCGACACGGCGGAGTAGCGAACCCTTGGTGCGCCCTCACTGTGCAGCGAACAGGGTACTAAAGAAGATACTAGTATGTAAAAAAAAACGGGGACGAGGTAGAACCAGATGTGACTGGACCTGCTGGAGAGGCGAGACGGCCTGCAGTGTGGAGACTGACGATGCTGCGAGGCGCAGGGAGACTGCTGGCGGAGGTGAAGGAGGTGAAAAAGTTGTACTGTATGGATGAGTACGGTGAGAGAGATGCGATGGAAGAAAATGGAGAGATGGAGTTAGGGAAAAGCATTCACCTGAGGTCGATTGACCTGGTAGCAGGACTATTTTGGCATAAAAAGGCTTCAAATATGAAAGGAAAATTGAAGGGGAAAATCCAGAAGTTGATAAAAATCTTCTTTCGGCTGTGCGATGAACTAGCTGGAAGTCACTGGGAAGCCGCGAGCTGGGATCAACACTAGCAGGTCTGAGCAGTTTTTCGGTGCATGTGCAGGCAATAAGTGCCAAAGTCTGTTAGCAAGGCCAAGTCCCGATGAGGCGATGTGTACTTCCAAGCTGCGGGCCCGTTTGGTGGTGCGAAGTACCTACTGTGTTTAGTACCGTACGTAGTAGGACCTCCTCACCCACGTCCGCCTGATGTTCAGTATCCTCTGATGTCACGCTTGTTTTTCTCCCTGACCGGGTGGTTTCCTGCTAGCTGGCTGGAGCCTGTCGGAGTCTCACTGTGGGTTCCCATGAAGCTTTGGACGTATAGTATAGAATAATTTATTCTGGGACCGCCCACTCTCACCCATTTATGCCGTGCCATTGACCTGTTGACCTCGGGAGTTGGGACAGAGAAGGGCTGGGGAAAGGGGCGAACAATTGACTTGACATGTAACGGTGTGTCACTTGTTCTCGTTCCATTGTAGCGGCACGCTGCTCAGCAACCAGTTGACAAACCCCTCGATGGACAGACAGATCTCTTGCTGGTCGTATGTTCAGAATAATGGAGTCTATACATTGTAGATGGCCAAAAACGCCTCTTCTGCTATGTGATCAGCAGTCCCAATCAATGACGAAGTAGATGTTGTGTATCACATCGGTTCCGGAGCTATGGTAAAGCAGGCCAGGTCAAGTCTTGGTCCATGTGCATTGATTGGCCCTCTCAGTGCACCCCTGGCCACAGAAGAGACAAGGTGTGCTTGTGTAAGTCACATCCAAGTTTCGACGTGATATGATGATATTCCTACTCAACTGACATGATGATCTCTCCATAGACACCTGTACTGTACCATACAGCAATACTATGCCATAGTACCTGGGTGAACGTGTCACGACCCGAAGAACTAAACAAGGTTCTCGCTTTTTCTGGACGCAACGATACGGGACCTGCCTTCCTACCGAGGTAGCACCTGGGTTACCCTGTAGATACTCGGAGTACCTGAGTACATGCGCCTTGAGTTCTTGATGTGTCAAATTGTTGTGTTGCGCAGGTGTGTTGCCTGTCCCTTGCTGATTTGACGCATGCTGCACGTGCTCCACAGGCCTCGGGCTGGCCTCTTTTCCAATCGAAAAAAAAAGAGGCAAAGAGGGCAGGGACGACTGGACGACCCGATCCAGAATCGATACCATCGGCCACGTCCAGATCCGCATGTGTCGTAGGGCAGGTGGGGCCTTTACGTGGGGCTAGTACGAGGGGCCCACCAATCTTCCCCCACACCGCATCGGCGAATCACAAACTTTATCTACACACGTGCTCGTTTGACAGGACGCCTGCACTTCCGATGCCTTTTTTCTTCAACGTTCTGTCCCGTCTTTGGAGATCCTTCCCCGGTCCTACTATGCTAGTGTCCCGTCCGGCCTCGAAACACCCCGCGCGCATATCCCAGATCAAACCCTCCAATTCAAACCTTGTATGCAAACCAGACCACCCACCCTCTTCAAGCCCGGACGGGACATGCGGCCTGTCGATCCACACTATGCGACGAACGATATGCCAAGAGAGCCTTAAAGCTTGGTCCAAGAGCATCGACACTTCCACACACGGTACGCAGTAACTCGCATATAGCTCCTGGATATGTCTGCATAGTATGTGCACAATCAAGCTGATGATTATGCATCCGATCGATTGGGGGCTTCCTGCGCTCGTTCGCTTGGGCTGGCATACGACCTCGTTGAAAAGGGCCGTTTCGACGCATATGATTGCTCGTCGAGACTACATTCCCCTCCCAACATATCCAATCTTGTTACCCTCCTCATCGCCATGCTGCATCGCCCACACATTAAACACGAGCCCCTCTTTCCTGGACGATTAGCATTGTCTAATGAGCGGCTAGGCTTGGCTGCGACACGACGAGATTGAAATCGAAGAGGGCCCTTTCTTCTACCCTCGTTGCAGCAGCACTGCAGCATTAGCACGTGTACGAGCAGCAATATCCGCACCCAGACTAGTGCCAGAGCAACACTGGAACTTCGGCTCCTTCCTTCTGAAGAGTAACCCGCGCCTACACCCCAGTGCATGCATTACAGGGCCGTGCTAGTCCCGGAGGCATTCCATGGTCTCGTCTCGGTAAGCTGGGCCTCGCATACTATCGAGGCTGGGGCATTGGTCAACGGACTGAGACTGGTACCTATGCTGTGTCGGTATAGGCGAGGTATCGAAGGCCTGGGGCCTCGAGTCCCGAGTATCGACGTTTGGGCGCCTCGAATACATGCTTAGGTTCAGCTTCACGTCAGACGGGCTTTCTTCTTCGGGACGGTTCCTCTTGATACCACCATGCGGATCCGTTCACTAGAGCACATCCCAGAGCATAGCGGGTCACAGATGTAGGTTTCAACGGCCAACGGCCAAGACATCTCTGGTGTGAGCGGGAGGAATACCCGTGCATGAAGGCGTGGGGTCGCCAAGGGCATGCGATGAGTGTCGTGTGACTGCTTTCCTTATTCGGGGCGAAGGCCGTCTTACAAGGTCTAAAGCTGGACTGACAGCCCCTGTCCTGCTCTGCATGCAAATGCGTATTTTTGCACACTACATCTCGTAATGTCCGAAGTTGGCCGAGTGCTCAGTTTTATGAGGCACGCAATGCTTCCGAGGTATAAGGATTGCGTGCCAGGACGGAGGTGGAGATACGTGATCAGACCAGCTGGAAGGGACAGAGTCAATGTCAAAGTCACGTGGCTTTGTTGCTCATGCTGATCTCTGTTCTCGCCCTGGTCAATCTTTGTCCCATTTCTCTCTGCTGCCATAGTTGTTGGCGGCCTGGTGGACGTTGAGTCTGTCAACTTCCAAGTTGCACACCAAAAAAAGCTCATGGCGGCATACGCTTACTTTTCATCTCAACCTTGATGATCCTCTGCATAGATGGACCTCAAATATTATTCGTTGAGATTCGTCTTCGTGGGGCCGAGCACTTGAACTATGTGAGCTTGATGAAGAAGTGGTCCTGGCTTTCCAAGCGTCAGCATACTGCAAACGTGGCCGTAGCCCCTTCATTTTGACATATCCCAGTTTCTCAGGCGGTCCTGTGGGTCAAGTTGATGCAGAGTCCTTTCTCCCAAATTCCTTACCTCACCCCAGATTTGAGACCAGCAGTCACTGCCTCGATGTCTGCCGCACACACATTGGCGAGGCAGCTATGTCGCTGGTGAGCCCTGCAGAGTGTCGACAAGCATTTGTAGGTCTCATAGGCTTCTTATTCCCCACTGGTTTGCCGCATTACTACTTGCATGGCTTGCCCTACTGCTGAGCTGAAGTGGCCGTCGTTCACCAGACAGGTTGTCTAGGTCGTGATTTCGAGAGGGCCACCTTCCTAGTTTCATCCGTTTGAGTCACCCTGCATGCACTGCAACATCAACCTTTCGATCGGAACGAACGAGCCTTGATTGAGCCTGTTTGGCCTACTTTGGTCAAGGTCAACACCAAATCGCCCTGTCTGTTCTGTTGCATCGAGAACCAAGAGGATTACTCGGTGCGTCCAGACATTGTATGCACACGGCGAGTAACCCTTGCATACAGGCGGACCCTCGAACACCACCTTGACTATGGATTCAAGCTCCTGCTGCAACCCTGCAACTATCCATGTCCGGACGAGCTTTGACAGCGTAATCATGGGTCAGGCCATTTATCATTGCTGCGAAAAGTGCAGTCATGCCAGTCGACACCAAGCGACTAAGCACTTGAGCGGTGAGCACTGGACACATTTCCTGAAAGGCTGTAAGTGTAAAGGCTCTCATGAAGGGCTTCGGGGGTCTAGGGGGGCCCGGTAGAGGCTAGGTAGCTGTTCTAATCTTTTGGAAGGAGGTTGTGGGGGGTATGACCGGTGGCTTCAAGTTGCAACGTCAAGACGATTGAAACGAATAGTTGTAGCTACCATGTAAATTCTCTCACGTAGGGCTTCGAACACAGATCGAAAAGGGTGACATAGTCGTTGTGACAGCCCAATCAATCCGTGTTAAGGTGGATCCCAGCGTATGTTGTATTGGTGGAAGTAAACAAAACTAAAGGTGAAGGCGAGGGAAGGAAGGATATAGCTGTAGGCTCGGTCACGCAACACTACGGCCCTCTTCGATACTTCATAGCATACGAGAGATACATAAGACTGCCCAGGTGCCTTGGGACCGTACCTGCGATATCCAGCCTTGTCAGTGCCCAGGTGCCGACGCCGATACAGCGATAATCTTGAAGCACATAACTCGCAACACCTATCACTCTATACCAAAAAGCTACCTCATACTAAGAATCATTAGGTTATAGATGCTAAAAGAGTGTGATTTCGAAGCTTGAACTAACCAGTCTGAATAAGGACCAAGTGTAAGCTGATTGAACTATGCGAACCCGTTCTGGTGAGCCATTGCCTAGCCGTTCAGACGCCTGCGCATGTCTTGTGCCGAACTAGATCGCCTATCTACATCCAAGCCCCGCAAAACTGATTGCACCCTTCAGGCTCAACCTGTCGGCCAGTTCTGGCCTGACCTCAGACTTTGAAGGTCCCCACAAGCGTCTGCCAGGCATTACGCAACCGAGCAACAACGGCCGTACCCTCCTTCATCACATAAACCGACTTCGTCTGGTTGACCGAGTCGCCGTGTGAGAAGTTGCCCTCGTAGGTGCCCTCTCGCGCACTGCCAGTGCAGATGCCCCTGCCCGTGTGAGGCTTGGTATGGACGGTAGGGACACGAAAGTGGAAACTGACCTTCAACGTTATCGATTATTTCTCGCTGAATTCTAGAGTCAGAGCCGAACCGTCCGAAAAGGCAACATCATCGGAGAGAAATTTGGTTTCTTGATTTGAGCGCAGGACGGCACCTGGGCAACGAACTGCTGCCACTCCTCATGCGAGAGCTCGGTAGGTTCTCTCTCCACTTTTCAGTGCGTGGGAACCTCGCTTGGTACTCAACGGATTTTTTTGTACGTGCTTGTCGAGCTGCATACAAGTTAGTGGTGATCATTGACTTCAATGTCAGCATTTGATATTACTACGAAGTCCAGTGATGCTATGGTGCTATCTCGACTGACGCCGACAGGGAGACCTTGGCTTTGCGGTGGTAGGATTGGGTAAGGTTGAGGTGAATCAGGCTCATGAGGATATTAGTCTTTGTCTGATCAAGGAAAGCCTGGAGGAAGTGTTTGTCTTGGAGGGCGTTTGCGGTCACATAAATAAGTCATTGAGGTCGCACGACCTGTCTGCGACATCTGGAGACCTGGCCAGCCCTCCGCCTATCTCAGCCTTTCTCCCCTCGAGATATACCTGCGAATATGATACATTGTCAATATTGGTCGAGCCTGGACATCTGCATCATGTACAATACATATATGGTGCAGCCGGTGAGAGAAGGATGACACATTTCAGCTTACTTCTGCGTAATACACCTTCCAATTGGCTTCTTATTTCATTAGAGGCTTGATCCAGCCTGCTCTTTGCTGCAGAAACTATTGAAATATAACTATGGCCTGTTTTAGTAGCCTTATTTACTCTGGCCCAATTATAGGCGGGTAATAGCCCGAAGCATAGGATCGAGTGCCAAAGCACAAAGCCAAGAGAGCCTCGAACATGTTGCTACCATGTACAGCCTGCAGGTATGGATATTTATGAGAGATTCAGTATTGATGCATACATAGTATCAAGCAGGGAAATCAAGTGCTTGAAGGCAGATTACATATGTGGCAGCCTCGTTTCACACATGTGCACAAGTATGAGTAAAGGTCATCGGTGTAAAGCTCCGGACTTTTCAATGCAATCTAAATCACTGAACTCAATGATGGATACCACTCGACTTTATATCGGCGTAGACCTATATTGCTGCTCTTCAACAACTCTGGGGAGTATCTCTCACCAAGAGAACGAGAATACACGGTGCCTGGCGAGGATTCCTCCTGCCACTACTTTATGCTATACAAAATGTGTGAAACCTAAAAAGCTGCTGCTGCTGCACTCTATCTAATGCCCGCATATGACCTGTTTGACTGCTCTCTGTACATTTGGAGTTCTCAATAAAATGCTGGAAAAGTAGGCATCTGGGCCGTTCGAAAGGCTATATCGGTCGAGGGTAAGGGGCGCTTGACGGCAGGTGGTATACAACTCGGATTCTGGGATATTCTCTACGGTCCCAGGACTTGCACGTCGGAGTTACCCTTAACCGAAACGTCAGGCTGTCCACAGGCAGCCCTGGCCCCCTGTTTCCGCTATACAATATCGAAGTGATGCCGAAGATGCATCGATGTTAGGTGCCCACCCATGCGGAGGCTGTATGCTACTGGAAGGATATGGCACAGGGCACCGTAGGAAGCAGACATGCTATTCGTGTAGTCATTGTTCCTTCCGACTTCATTCAATTAGACCAGAGTACCGATCTATCACAATTGTAGCAATCTGACTAAAGCTTGTAGGATAATCAAATTGCTATGCTATCATCCTTTCAAGCGTCACTGGTCCAGGAAATGTTCCTGTTGGTAGGTCTCTCGTACGTACGTAGATCTTCGTTTGAATCAGTTTATTTGTTGTTGTTCTTGGTAGCTATTCTCTGCCTAACGCCTGTGAGAGGAAAGGCTAGATAATCAATAGCAACAGGCCGAAGGAAGGCACAGCCTGAACGGCCCGTGCGATAGTCGAAAACTGACAGTTCCGTAGGCCAGGCCTCTCCTTCCACAGATAGCACTGAGAGCAACCCGGCTGGCACGTATATGGCCCAATCAAATAAATATACACGCAGACGATGGAGTGGTGAAACTATCCAACTTACCTAGGTACTTATTAGGGCTGTGATATCTAGGCTGAACAGACTTAGGTACTTGATTCTCCAAAGGACACGATCACATGCCCCGATAACAGCGCTTTTCCGGGGCTCTCTCTGCATACATAGTGACCATGTCACCTGAACAATAAGAGACATCTGTACAGGTTTTCTGCAGCTGAGAGGAGCTCTCGCAGATCAGAAAACTACCTAGGTAACACTCATTGATGACTCGTCTTCATGAATGCAAAAATATCATACACTACCTAGGTACAGGTATTCAAGGTTTCTGGCGGCAGTTACGAAGAATGACCGTGGACTCATGAATTGTGTACATATATGCAGTCTATGATTACTTCACCAATATAGAAGTCATTGGCTACTCTGTAGTCGAACACATTCCACTGGTTGGCACCGTGTACTCTTTCAAGCAAGTCGGGATAACGTATAGTGAGCACGACTGGAAGCGACACTGGCTATCTGTGGCCAACACCATCGAGGGTCTCGTCCGCGATGACATTCTCTTTGGAGACTTCGCCGAGCCTACACCAGCCGGCATCTTGCACACTATGGCCGAGTCATTCACCAAGAAAGTGATTGATATCTATCATATATCCGGCAATTCTAGGATCGGGATCACGAAACCGCTGGATAAGGAGAAGGGACATGTACTCGTCGCCGAAATCATCCCAGGAAAAGTTCAAAGAACAGGTCTTCCGAGGCAATGTCAGAGGCGTGCATCACTTTCATGGCGCAGTGTTCATCGGCATAATCTAGCACCCTAGGTAAGCCCCGGAAGGTAAGGAGATCAGGCTTGACACTCCCCACGGACTGTACAACAGGGCACAAGTCACCTTCTCGTGGAGATGGACTAATGATTGTTCGGGAGGAAAGAACAAGCCGGAGGCGACTCTGGGTCAGATTCAGAGAGAGACAGCACACCCATGCGGTTCGGCCTATCCATAAGAAAGGGTGCTGGATCGGTACCTGATTATGAGTTTGTTGGAGGGGGGGGGGGATCAAGTCAAAGGATGAAATCGTAGCTAAGACCAGAGTCGAAGACACAGAGACGGATATTGTCTTGAAAAGGGTATCTGGAACTTACGTCCAGCAGCACTAGGAAACCCAATGTTATCATCACAGCTCACAGGGTACCACGCCTTTATCTATGTATGGTGCAATGTTGGCAATACTTGCCTTCCTATCATAAATCTTAATTCTCCTCTACCCATACCTTCCTGTGCCCTACCCTGCCAGATAATCGGTGGCAGCCACGTTGCCGCTGTGCTGGGCTCTAGGCACAGAGCTGTTGTCGAATTCATTATCGTCTCCTGCTTGCCCATCTGTCCATTCTCTTCTAATAGCTCCTTACATTGCCCGTGACTGGGTAGCAGTCGAGACGTCGACCGCCAATCTTGCACAAACCACTCCCGAGGTTTGCAATTGGGTGAGCTTCCACAGGTTCTAGCTGCTTTCGCCCTACGACTTCATGGGGACTGAGCTGGGCCACACTTCTATGCACACGAAGGCCAATATTGTGACTGTGAAGACCATTGACCTTTTGGTCCGAAAACTTCCAGCACTTTGGCCCAACCACCTGACCACCTGGGCACCAGGTAACCTACCAGATTTGCGGTGGGGATCAGTGGAAGCGTTCTCGAGCAACCTTCGCTATTAGGATTATGGCCCTGGGACGCCTAGGAGAAGGATTCAATGTCTCCGATGGGCGCATATTTGAGATGTTGATGATGGTGTTCTTAAGGGTTCGTGTTGGCAAAGGTAAGCTACGAAACGTGCCTTATGAGCTTATGGCTGGCAGGTGGCTCCAAGAGTCTCCGTGAAAGCGAGTGCTTCCTTCTGCATTCAGGGACTTCGGGATTCGATTCTCGGCATACACTCCCTTCTGTAGCAGCCCCCATGAACTCCGGACCTGTGAAGGTAACATGGTTGACGCAGAACTGCAGCTATAGGTATCACATACTGATATCTCAGCAAATGTTATCAGTTCTTCCGGTCTTGGTAGAGGAATCAACTGAATCGTGTATTGGGATAAGTTGTTTCATGTAGTCAAAGCCACATTTCCCATCATGACCACTGAAGCCAATGCTAATGGCTTGGACAGGAGGCGAGGGGATGACGCCAGGGGACTCAACCCTTTTCTATGTCCGCTACTAATACGGAGTCTGGCGAGATGCGTGCTGATCACTGAGTAGAGTTCGCTTTCATTGCATGTTCTGTAGCTAAGAAAGCTTCCACCGGATAACGGACAGTGGATGGCTCAAGAGAGTGGTCACATATCAAAGCATGAAGAGCCACTTCTCCGACGTTCTCGTGTCACGAACACCATCAGGTTCCCATGGCATCGCAGCGTTCCCGGCGCTCAATAATCTCTGACGGGCATCATGAGCCCTCCTGGTGAGCTTCCTCACCCTCCTGAGCGGCAGCTATGCCTATGCTACTAACCAGCCGTAGGATTTTGCTATGTAATCCTTGCTCCCTCTGGAGTGTGCTACGTACAGTCTAGGTAACATACGTTCAAGGTCACAACCTGAACGAATGAAGCGGTGTCAAGAATGGCTGGCAGCCAATACCTACCTAGGTGTGGATGTCTGTCCTTAGCATATTACTTCGCAACCTTCGCCCCCCAAGCAACCTGTCACAACGAACTGCCTTGCGTACCTAGCGCATGAACTGTCCTGCCTTTCTACCTCGCGTGTGCTTTTTACAACCCTCTTAAGGGTGACTCCGAAGCTCGACACATTGTCGACCCCTGGCGGAAAGGCGTTCTTCACAAGACGGACAACACGGGCCGAGCGCATACACGTACTCACTCCTGGCAACAGACTTCCTTCCCGAAAAGCCATGACCACCACCTCGGTAGGAATCAGACCACAAGAAAGGATTGCAGTTAAGTAAAGCGGCGTTGACCTCTGTGTGGCGCTCCCCCCTTCGAGCAGGCGACGTCATCTGACCACCTGGACAGCAGCGGGCTGACGTGCAATAAAGGCGGCTTCTCGCTTCCGAGTCGCTCGGAAGCATGCATGAACCACGGGATGCTGCCGCCGGACTGCAGGGCGTTCCGCTTCGTTTCCGAACCACAACGGGGCCGCTGTCGTGTACACCTCCCGGCCAAGCCCTACGCCTTGATGGGTGTGTGCCTCAAACGTCAGAGCGTTGTACATTATACTATGTAGCTAACGTGGCTCGGGGGCTCGTGCGGCACACACTTGCTCGGGGGTGTCCCCTCCGTTACAACCTTGAAGTAAACTATTGGCATGGCTACCAAGAACGGGCCTTCGTGACTGACTTATGTATGTAGGTAGACGGGAACTATCACGGACATCGTCGAGGAGACGGCAAGGTCAGTTGACGTGCATCGCACACTGCACAATCAGGAAGAAGGAGAGGAAAGAGACATTGGGAAAAGCAAAGCCGGAGAGGGTGATGAACAGCCTGTGACAGCCAGAGACGTCTCTGGCTGGCTGCGCATAGCGCTATGCTGGCGCCACGCAGCATTTTGTTGCAGAAAAAGGTGGCGATACGAGAACTATTGGACATAGACTGGTCTGCGTGCAGTGGGTGTGGTGTGGTGGTCTGTAATGTGTGTCTGTGATGTGATGTGATGTGATGTGGTGTTGAGCCAAAAAGGCGGTCTGGCAGTCCAAGCTACACGTAGTCTACATATGTACACGTACTCGCATGGGACACATGTGAGGATGGGGGATGTGAATTATGGAGGAGAGTAAACCTCGGCGATGAGGGATCTATCATTGATGGACGGATATCTCAGCTGCCATGAGAGAGATCTTGGGGGCACTGTGAACCGGTCCTGCTGCATCTGCATGGCAGCTTGTTCTATATGATTTGCCGCGTGGGATAATATCGACCGAAAGAAGCCCGGGCTGAGGGGCTGAGAAGCTGAGTGCCCACGGGTTGGTGGCCTTTCTTTTCCTACATATCGCTTGTGCAGAAGGGCAAGGAGATGCGATGCGATGCGATGCGATGCGATGTGTGTACAGTACAGACAGACGCATCATGCATCCCACCACCGGGGATCAATCTGTTACCAAAATGTTCAGCAGTAGAAAGTACGTACATAACATAACAGTATTGATTTTGGAATTATGTACACTAACTACGAAACCACCCACGGGCCTGTCATGGCTGACACGCCGGGCCCCCCTTCCTTCGCTTTGGCCAACCCTCGGACATGCCACCCCATTGTAGATAAGCTCCGGCAGTTTGCCAGATTCATATGTACATACCTACCTACGTAGCCTACCTACCTGGCCCGGGGGACCCTCAAGGCCCGGCCTCATGTTCAGACACGAAACAGATGTTCCCGTCTCCCGTAGCCCGTCACCGTGCCGGTTAGCATGGCAGATCTCGAAATGCCATCTCCGTGGTAGGGCCCATCGATCCGGTATAAAACTACTGTCCTGTTCAATGCGTCTAGTGCGTCTACCTGTCCTGTCCCCTTGGCCTTGCGTTCCCTTTCCACCCGTGCTAGTCTACTTTCTACTCCTCCGCCACTACAACGGGGAGCTTTGATCCCCATGACCATCTGATCGATGCAGGGAGCCGTGTGGGACAGACGACAATATTGGGGGCAAGTAGGTACACTACATAACACAGCCCAAGCGCGCTCCACCACGTGAGGCCTTCATGGCCAAGGAAGGAAAACCGAGACGGACCAGTTGACGAAGCTCCAGCATGGCCTCATCCACCATTCGACGACAATACGAGGCCCTCTTCGACGCGCGCAGAGGGAGAGAGAGAGAGAGAGATTTGTTTGCAAGCTCCCCGGTCCTTCCTCGCCCTAATTAAAACAACCGGTGATATCATCTTGTTCGTATGCCGGCATCATCTCGAGTCCTTTTCCAACAACGGGAAGGGCGACGATGCCACATTGTCTGCAAGAGGGAACGAACCCACCCCCTCTTCCGGGTTGAGGCTGGCAGACGTGAGATTGTGTACCCAATGCTACCACCCATGCGGCGCAGGGGGGCCTAAAGCAACCCTGACACCCCGGTCGGGGGAGAGAAAGACTCGAAATCGACGAGTTCGAACCCACTCTGCCCAGGTTTCGCTAGTCTTTGCTGGGCCTGCCCACTCTGCCCACTGCCTTGGCCTGCCAGGCCTGCCCTTGACCTTGTTGTCGGTGACGGCGGGTTTTGGGCATGGACGGGCTCCTCTTTTCCTGGCTGGGGGCGACGTCGTCTGCGCTACGCCATTTGTAGGCCCCCTGCCTTAGTTTTTTGAGACATGTTCCCCAGTGCAAATCATTGCGGTGGATCCCCCGGCGTCCGCGTTGACAGGCTGACATGGTTGGGATCCCATGCCCAGCCGACGTGGGTATCTGGTCTCCTTGCCAATCTCTCGTAGCCCATCGGGGTCTGCGGGTTCGCAAATGAGCACCTCTCCAGTTCGGGAAGGTTTGCTCAACTGTTGCGTCCATGAGGGTCCCACTACCGGAGCACCGGTATCAGTACATATATTGTGCATGGGGGGTAGGGGTACTACACTACATACGGATCCGTACATACGTCTTGATGATGAGGACAAGGAACAAGGAGCCCGGACAGGGAACTACCGTGAACTCCCGGCGCCCACACACCTTGCTGCGATTGTGGAGGAGGGAGAAAGATGGAGCCCACGTCGTCCCCCAGATCGCGACCTGGTGGTGGTCCCAGCGACGACAACGAGGTGCCCCTCCCCCCCGGCCCACAATCCGCATCGCTTCTGCCGATTGTGTCAAAGAGACGAGGGATGATTGACCCAGGGAAAAAAAAAAAATCCCAATAAAATCAGATAAAATATCCCCAAGGTACATACACACCCCTCCGACCTCGCACTGCCGGGGAACCAGGGACCATCTCACGGATCTGGAAACCCAATCTTGAAGCGCAGATTACCTTCATTATGATAATCGCTCGTGCGTCGGCGGCGTCCCCACTATGGGGACCCTTGTGAGTGCCGGGCATGGTGCAAACGCTGCAAGTCAGACCTGTCGAGGACCCCCCAGTGCCGGATCATGGGGGGAGCAGCAACGTGTGTGACAGCTTGATGATGGCGAATGGTATTGCTGTCAGAGCTGGGGATCGCCAGTCCCGTCATCCCAAGCCTCTGGGTCGGGACACAGTAAGCTTACATTCTGTATGGACTAGAGCAGCACGTTTCTCCTGAGGACGGGGGGAGGGGTGTGTTCCGGGGGAGAGGGAGATCGTCTCAATGGCAACGTCTGGCTTTGGACCATGGACAAGCACTTGGTATCTACACTACATAATATCAGGGCACATCTACTCCCACGGTAGATTTGATGTCCAAAACAAAGAGGCGGGATTTCCTTCCCAACCCACGTGCTATGATGGGTGGCAATACCCAGTTATTCCTGGGGAGATTTACATACACAGGATACACACTACGGTTTCAAGGTAGGTGGCGGAGCAAGAAGCTCATCACCTCTGATGCTCGACTCCCACGCGAGGAGAGATATTGAAGCGGCAGGTTCCGCGTCGTGGGGGGGACCCAGCAGACATCCTACCATACATCCACAGCCATCCTGTCACCCAGCCATCCAAGGCAGCTTCTCCTGCTCCGTGTTTCCCGTTTCGTGGTACCGACCCTCGTCTTGGCCCCGGCACTGGGGACATATGTTACTTCGGTCGACTGTTGACGGGATCAAAAACATCCCATGCTCGCATGACAATCGGGATTGCCCAGCCTCGCTTACTATGTATATCTGCAGTCATGGTGTAATTTTGTCATGGGGGATGGGTTAAAAGTGCCTCAATGCATATGAAGGGGGGGGGGGTGTGTGGCATGGGCAGCATCTGGGTGTTCGGCGACCTCGTCGACCTACCTCTTGCTGCTGTAACCTGACGTTGGATGGGTTGGTAGGTAAATTACTTCCCGGCTTTCTTCTAATTGCCGTTCAAGATCGACCCAAAATAACGTGTTTCAAGTCGCCCCTTCGGGACAGGATCGTTAATCCAGGTTGATCATTTGGGATTAGCAGCACATGCCTCTAGTACGGAATTGGAACCTGCCAATCTCTGGGCAATTTTTTTTTCCTTTCTCTTTTTAATCTTTTCGAGCCGCACTGCAACCGTAACCGTGCCACTCGCTCGGTTGCAGGATGGATGGGACGTCGACCACGTTGTCCTGGAGAGTAGGTAAGGCTTTCCCACTCCCCTCTTCTGCCCCCACCACCCACATCCACGCTGCCGTTGAGCTTGAGCTTGCCCTGTTGGCCGGGACCCGTTATTATCACGAAATGAGTTTGGGGAGGGGGGGGGGACACTGCCTTGCTGTGCCCATCGTGGTACCTATCGTAGTGGGTCCCCCTTTTTTACCCTCCTTCTTCCTTTTAGGAAGTCCATGCGTGACGTCTTTGTCTCAAAGCGTGGACCCTAGAGACTCGTGGCCGGAGAGAAGGCCCTAGAAGTCTAGAGAAGGCGGCCCCGGCGGGGAGGGAGATCTGAGCGGCTTGATCACCGGAGTCTCGTCCCGCAGCTACCCAAGTTACCGTAGGCCGCCGACGGTGTCCCAGGTATCGCGGTGCGCCGGGTCTGAAACCACCAGAAAAAGCTCTCTGTTTCCTAATTAACCCTGATCGACGCACGCCGGATCTCCAATACTGCAACGGGGCCCGGCGCGGAAGTCGTTCCCGCGGCGATGACAGGATAGGTCAGGTATTCAACGGGGCCTGGGGGGGGGGGGGGTTCTCCCATGGTACGTACACGCAGGGCCGATTTCGATGCTGTCGCGATCCGGAGCCAGAGTGTGCCCATCCATGCAACATACTGTACATCGCCAGGGTAGTGTACCAAAGCACAGGTCAGCTTTTGACAGAACAATGCCTGTCTGCCCTGCCTGCCAATGGACCATTCTCAGCCGCTCCGCATGTGACCCCCCCTAACACCCCCCCGGGGGACAAAGAACAGCGACCATACCTCTTTCTGCTGACTTGATAAATTACTCGTCCGGAAGCAGCGAGCGTAGTGGTTGGTTTTGGGTCACCCGTTTCTCAAAGTGGAACTGAGTAGCGGTGGGCAAAATTGAACAAACCCATGCACCACCACCTGGGCAACAACGCTGGGAAGGATAGGTAGGGGGGCAGCACACACTGGCTTCCCCTTCACCTCCTCCTTCCCACCCATGCGATGCTGGCAGGCTGGCGGGATGGGGGTGGGAAGGGCAGTAGGTAAGGCTTTAGGGAAGCCCTGTCTTCTGAGATAACTCATCTCCTAATGACCCATCGCCATTTCGAAGGGTCAAGATTCTGAGAGTGGGTTTTTCTCAACCGTTCGTCATGTGGATGTGGATGTGGATGTGGATGTGGATGGAGATGTGGATGGTGCATATGTGGCCCGGCGTGTTGTCAGGTTAGGTCCCACGGTTCTTGCTTTGGAGAATTCGCGAAGGCCGCCCGTGGTGCCCGTGGTGCCCGTGGTGTGGTGGAGGTAGGTGACGATACTTCATACCTAGTCCAGAAACTCCACATCCACACACATGCTTGTGCAACCTGACGTCGATTGGTGACACCTGCAATGTGGTATCCGCCAGGCTGCGTTGCTGTTCAACCAACAAACAAGTGCGCGCCCCAAGGTTCCTGGAAATGACGGGGCCCTTGATGATAGAAAGTTGACCTGCACACCGGTACGCTACTTTGGGAAAGACTGCATATACAACTGTATCACGCGGGGATGGGGATTGGGGAGTCGTCCTTCCGTGGCTCCGGGGGACCGTGACATAAGTACTATACGGTAGCAGGGTGGTGATGATGATACTCAAGTGCTGTGGCCTGGTGGTCTGTGTTACTGTGAATAGCTTCATTGTTGTGCAGGCCCCGATGCGGGACGAACCTCGATGATGAGGTCGATGTCTTTTGATATCGGTCATCATTGGGCTGGTACTTGGCTTGGCTTTCGTTGACCACCCCCCCCCCCAAAACCGCCTCCCATGCTATGGCCATGCTGTTCGATGCTGTCGAGGTCCTCTATTCCCGGGTGTTGTGCGCCGGTTATTCAGTCAATCGATGAGTGTGTGTGTGTGTGTGTGTGTGTGTGTGTTCAGCCGCTCGGTGAGCACTGCAACGCTAAGTTGTGTACGGATCCTTCATTCCTGCACCTCTTGCAGGGCAAAGGGGGGCCCCGGTGAGGCTGCAGGACCGCTCGCTAATGTGCATCTACAGTCAGGATTGGTCGAGAGAGATTCAATGTCTACCAGACAGCAAGGCTCTGACCCCCCGTGCCTGACCTGGCTGCCCTGGGAAATCGTACACTACATAAATACGGGTACGTTACTACAATAAGCAAGTACTAATCCGTACACTACCTACCATGTAGTCGGCGACCAGGGCCCAGGCTGGGGACCCCCTCATTGTGACGAGCGGTGATGCCCCGCTGCGTGCGTTCGCCGGGTGCCCGGAAGAATGTGATGGTATGTACCCTACTGTGTATGCCAGTATGCACAAGTAGATACCACATACTCATACTGCATAGCACTAGGTACGAGCATGTGGCACTGGAACCTTGAATGACGATGCACTCACTGGTTATGGTTGTTGACTGCCCGACTGCCCGACTACCCAGGTG
>JAJSPL020000058.1:0-177698 GCA_021272945.2 Cytospora paraplurivora | reverse complement strand
GAAATATAAATAGCAAGTATAGTATAGTTAGTAGGATAAGATAATAATATATAGTAGGATAAATAGCAAATAACTAGAGAATTCAATAGGAGTAGAATAAGTAGCAAGGTTAGTAATATTCAATTTTAGATATTATTATCCTAGTTACTACTATATAATATATCTTATTAAAATAATAGAATATCAGATGAATTTTATAGAACTTTTATATATCCTTTATTTAAGGCTTTATCTACCTTTGTTTCTATATAATAGAGGTACTAAACTATATAAAAGTACTATACTTTTATTATAGATTTACCTTATTATCCTTATTGAATATCTCGTTCTAAGGTTTAATAGCTTAGTACTTACTATAGCTACTACTCTATTGCGAACTCCTAGAGGATAGCTTCATCGCTTAGGCTTAGCTTATAGTTTAGCCTTAGTCTAAGCTACTAGTAGGTGCTCTATCCTATGAAGCGATAGCTTATCTAGAAGGTCCTTAGGCTCTAGTAAATATAGTTATATACTATATTAGTTTACTAACTACTATTATAGTGCTTCTATCTTTATATATTTAGCCTTGAATTCCTAGATCATTTTATTAGTACTAAGAGTATACTCTAGTATCTAGATATTGAAATAACTTAGGTAATCTAACTACTTGACTAGATATTCGACTCTTAGCTAGCCTTAGTTATACTTCTATTCCTATCAAGTGATAATTCTTTATAGCTTATAGTATTAGAATACCTTAGTATATTTAGTATTATCTTCTACTTTAACTAGTTTAGCTAGTATAGGATCTCGCTTATATAGGTTAGACTATAGAGTAAGGGCTAGTATTAGATGAATAATAGAAATCATAGGATATATATTTTATATATAGCGCTAACTTAAGCTTATATACTAGTCGCTTGATTTTCCTTAGAATCTAAAAGGGCCTTATCTACTATTACGAGTACTTTTATACTAGATTCCTAGGCAATATATATCCTAAACCTAGTTCGATAAAGACTTAATCATTAGGCGAGAAGTAGATTTACTAGTACTTCTTATTATACTAGAATTTTATAAATATCTAGGCCTTAGTGATTATAAGTTATACTTTCTCCTAGAAGACGTTTTAAGCTAGTTCTAGAATACCTTCGCTTAGCTAGCTGATTCCTACTAGATTGAATCTATAAAGGAGCTAGTTCGCAGAATATTTAGTAGCTTTATTATATATATTATTTAAATTAAATTATAATATAGGAATCAGATCAGTCTATTCTATATCTAGATAAGTAGTTATAAATATATAAATAATAAGCTCTATAGTCTTATTTTTGCTTTTAGACTACCTATCTATTTATAAATACTAAGCTATAGAGAAGAGAAGCTTAGTATATAATTCTATCTAGAGACTAGTCTAGAATTCAGATATAAACTTAGAGTCTCAATCAGAGATAATCTACTTTAAGAGACCTTAGTTAGATAAATAGAGTATATAAAGCAAGATTATAGACTAGTCTTAAGTAGTATAAACTATATTTCCTAGTATAATTATAATAGCTTTGCTATATTTGTCTATTATAGAGAGGAAGGTATCAAAGAATAGTATATATAGTAAATACTATAGTATATCTATAGATAGTATATCTAGAAGAGTAGTAATAAAATCTATAGTAATAGAATAGAATAGGATTAATAGTATTATAATAAGCTATATTTCCCCTAAGGGCTACTGATTTCTAGATTAGTTCACTGAGTAAATAGAGTAGTTTTTGATATACTTAATAACTTATTATTAGTAATTTTTGATAATAAAACGATTAGTAAGGTTATACTAAATATAGTCTTCGCTAAAGTAATACTACTAGTTATAAGCCTTAGTAATAACCTTATCTACTATCTTTAATAGGATATATAGCTACTACTTCTTAAAGTACTCTTTTAAGTATAAGAGCCTATTATTATTAAGTTCGAATAATACCTTAGCTTCTAAGTATTCGCTCTTTAGTTACTAGATAATATTAGTCTAACCTTAGTATTTGATATATCCCTCTAGTAGATACTCCTTATATTTAGTATCAATATAAATTTCTAATATAGTATATAATATAGTATCTTCCTAGAGTTTAGCTAGTATACTCTTATCTTCTACTAGCTTCTATATAGTAGGTAGTCGTAAGATAGTATCTATAAGGATATTAGTAGTTCTAGGAATATAGTGAATATCGAGGCTAAACTAACTTAGGTATTCTAATATAAGGATAAGCTTTATATTTATCTTTATCTTATCTACTATATCTAGGGAAGTTTATCTTATAATCCTAATAATAGCTATATAGTTAGTTAGGATATATACTAGCTATTTATAGTTAGACTCGATAATAGTATATAGCTTATAGATTAGCTAGATAAGATAAGCTACTTCGAGTTTAGTAGGCTAATACTTTCGTTTAGCTATATTGATAGTCTTACTCAAGTACTAAATAGGCTAGATTAGAATATATAGTACTAGGGACTTCTTATCCTATTTAAACTTATTAGTAAGCTAGAATATAATTCTAGAAAACTTAACCTCCTTAGATATATTGAGCTAGATAAATAATACCTTATCTAGGTCCTAGTAGAATAGGGTATTCTCGCCTATTAGTATAGACTTTAGATTATTGAAAGCTTAGAGTTCCTATAGTATTAAGTCGAAGGATTCTCTATATATATAGTTTTTCCGAGTATTACCTTTAGGAAGTCTACTATCTTCACGACTTTTCGCTAGTATCTAGGTTTTTCGCTATTATAATAGATTAATATATATACTATATCGTAGTACTAGGTAGTATAAATATCTAGTAAGACTAATAAATTTTTCTAACTACTATAGTATATATAGGAATTCTAGCTAAGCAATAGTCCTTATATAGTCAGGGGTATTATATATATCTAACTTATCGACCCTAAACCTAAGAAGTTCTACTAATAGATATCTGATAAAGGACTTTTTTACTAATAGAGAGATATTCTTCTCAGTAAATAGTTAGAATAACTATTAGAAGTACTATAAATATTCTTTAGTAGTATTAGAAAAAACGATAATATTATCGATAAATACTATAGTAAAGTACTTTAGTAGCTATAGTATATAATCTATATACTATTAGATATATATAGGTAAGTTCCTGAAACCTATAGAAGCTATTTTCAGTCTCTCCTAACTATAGTAACTAACTAAGGTAAACTATTTATAATAAAGGGGATAGACCTAGAACTAGTAAAAGAAGGAGCTTATATCGACTACTATAAGGAAGAATTTTCTATAGATATTTTTTAGTATATTAGACTATAAAGGTAATAGGTAGGTATCTAGCGCTATTACCTTATTGAGTAAACGAAGATCGATGACTATTCGTCCTTTTCGTTTACTATCTATAGTCTACTATACGACGAAGATAGGTATACTAAATAAGGTAGATTGAGTTACCTATTTAGTATAGTCTTAGTAATAAAGGCTATCTATAACTTTATCGATGATCTTATAGTCCTCCTTACTAGAGTAGTAAGAATATTAGAAGATCTTTTGATTTTACTATCCTTTTATAAGTAGTACTTTTATTTATTCTTCCTCTAGTACTTTGATATTTGATATATCGTAGAATATATAAATATATTTTTTAACTAGATACTCTATATAGAATATAAAATTATCTGAGTATTTATATATATAAACCTCATTGAATAGCTTTACTTTAGGTAAGTTTTTAGTCTTTCTAATACTAAGCTTATTATTAGTATAGAAATAATTATATAAATTAGGACTAGATTCGTCTAGTAGTAGTTCTATAGATAGGTAGTTAATAGATTTACTATCTATTTTTAATGAAGATCCTACTTTATTATCAAGGGTATTCAATAAGTTAGAAGGGTTAAATTCAGTAGATAAGTTAATAATTATATAGTTATACTATAAGTCAATATAATAAGAAAGCAAATAATTATCATCTAATAATAACTAGATAGCTATCTCTTATCTAAGGGGATATATATACTTAGTATTAGCTAGTTCTAGTATACTTAGATGCGAGTTATAAATAATTTTCAAAGGAGAAGCTAATTAGTTTATAGCTATTATACTATTAGTATCATAGCCTACTAAATAATTAGCTTAGCCTTCCTACTCTAGCTTGAATAGAAAGGCGATACTTTTCCTAGTATAGGATATATAGCTAGAATAAATTAGTGACTTTATAGGGAAATAACGATATTAGCTATTACTTTCATAGAGTATTTCTAAGCTTATACCTTAGTAAATATAGAGGCTTATATTATAGCTCTATTAAAATATCTGAATAAGATCAAGGCTACTAAATTAAGGATATCAACCTAATAAGGAACTATGAATTCTTAACTAATGAGTAGTCTAGTATCGAGTCTATCTAATACTTAGGCGCTTACTTATATAGATATAATAATAGGTATACCCTTAGCTATAGCTTAATGAAAGATATTAAACTCTATCTAACTAAGAGCTTAAGTATATCTAATGCTATAAAGGCTAGCTCTAGCCTTTTAGTTTACTTTAGTATTTAGAATCAGCTTCAAAATATCTTATAATATAGTATAGTATAATGCTCCTATATTATAGTAAGTAGTAAAGGTTAGTCTAGTAGTTAACCTATAAGCAATAGTTTTAGCGTATATATACTTATACCCCTTGAATAGTAAAATATAAATAAGTTTCTCTAGGGTTATAATAAGACCTTCTTATATAAGATTAGCCTTATACTTATATATCCCTTGATACTTATCTAAGTACTAATAGTACCTATCTATAGATCTATAAGTATAATTATATCCTAGGTATTTAAGGTTTTCAAGGGTAATCAGGAGTTTATCGATATATAGCCCTTTATCGAACTAAGGTATAATTTCTGATACCTCATCTAAAGTATAAAACTTGATATCTTCGATGAGTTTATATTCCTCGTCATCGAAGTAGTTCTCTTTAGAGATAAGCTCTCCTTTATCGAGCTAGCTATTGCTTATCTCCTTAAGCTTATTATTGAAGTCCTCAGCTATTAGGTTATTAGTATTTAACTAGATAAGGTCTTTACTAACTAGGTGATATCCTTCATTAGCTAGCTCATCTTCGTAGCTGATATTATACTATAGGTTTCTATCGTCGATATTAAACTAATTTAAGGTCTTATCTAGAGTATTCCCCTAGTTATCTTATCGAGTAAATCGATAGAATAACTATAGGTATAATCATCTATCACCTTTTTCAAAACGCTATAAGTGATATTCCTAATCTATAGTATTAGTTAAGAGATATTACTATAGCTAAGTAGTAATAGTAGGAATATTTTATCTCTACTAGGTATACTAGTATGCCTTGATAACTTCGCGCTGCTTTTATAGCGATATAGCCTAGAATTCTACCTCTAGTATAAAACCTAGTTAGTTTAGCCTATTGAAAGCAAGGTATTAATATCTGATAATAGGCCTTATACTAAAGTTATAGTTATTCGCTATATTTCCTCTGATGCATTAGGTTAGTATAAATCATAGTTATTAGAATATACTTTCTAGTAGAATAATGCGAATTAGCTATATAGATAGTATTATACTACGTTATTATTCTAATGAAGGAACTATATAGGCGATAGAGCGACTGAAAAAGTCTTTTTCTACTATATACTAGTTTTCCTATATCTACTTAAGTCTAGCTTCGAAATCATAGGAGTTAGTACTATTCTTTAGGCGAATGAAATACTTTGTAACTATAGCTTTATTAATATAATCCTATATATTTTAGGCTATAAATAAGCTAAGTTATTCAGCTAGTAATATAAAGCGATAGATATACTAAGTAAATTAGAGAATATTCTTATTTTCTACTATATCTTACTATATATAGTATAGACTATTAAGAACCTCTTTAGTAGTATTATATAAAATACTGAAGTTACTAATTAAATAGTATTACTACTTCTTCTATATACCTAGTTGAGTAGTTATACTATCCTTTTCTAACTAGGATAGTATAATCTAAAACTATAAGTAAGTACTACTAGCTAGGTAGACTAGTAGGTTCTAATAGAATATCTATCAGTGAGCCTATATACTAATAATATAGATATTATATTAGTCGATAAAAGTATAAGAGTCTTTCTAGATAACGACCTTATTATTAGTATATAATACTTCTAGTAGCGCTTTAAGATCATTCTAATCATTATATAGTTTGAAGCAACTAATAGTTATATCCTTGAATTCTTTATTTAGGATAATCTCAGGTAAATAGTCAGGGGGATCAGTTAGTATCTAGTGCCTATAGCTATATACTTAGTATAGTAGGTCTCTTAGAGGATACCTTAGAGGTCCTCCTAGGTTATATCGTCTATAAATGAAATTATCGTCAGATCTATCATTGAGATCATTATTAGGATCTCCTTCTCTTCCTCTAGCTCTAGTTATATATAGTAGATCTAGCTCTAGAGTATATAAATATAAAAGTCTAAGGTAGTCGTCTAATAAGCTATTATATATATCCTTATAAAGGGGTTAATACTAGTATTGATTAGAAGCCTATTAATATTCTAGGGAATCTTCTATAGTATTCTACTATAGAAATAAATTAGGGCTATAGGTATAAATCCTATAGGCCTTGATAGACTATAGTACTATATTAAGCGCATTATAATGATACTCCTCTTCAGTAGAACCCTATAGGTTAGTCTATAATTATATAATCGCTAGGTAACTAAGAACCTTAGTCTATAGTATTATAAGTACTAGTCGATAGAATAAGTCTACTATTAGTTAGCTCGATGAAAAGCTATATATTCTTACTATAAGCAGTAATAAGGGGGCTAGTAGAATAGCTTATTAATTACTAATAATATTCTCTATAGGAGATTATCCTTAGGGGTCTTCTAGGTTCCCCTCGTACTTAGGAGGTATAATTATTCCTACTATCTCATCTATTTTAACTTTATCCTACTCTATATACTCTAGTAATACCTCTTTAGTAATAGATAGGAGCTATATAGATAAGTATAATAGGGGGCTATATCTAAGGTAACTTAGGCTAAGTATATAATAAATACCTATTTCATAGGTAGTAGGACTAGTATTTTTCATTAACTCCTAAGCTATAGCCTCGAGAGTATTAGAAGGCTATATTTCTCTGACTATAATATTTAGTTCTAGTAGTAAGGCTTTATAGTCAATAGGTAGAACTACTTTAGCGAGCTTATATAGTCTATAATTAATTTCAAAGTCCCTAGTAAACTTTAGATTAAGGGCTATCTATTTCTAACTAGCTTTAGTATATATATTTACTCCTCCTTGATATACTAGCTATTGCTTTAGTATATAGATAGGGAAAGTATCTAGTATCTATTTATAGGCCTACTAGTAGAGGAGTTCCTTATTGCTTCCTACGTAATAGATTTATAAATAGTATTTTTATAAGGTCTACTAGGATCTGAATAGCTAGGTGTATTCAACTGCCTTGATGAATATATCAGTAAATATACTAGTAAACTTAGATCTATATTTATTATAGGCTCCCTTTAGTCATCGAACGATATCAATATCCTATATTAGCTAGAAATCTAGTAGTTTTAGTAGAAATATCGCTAGGAACTAGTCGTCTAGATCAGTAGGAGAGGTTATTATATCGAACGAATAGTGAAATACTATAGAATCATATTAAATTGAATAATCTTTAGTTATCGAGGTTACTAGCCTATTAGTAGTCAAGGTCAACTACCTAATAGCTATTAAGGTTAATAACTCGATCAGTAAATAATATTTACTATAATCCTAATAGGCAAAGTATATAATAGGGTATACTAGTTATAGCTACTATTTGATAGCAATAGTTAAGGTATATTATGAATTAATAATAATTTCTTCTTTTATCTACTATCAGGAGCTACCTAGGTACTATATATATAGTATAGTCTGCTAGTAAAAGTATAGTGAAAGCATAGTGAATTTACTATACTTTTACTGTATTTTCACTATAGATTCTCCTAGTGAATTAACAGGGAATATACTATGCTTTTACTGTACTTTCACTATAACCCTATAGTGCAGGTATAGATAGCTTGCCTAACGTCTATAGGGTGTATCATTGAGTAAGAAGCCTAGGATTATATAGAAGTATAGTAAGATAGATTAAAAGAATATAAGTATTAATATTTTTATAGAACTTTAAACTAATAAAGTATATAGCTAGCTAGATATAGTAATTCTAATATATAAATGAGTAATATAATAACTAAGATACTTAAAAAATATTTATAATAAAACTCTAGATTAAGATATAAAATAGTAATAAAAAAAAGTAGTTTAATATAACTAGTATAAAATAATAATATAAGTTATAAAATATAAGTAAAAATATTATTATTTAAATTAGTAGTAAGGAAAATATTTTGATTAAATAGCTTCTATAAAAAAGAACTATCTAGTTATTCTATATTATTAGATATAGCTTTTCTTATAATTATTTATCTAAATATACTTACCTTTATTTCTAAAGTACTTTTATCTTATAAGCTAGACCCTAATCTTATATAATTTACTATAATTATATAAAATTAGCCTTACTCTCTTAGAATATTTGAAAACTTAATAAAGTTTATAATATCTATAATTTCTCTTTAGTCTCTTTATTTTTATACTAATAGTATAACTACTTATTCAACTAGATAAGTATAAAGCTTTTATCTATAAAGCTTATTTAGAATATACTTTATTACCTGATATTATTAGCTTACTTTCTACTCTTTTTAGTATTAATATTATAAAGCGAATACTAGAATACTATTTATAGTATTAAGACTTTTCTTCTTATTATATTTATACTAAGGATATATATACTCTATACTAGTAGCTAAAGCTATACTTCTTCGACTAAGATACTATTATAGATAAGAGCTTAGTTATACTTTTATAAGCTAATAGTTTTACTATCTCAATAATATCTCTTAAGAGAATATAGCTAGATATAAGGCTATATAAGTATCTACTAGACTACTTTATCGAGCTATAGGAGAAAGCTATAGAAGCTTTTATTAATATACTATTTATATCTTCTGACTTACTCCTTTACTTATTAAAATATAATCTCTTGAGCTATATCTACTATAAGGTAGAAGTTCTTATCTCTTATAATACTACTTAGGAGATCTATAAGAAGAAGTTCCTAGTAAGTACTAGAGTTCTATTAATAGTATTATAAGCTTATAAGGGTAGCTTTACTATATTAGATCTAAACTATATATAGTATATAGATAGTTATTATAAGCTATCTTAATATAACTTTAAGATCTATACTAATATTAATACTTACTCTTAGTATATACTATAGATATATATTAGAAACTCAGCTATATTATAGAGTAGTATCTTTATATAGTATATATATATTATTTAGTATTATAAACTTATACTTATAGTTCTTAGAGCTAATTATAGTATTAAGCTAGGTATTATAGTAATAATTTACTATTTTCTTTCTCTAAAGGTAAAGGATAAATAACTAATAAAGCTAAGGAGGAATATCAATAGTAATATTATTATTATATTAACTTTAGATATACTTACTAGACTAGAGAAGGTAGTCTTAAGCTTAGAAGAGCTAGATGAGTATCTACTTCTCTTCAACCCTTTATATAACTTATCCTTCTAAGATATTTTTACTTATAATAAAAGTACTATAAATCAGTATATTAAATTATATTAGTAGTATTTGAGTAAATCAAGGACTCTTTTTTAGTAAGTAAGTTAGAATTTACTATAATAGTATAAATATCTATAACTAATAAGTCTAATATTCTAATAATATTTTACTTAGCTAAAAGAGGAAGGGCTCTAGATAAAACGACTTATTATAGACTATATTATACTTCTCTATATCTTTATACTAAAGATTAGATTCGAAGTCTATAGCTTTATTAAGGAGTAGAATAATTACTATATTAGAGCCTAGAAATCATATTTATATATCTATAGTAGTATACTAAACAAGCTTTAGAGGAATCCTATAATAGGTAAAGCTATATAATATAGTATTCCTTTTAATAATACTAACTAGGAGATAATTAATACTATTTTCAAAGCAGATAATACTGATCTCAACTAGTATATTATAGAAAGTATAAAATAGCTATATAGTAGTATACTAGATAGATTTATCCTACTAGTAATAGAATCTATAGAAATACTAGAGATTAATAAGTATCTATACTTATATAAGTAGCTATAAGCCTATAAGAATAGTAGGATTATACTAAAGCTAGAACTACTAGAAAACTTAGAGGAGACTAAAGGGAGTTTATAAGAAAGCTATAAAGTATAAGTATAAACTTATCTAAGTTTACTATAGATAAAGTAGATATAGAAGGGATAAGGGATATAAGTAATAATAAAAAAGGTAGTAACTAGTTTAGAAAAAAACTATAGACTTAGAGTTTAGTTATAAATAAATGAGCTTTATAAAAGTATATTATCTAGGAAAAAGATAAATAGCTATCTTTATATATTTACTAGGAATCTTATTAGCTAGACCCTAATCTAAGATAATCACTAGTAATATAATATACTTTATAAAGTATAGTATATACTTTTAATATTCAAATAAATATAAAACTTTTCACTTATATATTCTATCTAAGCTATTTACTCACTAATATTTTCTAAAGTATACTATACTACTACTTATATAAGTACTAGCTTCCTAAGGTATACTTAAGCTATACTTATATTATCCTCTATATACTTTTCTACCTCTTTAATACTAGTAGCTAGATAACTTTCTGACTTATTCTATTCTTCTTGAGGATTAGTATCTTTTTTCTTTTCTAGCTTAGTATTCTTAATAGCTAGCTAGTCTACCTCTCTGAATTCTACCTCTCTTTAGACCTTATCTTATTCCTCCTTTATATTATATAAGAGCGATATCTTATATACTATACCTACTTCTACCTCTTTTACCCCTATTAGATTAAAGAACTCTTTACTACTCTATAGGATCTTCTTAATATTGATATAGCTCTCTCCTATATCCTCCTATATAATAGACCTTAGTAGTATTTTTACTACTATAGTTAAGTAGTAACCTTAATCCTTAACTTTATAACTACTAGCTATACTAGATATCTTATTACCTTAGGTATACTTAGTAGTAGATTATAATTTACTTATAAGCCTTAAATTATCCTTAAGCTTTAGCTTCTTTACTACCTCTTTACTAGTAAGGGAAGTAGCTTAGTATTTATCCTTACTCGCTATAAGTTCCTTCTTAATAATAAGTAGCTTCTTTCTTTATTTCTTTAGTAACTTCTTCTCTCTTACCTCCTATAAAGACTCAGCCTTTACCTTATTATCTACTAATGCTTCTTTATCTACTACCTCTATAATAAGGTTAATAGAGATAGTCTTTTCTTTACTAACTTCTTCTAGCTCATCTATATCTCTAAGGTATAGCTTATAAAGTTATTCTATAGTAATAAGCTATAGGGGATTAAGAGTAAGCCTATTATAGCTATTCCTATTACTCTATATAATCTAGCTAATAAAGTTATATATACTAAGCTAGCTATACTCCTTAGGAAGATAAGCTATATACTAGATCTCTTAGATAAGGAGCTTATAGTTTAGGAACTCTTTCATAGAAATAAAGTAGCTCCTTTCTATTATATATAACCTATTGATCTTAGTAATACTTTTAATACTAATCTTATTAGCTACCTCTCAAGGCTTATAGAGAGTAAGGTAGATATTATAACCTATAGTCAAGGTACTAGGGATCATATAAAGGAAACAGAAGAAAGGAACTAACGTATAGTATAGTACTTAGAAGGGAATATAGGACCTACCTAGGTCATATGATATGAATCAGTCAGTAGGACTAAATATATTAAATAGGATATATTTGATATATTCCCCCTAAATATATCGAATAGGTTATATTCGATATATTCATCGATAAAGAGCTAGATATATAAATAGGATATTCCCTTAGTAGTAGATAGATATCTCTTAGCTCTTTAGTAATCAATCTAAGTATTAATCTTACTATTAATAAGAGTAATCTCTAATTAACTATAGCGACTATATTATATAGAATACTTTAAACCTCTTTATTGATATAGACCTCTAACTATAGTAGAAAGTACTTTTTAGTTAACCCCTACTATAATTAGTATATTTTGATCGCTCTTATCTAGAAGGTTTAATATATAACTTCTATATAATACTAATAGTACTTTATAAGCTCGAGTCTATAGTAAACTCCCTTGAATTTAGATAACTTATTCGAGGCAGATATTAAAGAATTCAGATAAGAGTTCTATTATATATATAATATATATGAAACTCTTAGTAGTAATACTCTCTCTGATAATAGTATAGCTACCTCTGAACTAGTAAATAATATATAGATAGAAGACCCCTAGTAGTACTACCTAGGGATAAGTATCCCTACTACTTTAAGGTTGATAAACTACTATACTTCATAGGCAAATATAAAACCTTGAGAGGATTCCTTACCTTTAGCTAAGTCTACCTTATCTATCTTACTAAAGACTTAGATACTCTATATAAGATAGTTCTCGTAATTAGGAGTAGACTTCAAAATAATGCTTTAGTCTAGTTTGAACCTATTATAAGAGGTTATATCGGAAATCTAGAGAACTTAGACCTTATGAAATAGTATACTAAGGAGATTTTCAGTAATTACTCTATCTTCGAAGAAACCCTTAAAGGAGCTTTTAGAGACCTAGATACTAAAAGATTAGTAGAATAGAAGCTAAGTATACTCAGATAAACTAAGTTAGCTACTAACTACTTAGTAGAGTTCTAGTAGGTAGTCTTATACTTAGAATAGTAGAATAAACTACTTATACTATACTTCTACGAAGGACTTAAGGATGATATCAAAGATAAGCTTATTAAACTCGATCGATTAGATTTCTTTCTAGAATATACTTAGATAGTAGTATATATTGATAATCTATTATTCGAATAGCGCCTAGAGAAGAAAAGCAATAGATAAAACTCTAGAAGTAAGAAATATAAAAACTATTATAATCGATAAAGGAACTCCCCTTCTATAACTTATAAGTAGTATCTAGGACTTATAGAGCTAAGGGTAATATAGAAATAGGAAACCTATAAATATTTCAACTATAGAAAACCTAGATACTTAGCTAAGGAATACTAAAGTAAGAAAAGAAAGAAGTAGGAACTAGTCCCCTTAGGTAGGAAGTATACTAACCTCGTAGTATAAATAGTTAGGATAGCCTAGTATAGCCTTACTTAGGTAGAAATAGACTTCCTATTCGAAAAGAACCCTTAGGAGCTAGAACTCTAGGAATAAGATAATATACCTAATATTACTAGTATAACTTCTAAAGTAAGCGATACTAAAGAAAAAGAACCCTTAGGATAAACCTACTTGAATAACAATATATAGTATAACGACGACTAAACTATAAACCCTATTATAATACTAGAGTTAGATCAAGCGCAAAAAGATCTACTCGAGAAATAGATCAATGAAATCCTACTAGAACCTATAATTCAACCCTAGTATAGACTAACTAATTATCTAGGAAAAGTAGCTAAGTTACTACCCTATAAAGGATCTAAATACTAATTTATAGTATTAAGTATACTACTATATAAGTATACTAGAGCAAATATAACTAAAGTCTTAAGACTAAGAGAAGTCGACTACTTATCTCTATAGAATAACTAGTATATATAGTTCTTCCTATAGATCTTATATATCTTCGATAAATATCTAGAATATCTCGTAGATAAAGTATATAATAAATTCCTCCTATAAAGGTACTAAGACTAGGATATATAGGAATTCTATTATACTAGTTACTTTAGGCTATAGTTCTATAAGAATAAAGTATATAGTACTAAAGACTATACTATTTTCGAATATAATTTTAATAGTTACCCTCAATAATACTTTACTAACTATAGTACCTTATAAGATTACTCTTTATACTATTATAAGGTATATAGTAGCGAAAAGATTAACGCCTAGTATCACTAGATATATAAGGAAGAAAAAGAAGCCCTCTATAAATAAAGAGAATAAGTATAATAAGTTAGGAGATAGGTTAGTATCTAGAATATATTTATATAGGAACTAGAATAGCTCTAGACTAAGGAACAAGAGAGGATTAGGCCTATAGTATAAGAAAGAATCACTAGTCACTTAGGAACTCTCTTAGAAGAATAGCTAAAAAACGATAATAGCTATTAGGAGTAGAACTACTAAATAGTAAGAACCTACTATAGTTCCTCTATACTATAAAAATAGATATCAATAACTACCTCGAACTAGAAATACTTATTAGAAAAACTCAAGTATATACTCTTATAGATAGTAGAGTATAAGGTAACTTCATTTTACCTGATTTAGTAAATAAGGAAAAACGCTTATAGTAATACAAGGAATAAGTATATACCTTAGGAATAATTTCAGTAAATCTCATCGAATACGATAATAGTACTATCTATAGGGAGACTAATTATCTACTTACTATAATTATAAGCTATATAGTAGAATTATAGTTCGATATCTTTAATACCCTAGGATATAAAATTATTTTAGAAATACTATAGTTAAGGAAGTATAACTTAAATATTAACTAGACTACTAGCTAGATCTACTAGAGAAATATACTAATAGATAAGATAGTTAATATAGTAATAGGAAAAGACTTAATCCCTAGAAATAACCTAAGAGAAGAGTACTTAAATGAGATCCTAGTTACTTCTAGGAAGATAGCTAAGAATAGCTTAGGAGAAAATATAGCCTCTATGCAGACTAAAGAATAGTCTATAAGTATATTAGATAAGTAGTAGTAGCTAGAAGTATACCCTATGACGAACTATAGCTATAGCTGAAAGAAAAATAGTATAATAAAGGATATAAAAGCCCTTAAATAGAAGAAAAGACTAGAAGGAACTATATAAGATATCGAGAACTATAAAAAGGCTTATAAGGTAATAGCCTCTATAAAGATAGCCTAATAAATAATAGTATCTTTAGAAAGAAATACCCTTATAAGATAAAGGAAAAGACGATAATAGTAAGAAGTTAGTAAGAAAGTATAACCTTATATCTAACGATTTACTAGCTACTTATAGGAAGCAAGAAGAGAAAGAAAAAACCCTAAAGAATATATTCTAAAGGAATATTAGAAGTATAAAAAGCTATTTATAGTTACCCTAGATATAAGACTTCTAGAATATTTATACTAAGATCATAAGATTCTACTATAAGAAGGAAAGATACTATAGTTTAATAAAATCTATAATCTTAATAAGGAATAACTTAAGGTACTCAAGGAGTACTTAAATAAAAACCTAGCGAAGGGATTTATCAGACTATCGATATTACTAGTAGGATACTTGATCTTATTTATATCTAAGAAAAATAGAAAATTAAGACTATATATAGACTATAAATATCTCAATAAAATTACTATTAAAAACTAATACCTATTACTACTTATTCGAGAATTATATAGAAGACTCTAAGGAGCTAAGATCTTTATAGTACTTAACTTAAAGGGAGTATATAACTTTATCTAAATAAAAGAAGGAGAAGAATAAAAGATAGTATTTAGAATAAGATATAAACTCTTCGAATACTAAGTTATACTATTTAGGCTAACTAATGCCCTAGTAACGTTTCAGGCTATAATCAATAATATATTGAGAGAATATTTAGATATTATAGTAATCGCTTACCTAGATAATATCCTTATCTACTCTAAAAACGAGAAAGATTACGAGAAGTATATATACTAAGTGCTCTAAGTACTAGAAAAAGCAAAACTTCTAGTAGAACCTAAAAAGTATAAGTTTTATACGAAGGAAGTAGACTTCTTAGGATATATAATTACTCTAGAGAAAATTCAAATATAAGTATCTAAGATTATAGTAGTCAAGGACTAGCTAATACTTACTAGTATTAAGGAAGTATAAGGCTTCCTTAGATTCACTAACTTCTACTAATAATTTATTAAAGACTATAGAAAGTATATAATACCTTTAATATATTTGATAAAGAAGGATATACTATTCGTTTAGACTATAGATACTTAAAATATATTTGATAAGATCAAAGAAATTATTACTTCTAAACCTTTTTTAATAGAAGTAGACCCTAGTAAACTATTTAAAGTAGAAACTAATGCCTTAGACTATACTAAAGGTAGATAACTCAGATAACGAGATAATATAAAAAAACTATATTCTATAGCCTTTATATTAGGAAAATTCAGTAGACCTAAACTAAAGTACTAGATTTATAATAAGGAACTAATAGTAGTTATAGACTTATTCAAGGAGTAGGAATCCTACTTAATTAAAGCTAAATACTAGATCAAAGTCTACTTAGATTATAAGAACTTCATTTAGTTTATAACTACTAAGGTACTTAATAAACGATAGGTTAGATAAGTAGAATATCTCTCTTAGTTCGATTTCAAAATCTACTACTAAAAAGGATTAGAAAATAGCTAAGCTAATGCCCTTAGTCGACGACTAGACTATCAATAAGAAATACTACTAGAAATCTAGAGTATACTAAAATAGAATATAGATAGGAATATTATCTTAGAACTAAGATAAGTTAGAGCTACCTTCTACTTAGGAATTAATAATACTTAGAGAAACTAGTTGCAAATAGTATAATAAACCCTAGAATCGGAACTTAGGGATACTCTCGAAGAAAAGGATAGACTCCTATAGCAAGGAGATAAGGTCTATATTCTATAAGAATTATAAGAATAACTGATTCGATAAACGTATAAAGTACCTACTTATAGATACTAAGGAATTATAGTAACTATAAAGAGAATTCATAGATACTACGAATTTCTGAAAATATAATATAAAATAACTTAGGTTATTAAAAATTATAATATCTATAATAAAAGCAAGGCTATAAGATATAAACCTTATAGAAAACTCTAACTATTACTAGTAGCTAAACGACTATAGTTATCTATTAGTATAGATTTCATTATTAAACTTCTAAAATCTAAGGAACTAATAATAAGAGTACTATATAATAGTATCCTAGTTATCATAGATAAGCTTACGAAGTATACTTACTTCTTACTATATAAAGAAGCTTCTAATATAGAAGAACTCATATATATATTCTTATATAATATTATAAGCTAGTATAGAATACTAGATGAACTTATTATAGATAGAGAAATAATATTTACTTCTAAATTTTAGTAGATAATACTAAAATAACTTAGAATCAAATAGAAAATATCTATAGTATACTACTTATAAATAGATAATTAGATAGAACGACTTAACTAGATTATTAAATAATATATTAGGAGCTATACTAATTATAAATAAAATAATTAAGTAGAGTTACTCCTACTAGTATAATTCGCTTATAATAGTATAGATATATCGATAATAGAAGTATTATTATTCTATACTAACTTCAGATATAACCCTAAGGTATATAAAGAACTTATTATAAGATAAGAAAATATCAAAGTAAGTAAACGAATAGACGAAATCTACTGAATATAGAAGTAGATATAAGAAGAACTTACTATTATCTATAAACGAATAATAAGCTACTATAATTAATAAAGGTTAAAAGGACTAACCTTTAAGAAAGAAGATAAAGTCTATTTACTATATAAAAATATTTCGATAAAACGACCTAGCGAAAAACTTGACTTTAAGAAACTCAAAGTATTTTAGATTATAGAAAAACTCTCTGATATTAGTTATAAACTCAATTTACCTCTAGGAATAAGGATTTACCTAGTTTTTATATTTTACTTCTTAAACTAGTACTAGCTAATATAAGATTAGATAAAGATATTAAGCTAGATTATAACGAATAAGAATATAAAGTCGAGAAAATTCTTAATTTATAATAATATAGTAGTACTACTAAATACCTAATTAAATAGAAGAGATATAGTAACGAAGAAAATATATAGGAACTAGAAGAGAACCTTAGTAATACGAAACTTAAAATCTAATAGTATAAATAATAATACCTATTATATACTAGCTTATAGAGATATAATACCTAGGTTTAGACTAAATTCACCTATATCTATATCTACTCTACTCTAGTTAATTTTACTAACTAAGTCTTAATTACTTATACTAACTAGAGAATCAGAATAAGGATTCTTACTAGTAACCTTAGTCACTATATATAATACTTCTTCAGCTTCTATATAATCTAATTCCTCTATATTATCTAGACTATAATAGATAGCCTATACTATCTTCATAGACTATATCTTTTTCTGCTTATATAAACGAAGAAGTTTCTCCTTAAAGACTTTGATTTTATCCTTAAGCTTCTAGTATTTAGAAGAAATCTTATATATCTTAGAAGGAGAAGGCCTAAGTATATCGTAGCGAGAAGCACCTTAGCGTATATACTCTGCATAGTACGACGAATTAGTAGGAGATATTTGATAAATAGATAAGCTATATACCTTATAGTTAGAATAGGAAGGCATTTTTATATAAGCTATTAGGATAGAAGATAATAGAGCGTTTCTATCTTAAGTAGGTTTAAAAAGGGAAGAAGGTTTAAAGATATATAAACCTTTGACTTTAGACGATATAACGAATTAGGAAGGCTTAAATATATAAGGAAAGTTAGAAGATACTTATAAGAATAATTGAGATCTTTAGAGCGAAGATTATTAGAGGAGGAAAATAATATTATAACTTATAGTCAAGGTACTAGGGATTATATAAAGGAAATAGAAGAAAGAAACTAATATATAGTATAGTACTTAGAAGAGAATATAAGACCTACCTAAGTTATATAATATAAATTAGTTAGTAGGACTAAATATATCAAATAGGATATATTTAATATATTCCCCCTAAATATATTGAATAGGTTATATTCGATATATTTATCGATAAAGAGCTAGATATATAAATAAGATATTCCCTTAGTAGTAGATAGATATCTCTTAGCTCTTTAGCGATTAATCTAAGTATCAATCTTACTATTGATAGGAGTAATCTCTAATTGACTATAGCGACTGTATTATATAGAATACCTTAAACCTCTTTATTGATATAGACTCCTAACTATAGTAGAAAGTACTCTTTAGTTAACTCCTACTATGATCAGTATAGTAGAGGTAGAAGATAATAGGAATAATAAGCATCCTTTAGTATAGAAGATAATCTAAGCTCTCTCTATAAGCGAGATACTACTTATTATAGTATTCGATGAGAAAATAAGCTTAAAAGGGCCTAGGGCTAGTAGTAGGGGTATAGTATACTAATAGAGCAAATAAGCTAGAGGAAGAGTAACTATTATTATACTAAAGGGGGGTAGGTATTTATAAGGTAGGATTAGCCTAATTAAGGCAAGCTATCTATAGACTCGCTACTATAGGTATATAAGGGGACTAGCCTAGAAAGTACTTAAGGTATTCTAAGTAGTACTTCTTCATTAGGTTTAACTCTCTAATATTGATATATAGTTTACTAGTTACCTTATAGATAGGAGGAGTCTCTTCCTAGGAAGCTATAGCTAATAGAAGTATAAAGAAGAATATAAAAAGAGGAGGTAAAGAGTTAAGAGAAGGAAGAAGTTATTTTAGAATCTATTAGGATTAAAGTTGCTTTCTTATACTTATCTAAGGCTTAGCTTTTAGATCTCATTTTCTAATTTATAGTTAGATAAAGGTCTATCTTATTAGATTACTAGAAATCTAATAAATACTAGAGAAACTATATCTATACTTTTAACTACTTATATACTTACTAGCTTACCTTAATAAAGTATTATAGTTATATTATTAGTCTATTATTTTGATATATTAACTAGTAATATTATCTATCTCTTATTTTTAGGATTTCTTAATTATCTTATTTATTTACTATTTATAGTTAGGTTCCTTATACTATTTCTATCCTTTACTTTCTATAGCTTATATTATTATTTTATAAAAGTTATTGTTAGTTAGGCCTATTTATAATTATAGTTATAACGAGAAATAATCGTAGGGTAAGTCCTTTTAGTTAATTATATCTATCGAAGGAAGGAAGGAAAGAAGCTATCTATAGGTTAGAAGCGAAGGTATAGAAAGGTAGGTAGGATTCTGCTAGTCCTACCCAAGGTAGTATAGATTATACTGCTTTCTATATTAGGCCTATGCCTTCAACCTACTAGTTATTCTATAGTTATATTAATATCCTTTTTTTACTACTATTTTATATCTTAATCTAGAGTATTATTGAAAATATATATTAGGTATCTTAGTTATTATATTCCTTATTTATATATAAGAATTACTCTATCTAGTTAGCTATATCCTACTTTAATCCTTAAAGCTACTCTACTTTTATACTATATATCCCTCTTATCTACCTTATTATACTCCTACTCCTCCTATACTCTCTTATATTGTCAAGGGCTGAAGAACCTTAGGTAAGCTAAGCTACTAAGCATTAGTGCAGCAGCTTAGGAGCACTAATATAGGAGATAAACTAGCAATATAGGAGGATAACGCATAAGCTTATAGAATAGCTTATATAAAAGGGAACCCTTAGGCCCTTCGAAGGAAGAAAGAAAGAGTTCAAGGATTAATATACTTTCTTATAGCACCTAGCTATAGTATTAATTATATTACTCTTATACTACTACTACTGAAGTCTATACTCTTTACTTTACTTATATAACTATCTTTGATAGTTTGATCCCTCTACTTAATAGAGAAGTAAACTATTGAGTATAGCCCTATTATTATAGTTACTATATATACTAGTAGCTATACTCCTATAGGTGAATCGAGTACTACTAGAGCTATATAGATATCTAAGACTTAAATCTCTACTTTAAGCTAGGGTATCCCTAAGACTTAGATGATATAAGGAAGTATCCCTCTAGAGTAATACTCAAGTACTAAAGATATACCTATAACCTACTAATACTGAATCGAGTAGATTACTTAAGAAAGCAAAGAACTAGATTAGCTACTAGAAGAAGAGAACCTTCGCTATAAAGTAGTAGCTAAGAGGGCCTAACTAGAGCTACTTAGAAGTAGTAGTAACCTATTAAACGAGTAGCTAGAATAGATAAACTACTCTAAGATACTTACTCTACCCCTAGTAATTCCTATAATAACCTCTCCTATTATAGCTATATTAGTACTTCTCTTTCGCTCTACTACCCTATTATATCTGACTTATAGTAGTACTTCATTTATAAACCTATAGGTATTCTTCTTTGACCTAGATTATTACTTTTATATATAAGTAAACTAAATTTATATAGATACTAATTATATTTCCTATATAGTATATTATATTAATAGTAATCCTAAGTAGGCCTAGATCAACTATATTTAGTAGTAGAAGGTCCTAGGTATTAAACCTAATAGCCTATCTTAAGTAGAATTCTAAGACTTTATAGAAGATTACTTATAGGCTAATCCTACTATATATACCCTTACGACTATAGTAATACTTTCGAGTATAACCTAAGGCGCTTATAAGAGTATATAAGACTTCTTATAATATTATAAGAATACTAAGATAGAATTGCCTTACCTATAGGCTGAAATCTAGCGAATTTATAGCGTTTTAAGTAAGCTTTAGCCTACTATTAGTACTACTATTAGTATATAGATGATACTCCCTTATACTTAGTATAAGTTAACTAGCTTAGTATAATATATCGAATCTACTTAGACGTTATATACTACTTTCTACCTTGAATATACCTACTATAACTATAGGAAGCTAGAGTATATATATAGTAACTACCCTAATCGATAGTAGCTTAGATATAGCAAGAATAAGTCTAATATACCTATAATAGCCCCTATTTCAATAAGTACCCTAGATACTAGTAAAGAGCTAAAGTACTATTTTAACTATAGAGGAACTAAGTATATTATATACTTCTGCCCTTAGTCCTCGCAAGTAGTATAGTAGTAGTACTCTAATATAGATAATATTACTTACTATTCCTATAGAGAGCCTAGATATATTTTACTTAACTACCCTTAGAGTAAGTATAAGAAGTATAGCTAGAAAAGCTATACTATAGTCTAGTACCTCTTAGGGTTAAATAGTGAGCTACTAGGGTAGTATAAGAGCTAAAGGTATAATAAGTTATAGTAGTACTATATCGAGTTTTTAATATAGCTATAGTTTAGCTCTACTTAGAGGTATAAGACTAGGATAATAGACTCTAGAGTAGATAAGAATATACTTAGTTATACTAATATTATAAAGTAGGAGTACTACTTAAACTTTACTCCTACTTTAGACCTTATTACCCTAGGAGAGTACTTAGTAAAGACCTATAAGTACTACGAATTCAATATTAAGATCTTAGATAATAATAGTACTATAGAAATATAGTACTATTGCTTTATTATCGCTAAATATATACCTAGTATAGTTATTCTAAGTCTTCCTTAGCTAGAAATAGTAAACTTAGCGATCGACTAGTAGACTAAGAAATAGTAATACCCTCTTTATCGATGATACTTTAGCCTAAGTAGCTCGATTAAGTAGCTTAAGAGCACTTAAATAGTATTCATAATATAGTATACTCCTCAAGTTATATAAGTAAACCCTAAGAGTACTACTTCTAAGCTACGATTACTATCTATCTATACTAAGTTTAAGGATATCTATTTAGGAGAAAGTATAAAGATAATACTAGAGTATTCAGAGATTAATTATAAAATTAAGTTAGAGGAAGGCACTATAGTACCTTAAGGGGTAATCTATCTCCTCTTACCTATAGAGCTTAAGGTACTTAGAAACTACCTAGAAGAAATACTAGAGTATAGCTAGATTAGGCTATCTATAAGCCCTATAGGAGTACTAATTCTATTTATCCCTAAAAAGGGAGATAAGCTATACTTTTATATTGACTATCGAGCGCTTAATAGAATCATATATAAGGATTAAACTCTACTCCTATTAATTAGTAAAATACTTGATCACTTCTCTAATTTATCTATTTATACTAAGCTTAACCTTAAGGATACTTATTATCAGCTTAGGATCTATATAGGAGATAAATAGAAGATAGCTTTCTATACCTAGTATAAATACTTTAAGTATATAGTAATACTTTTTAGCTTTATAAATACCCCTATAACCTTTTAATTATATATCAATAGAGTATTAGTAGGGCTTATAGATATTTCCTATATTATATACCTTAATAATATTTTAATTTATAGTAAAGATAAAGCTAAGTATAAGCATTATATATATAGTATACTAAAACGATTGAGATAATAGTATTTATATATTAACCTTAAAAAGTATAAATTCTATATAACTAAGGTAGGGTTTCTCAGATTTATTATATCGCTCTAGAGCATTAATATAGAAAAAAAGTATATTAAAGTAATTATATAATAGCTACTCCTAAGTAGTATTCAAGATATTTAGTTATTCCTTAGGTTTATAGGCTTCTACTAGAGGTTTATTTATAAATACTCTAAAGTTACTATACTTCTAACTAACCTTCTATAAAGCGACTAGCGAAGACCTTTTAAGCTTATACTAGGCGCTATCGCTATATTTAAGCTACTATAATACTTCTTTACTATAGTACTATTACTCTACTACTATAACCCTTTTCTCCCTATATAGCTAGAAATAGATACTTTACCCTTTACTATAGGAGTAATTATTACTTAGCTCTATAAAGGCTACTAGTACTCTATTACCTATTAATTATATAAGCTTATATAGACTGAATTATACTATAGTACTAGTGATATTAAGCTACTCGCGATTATTGATATACTCTGAAGATAGAAGTACTACCTCTAGTACCTTTAAGAACTTATTATTATTCTAATAGATTATCTCAACCTTTGCTACTAGGAAACTAAGTATAAATTATCTACTTATAAGCTATACTAGTTAGATAACCTCTATATATTTAATATTAGTATTTACTATCGACTAGGAGTACTTAACCCTATAGATAGCCTTTTATATTAGCTTAACTATATAAGCTCCTAAAGAGAAGAGCTTAAGCTATATAAGATTAGCGACTTTATAAAAGTAACCTCTCTAATATAGTATAGTAAAGTAGGTACTAGGTAGCTGCCCTAGAATAAGTATAGTATTCGTATTGCAAATATATATACTAGCTTTCCTAAGTACTATATTAATATACTATAGAGAAGTACTATAAGAGATATAAGGGTACCTAGTAAAGTTACTATAGGACTTATCGCTAATATAAGCTATAGATTATTTACCTTCTATTAGGCGACTCTTACTTAAAGTATAGCTATAGCTTCTGAGCTATACTTATAGCTAATAATTAATCTAATCTACTAACTATAATAAGGTAATAACTTTATATAAAAGGGAGACTAGAGAATAAAGCACTCGCAAGGAGCAAAAGCAGTAGAAGCACTTTAGTAGAGCACTAATAATACCTTATATTTTTAGGGATAAGTATATATCCTAGTAGATAAAAGTATATATAGAGAGCTACTAGAGACCTTTTATAATTACCTGATTATAGGATACCTTAGTATAGCTAAGATATTAAAGCTACTTAGTTATAGCTATTACTAGGATTTATTACTTAGATATATTAAAGACTTTATTAATACTTATCTAGTTTACTAGTATATAAAAGCTCGAAAGTACTACTTATATAGCTTACTTATACTACTTTTAGTCCTTATATAGCTATAGGAAGAAATTTCGATAGACTTTATTACTAGCTTTCTACCCTTAGTTAATCCTTATATAAGTAAAACCTATAATACTATTTTAATTATTATAGATCGATTTACTAAATACGCTTTATATATCCCTATAACTATATAGCTTATAGCTAGCTTACTCGTAGAACTATTAAATATATATATCTTCGAGAATTTTAGGTTACTAAATAGAATTATTTCTAACTAGAGTAGCCTATTTATAAGCAACTTCTAGTTATATTTATACTTTCTTCTATTAATTAAGCGCTACCTAAGCACTATATACTACCTATAGATAGATAGATAAACTAAGTAATAAAACTAAAATCTTAAATACTACCTTTAGTATTATAGTAATCTAGAATAATCTGATTAAGCAAAGTACTTTCGCTTTATATAATTTATATATAATAACTCTGAGTATTCTACTATTTATATAACCTTAGTATTTGTTCTCTATAGCTTCTACCCTTATATACTAGCTGAACTTCTTAGCTATACTATAGCTAAGGTTCTTATAGTATTCGATCGAGCCTCTAAACTATAATAATACTATATTATATATTAGTAGCTCTTATAGTATATATTAGCCTAATATACGAAGTAGTATAATTAGAAGAAATTGCCTTTTGAATTTTCTATTAAGGACGAAGTTCTTATCTCTACTAAGCACTAGTAGTAGTAGCGCTTAAGCTATATACTCGTAGATAAATACCTAAGACCCTTTACTATTATAGAGGTTATCAGCTAGTATAAGCTTATATATTATCTCAATTTACTATAGATATACTATATATATAATATCTTTCTTATCTCTATACTTGAGCTATAGAAGTACTACGATAGAGTAGCTCCTATACTATATACTAGGCTTAAAGTAGTCGAAGGTAATATATATAAAGTCGAAGCTATCCTCAACTATTATAAGCTATAATATTACTAGGAATTCCTTATTTATTAGAAAAGATACTCTTCTAAAGAAGACTCTTAGGAGCTATATAGTAATATCAATGATAAGCTACTTATTACTTAGTATAAATTATTACTCTTAGGATAAACTATAGAATAAAGGGAATCAAAGTATAAGTAGTATATAAGAATAATCAAAGTAGCTTAATCGATATATAAATATATAGAAGAAGTATATTTATACTAGAGGGTTAGCTTAAGGTCCCCTACCTCCTAAGGATAAATAAGGGGGGTTTTTACTAAGGACCCTGCCCTTATAGCGCAATCGCTGCTTACTACTACTGCTACTACTACTTACTCTTTAGCTTTTCCCTTGCTCTTGCCCTTGCTCTACTTTAGAGCTAGCTCTTATTCAACTACTTCATTGAAATCCTACTTAGCGAACTAAGCGAGTATCTTCTAAGTGCTAACTAAGTAGTAGAATATATTAGTAAACTTATCGCTTTCTATACCTAGTATATTAGTAGTAGTTATACTACTTAAGCTATTCTTCTTCTTCTCCTTCTTAGTACTAGTGCCTTTAGTGCTTACTACCTTATAGATAGCCTCTATAAAAGCAGTATTATCGCTATACTCGCGAGTAGCGATAGTAGTATATAAGTATACCTTAGTAGTAAAGGGGAGAAGGGAGTATTTATAGCCCTAGTAGGTATAGAAAATATAGTAAGTAGTATAAGCGCTTATTAAGTAGTTAGTAAGGTATAACTAAGTAGTAATTAAGTAGTAACTTACTTAAGGACTTCTTATATATATATTTAGGATCCTTGAAGAGCCTAGTAATATAGGGGGAGTACTAATCATTAATAGTATACTTAGTACTTATAGGGAGCTACTTGCAAGTAGTACTAGTGCTACTAATAGGGTTATCCTTGTAGATATAATAGAAGGGACTAGCTTTAACCTCTAAAGAAGGCAACTAAGTATAGTTAGTAGTATTTAATTAGAGCAACTAAGCTATACTTACCTAGGAGCAGTAGGAACCTAAACTACTAATAATAAAACTAATAAGAGAAGATATCTATAAGCTCTATTAGTATACTAGTGCCTTAACTAAGTATTGATTAAGTATCAACTAAGTACTACTTAAGTACTTACCTTATATATATATATATATATATATATTTATATATATATATTTATATATATATATATCTATCTATAAGTATTAATAGTACTTAAGTAGTACTTAAGTATCTTAAGTATACTTATGAAAAAGTTGATTAGCTTAAAAAGAGAAGAAGAAAGAAAACTCTAAACTAAGTAGGCATTAAAGGATTAAATATAGTAGCTAAGCTAAAAGTACTTAGTTATACTACTATAGTATAATAAGCTAGTAAAGAGTATAATAGGGATAATAAGCAATAATAAGCTATTTATTTAGTACAGTTAATTGAAGTAAGGAATAATAGATAATAATAGTACTAACCTCTATTTATACTATGATAGTGCCTTATGAAAGTATAATAAATAGTACTTAGTTCTAATAGAATCCCTAAATATACTAACTATTATCTAGAACTATAATTAGCTAAGTATAATAGAAGCTAGTAGTATAATAGTACTAAATAAGAGCCTTCTATACTAGTCTTTCGAGCAGCGACTTAAGTACCTAGTTAGAGCAATTAGATAATAGGTAGTATAATAGATAACTATAGGATAATAGTACTAAATAGGCATAGTACTTACTAGCTCTTCGAGTAGCGACTTTAGTATCTAGCTACTTAGTACCTAGCTACTTAGGACTTAGTAGTAACTCTGAACCCTATAGTATTAGTAGACCCCTATAAGTAGGTAGAGGGGGGATTTATAGTAGGCTCCTATATAAAGCTAAGGCGCCCTAATTATAGTGCTCTAACTATAAGCTATAGGAGGCTCTTAAGATAGGAGCCTAGAAAGGGAGGATATACTATTAAGAGCTAAAGAACCTTAGGTAGGCTAGGCTACTAAGTATTAGTGCAGCAGCTTAGAAGCGCTAATATAAGAGATAAACTAGTAATATAAGAGGATAATATATAAGCCTATAGAATAGCTTATATAAAAGGGAACCCTTAGGCCTTTCGAAGGAAGAAAGAAAGGGTTTAGGGATCAATATACTTTCTTGTAGCGCCTAGCTATAGTATTAATTATACTGCTCCTATGCTGCTACTACTGAAGTCTATACTCTTCACTTTACCTATATAACTATCTCTGATATATATAGAGTCTTAACTTACTTGAGAATTATACTAGTAATATCTTTAAGCTATTAGTCCTAGCTCTTTAGCTTAGCTATACTAGTATTATAGTAGGTCTCTTAGGTAAATCTAGTAAACTTACCCTTCTTGCTCGCCTTAATGAGTCTACTATCTATTATTAATTAGCTTTAATCCTTTATATATCTTTGATCTAGAGTATATATAAGTTCTATAGGTATATTTACTAGCTTTATTAGAATAATAGTAATTTATATATTTACTATTATACTTATCTTATTCTAAATATATATATACTTTATTAGGCCCTTTATAGTTAATATACTTATATATCTTATAGTCATCCTTATAATCCTCTAGATAGTTATTAGTCTCTAAGCTACTATACTTAGCTAGCTCAAATAAGTAGCTAGCCTAGGAAACTTATTAGTAGACTTTCTTAAGCTCAAAGGTTACCTCTTTTTACTCTCTAGTCTTATAATTCTATACTTCTTTAAAGTCTATTATCCTAATTACTTAAAGCTATAAAGAAAATTAGTTCTCTACTAAGTATATTAAATTAACTTTATAAGATATACCTTACTTATACTAATCATAGTAGGGGGTTAACTAAAGAGTACTTCCTACTAGAACTAGGGTTTATATCAATAAAGAGGTTCAAGGTATTCTATATAATATAGTCGCTATAGTCAATTAGAGATTACTCCTATCAATGATGAGATTAATACTTAGATTAATCGCTAAAGAGCTAAGAGATATCTATCTACTACTGAGGGAATATCCTATTTATATATCTAGCTCTTTATTAGTAGATCACTTAGATATATTAGTAATCTAATATATCTAGTCCTAGATATATTGGATATATTACTGATCTAATATATCTAGTCCTACTGACTAATCCGTGTTATATGACCCGGTGGGTCTCGTGTTCCCTTCTAGGTGCTGTACTATACGTTAGTTCCTTTCTTCTGTTTCCTCTACATGATCCCTAGTACCTTGACTGTAGTCATGATATTACTTCTCTTTAAGAACTTAATAACTTAGGGACTCTTACTTTAATATAGCTAGTCGATAATATATATAGTGAATTATATATCTATTTTATAATCCTTTAGCTTTTATATAGGCTTAGTAATAGCTTTACCTTTGATAGTAAACTACTTTAGCTCTAGGGGAAGCATTATATCTACTATTACTTTTATAATACTAGTAATATTATTGAGAATTAATTATAAGTATTAAGTTATATATAGGTAGTATATTTAATTACTAGTAATCTTATTTACTAGACTCTAGTTATTAGTAAAGTAAGTAATAAAGTAGAGAGTTTGAAGGTAAGAGGTTTAGTAAACTCGCTTTAAGGAATAAGTTTTAAGGCGAAATCTTTCTAAGTAGTAATATTTGCTTTATAGGGTAGTAGGTACCTTTATACTAGTATGCATTTGCTAGCTCTCTAACTCGTATAGTATAGTCCTAATGAGAAATCAAAACGTAAAAGCTAGAAGAGCTATTTTATTGTAAAGTCCCTTGTAGTCTACTATACCTATAGCGCTTATGTAATAATTATAATACGCTAGCTCAGGGGTTGGGTTGTCCTATGCTACTTAGTTAGGACTAAGTCAAAGACCCTGAGTTGCGCCTACCCCCTATTTATGCTTACTCTTCCTATACAATGACTACTATAACTACTACTTCGTTACTCCCTTATTTCTCAACAACTATTCAACTTCAATATATAAAATTATATCTGATTTATCTTTAGAATCTAGTGATTCTAATAGTATAGAGCTTTAGCCTCTAGCTCTTAATTATAACTAGTAAATATCCCTGATCGAAGCAAACTTAGAGTTTAGTATTATATCTACTTTTCTTCGCTTCATTTGCCTTATTACTATGATTTAGCCTTCTAACTATTTAACCTTCCTTTAGAGATATACTAGCTATATATCCCTCTTATTATATACCTTCTAGATCTTCTGAAATAAGAGCTTTTAAGTAGAACTCCCCTTAACCTAATAGTTGAATTAGCTTAGTTGAGCTTATAGATTAAGATTTTTCCTAAGGGTAACCTATTTAACCTAGTCTTATCTATAAAGCCTTTACTAAGCTAATTTAAGCTTCTAAGGCCCTTATAATAGCTTAGGTAGTAGTATTTAAGGTTATTTCCCTTTATAACTATTATTTTCAATAAAAAGGGGGCTTATTAAAGGCTTTAATACTGTTACTAGCTAAAGTCTACTAGCCTTCTAGCTACTCTTAATATTTAAAGCTATTAGACTTTCCTTTCGAGCTTTCTTAAAATAGAGGAGAAAGTTTCTTTTCCTTATAACTAACGATTTATTATAGTATAGAAGATTTCCTAAGGCTTTTCTATAGGCCTATTTAAGTAGAGAAAATACTAAGAGATCTAGAAATTAGAAGATATAAGATATATAAGTAAGGAAGAAAAGAAAGTATATATTATAATAATAATAAAGCTATATAAAATTATTAGTTATATAGCTTCTATAGCTATCAAGAATAAGAAGATAAGCTTCTAAAGAGTCTTTAAGTTAAGTCTTAGAGATAAAGATTTTCTCTAGTTATTTAATAGCTATACTATTTATAATTTATCCCTTTTTTATAGCTATAAATAGCTAGCCCTTGAATTCCTTTTAAGATTTTATATCCTCTAAGAACTATTATTATTAGACTATCTAGCCCTTGAAGATAACTAAGGGAAGAATATAGGTCCCTATAGTAGAGATAGCTTCAATAAAAGAAATCTATACCCTCGAACTAAGAGTTTTCTTCTAAATCGCTCTAGTCTAAGAGCTTCCTAGAATAAAGCTATTTAAGCCCTTACCTTCTATAATCCCTACTTTATCTATATTATAATAATTCTTAGGCTTAATAGTAAAGATATAAGGGAGTAAGAAATAATTAAACTAGGGCTTAATTATAGCTATATAAGTACTTTTAGCTCTTATTACTTTAAGCTAATAGCTTCTCTAGGTTCAAATTAAAGGGTTCCTAGTAAGAAATCTAGTAATCTATTTCTTTCCTAAGGGCTTAGGGTTACTCTAAATAGTAAGGATTCAATAGGCTAATTCCCTTACTTATAAATAAGTAGGAGGAAGACTTAAGTCGCTCTAAGCTATTACTTAGTATACTAGGTGATTCTCCTAGTCTATAGTTAACCTCTAAAATTCTTTAGAAGCAATTTAATAAAGTTAGGAGCTATTAAGCCTTTACTGAAGGGTCCTCTATAGGATACTAAAATCGAGTATAGCCTTCTTAAGAGATAACCTATTTGCGATCGCCTCAAGGGCATTAGTAATATTATCTTCGATATATAAAGGTATTATAAAATAATTGAATAAGGTTCGAAGTTTGAAGAAATTCTATTAGGAATTAGTTGAAATATTTATAAGTGAAGTAGGGTAGTATAACCTTGGGTAGCAGTATAGGAGGGTAGGCCTAAATAGGGGGTAGGCGTAACTCAGGGTCTTTGACTTATAGGTTATAGATCCTTCTACCGATATAGCCGGATGCTTCAAAGATTTCATAGCTAATTCCGAGAGAATTCACCAGGATGGCAGAGTATAGACCAGCAGCTCCTGCCCCAACAATTCTGACTTTCAATGGAACCCCAGCCGGAGTTAGACTTCTGGTATAGTTGCTATACTGGGATGAGCCCAATATTTTTCGGAAGAGAGCTACACGAGGAGTTCGCATCTTGTCTGCCATCTCTCGGACCAGTGGACGCTGCCTGTCGTTTTTTTTCGACAAAAGAACCTGAAGAAGTATGTGCAGACCTTAGGAATAAGGCAATCATGAGCCCATAACAAGTAAATAACAGAATCTTGACAAAGGTGTTACAGAGAACAACAGTAGATGTACGATGTTGAGGCTACAGTGAGACCTGTACCAGGACTCAGGATGGATGAGGTCTGACTCTAGGCTTTTATACTTCTAGATGGTCCATGATGAGGACCAAGGAGCTCATCGGTTGCGCGGACTAGTATATACTGCTGTTTAAATCTAACGCAATTTCTATCAAATCGCCCATCCGAGTCAATCGAGAATGCCATTGTCATTGACGCATAAATGACTCGGATCAAACCTATAGGGTATTGGACTCTGATATCACTGACGAAACTAGAAGCTATCAACAGTCTCTTATAGTCAAGTCAACCAAAATATCGTTCAACAGGTTCTTGCGTTTCCGTGCGGCCTATCGAACAGGGCTAATTGTTGGGAAGCGGTCACAGGTGATGTCTGGTCAGAGGTTCGCGTAAGACCTATAAATAGTTTATATGGCGGCACTCTAGTTCCACGCCCATTGGATGTACATAAGATCATTCAGACGCAAAGTCTTCCATTGAAATGCGAAACTGTGTCAAAACTTCATCCCGAACATCTGCTCATTCTGAAGCCAGATCTGGACCGGGAGCCGCACTGCCGGGTTGTGCAGGCTTGAGACCCGTGTCGCCAACATCGTTGGTCGTGGGCAAGCTTCCAGTCCCAGATATCTCCTCCTCCAAGCTCGTCTCAGTTATTGGTAGACCGCTATCCGAGGCAACAGGAGCCTCGCCTGGCACAACAGCCTCCTTGTGTCCTGGAGCGCTCTCGGCGCCGAAGCCCTTGGCTGTGTTGTTAGTTTGTGTTAGTCGTCATGAGCCAACCGAACTGATTATAAGCAAGTGTCAGTGCTTACCAGCTATCGTTTTCTTCAGAAACTTCTCGCTTGGCCCTTGACCGCCCGCGGTTTTGTTTGGTGCCATGGCTTCTGTACGGGTTGGTATATAGGGGCAAAAAACTGATGTCGATGATTTACTTGGGGCAAGTGGCACGTAGATGTTGGCTATGATCGTATTGGTATCGTTCGTAGGTAATGAGTAGAAACAACGGGATTCATAGATCTCGTTCGGAAAAGCTGTCATTTACATATCTATGTAGTATGCTCTGAATCCCTCAACGTTGTCAATATGTTACTTGTCTTGACCCTTGATCGAGACAATGAGCGACGTCACATTCGACCACAAGAGTAACAGTTTGACGTCATCTTGCCACTTCTGATATTATGTCTGAAACGAATATGAGGTTTCCAGGAATGCCGCTGAGGCCGATCGAGGATCTCCTGGAAATGTCCCGGGTTTGGCGACTGCCCGTTCAATCCTGGAGATCTCAGTATTTGGCGTGCAGCTTCGATTGGTGATCTGAGATTGCGTTTTCAGCTCCTTCCAGTGTAGAAGTCACCCCCCTACTGTCGGATGGCTCTATGAACCAGTCGTCAGAGTCCCCCAAATACCAAGGCCGAACCACTGCTAATAATCATCGTGGACCCTTCATTATAAGGCCGATAATCAGCTGGTGGCCCGTAAGAAAGAATAGAGTAGGCCTACATATGAGCTAGCCCCCATTACAGGATAGTGCGTAGATGCATATGGTCACATAAATAGCATTATTGCGTTCGATACCTATAGATTCACGCGTTATAACCCTATTCAAAGTATACAATAGTCAAGGCTTCCAGTGATTTATGGCTTCCGCCATGGTAAATTTGTGCAGGGTTAGGGTTAACGCCGCAAGACTTGGACGTGTAAGAACTTCTGGGGGAGGGTCCTGGCCAGACAGCCAGGGTAGATATACTTATGATCTAGGTTTAACTAAGAGTTACTGCTTTGGGTGCATGTGCTAATCAGTTGAGACCTGCTCCGTGATAGCCAGCACCGGGTAAGGTCAGGTACCAAAGTGGTAATTTTTCCCAGCATCACAAGGCAAAACACATACCCTAGGGTATGTAGCAATAAGAAGGCCGAAGCAAAGGTTTGGTCTATAGAACGTCGCGCCCAGCGCTTGATCAAATTCTTCAATTCTAGTTGATCGTTAAGTGATGATATAATAACATGACCCCATGAAAAAAACAAAACGCCGGACACCTGCCCGCTCGCGGGCCTTGCTTATGTTTGACCATACCTGAGGTCGGCTTACTTCCACCAACTACTCGACTACCCTAGGGTAGCCTCTCTGCCTCGGTCTCAAGCATCTGCAATATCGAACATCATGTAAAGCTCAAGTGACGAGAACTTGGATTTATCGTTGACGTCCTGGCTGAGGTCCCATTCATTCTCGCTCCAGACAGTCACTTTGGTGATTTTCTTCACGCCGAGCTGCTTCTTATGGCCTATGAGCAGGAACCCGCAACCTGCACCGTTGGGTGAGCCCAGCAAAGCCAGCCCTGCTTCCTCGGTCATGGTAAATGTAGCTGCTTTAGCCCAAGTGGGAGTCTTCTTGTATCCGGTCTTTTTCAGCGCCTCTTGTATTCGGGTCTTGGTCTGAGCGTTCGAGATGGACGACTGGATGATGTGCTTTAAGGACTTGGTTTTCTGTCCGGCTACTTTGGTCCACTGTAGAAAGGCAACATCCGACCAATGGCGTAGAGGTGTGATGGCATCTTTCTTTGTATCCGTCTCAGCGGGACTCTTATTATCGTCTGCCACCAGGAGGCCCCCTGGAACATTGATCAGGGAGTTATAATGTCCACTGGTCTAACATATAGGTATCAAGTCAGTGACTCGGCTCCATCCGCAGTTTCGTTGGCATTTAGCGATATGGGGATAGGGAAGCGGTCCTGACGTACCTTTGCGTATGTCTTGCCGCCAACCGTGACCTCCTTATCATTGTCATGCCTGATGGCCTTGTCATCATTTTCCGATATTTTCAAATTCTTGTACACATCTTCTTGGGCCACTTCGAAGAGGGCGATTACGTGTCCCTTGTCTTCCTGCCAGCCGTACTTCTCCAAGTCTGCAGGTGTCGTGAATTTGGATACGACAGACGATCCAAAGATTTTCTCGGCAGCTGCGTCTGTCTTTGCCTGCGTCATGCTCACAATCTTTCTGCCGTACTCAACGGTCTCGGCCCAGTTGCGCGCCGTGGCTCGCGTTTCGAGGTCATGTGTTCCGCCATTGCTGGGAAGATATCTGGCAAAACCTGGACCCAATAGTAGAGACCCAAGCGACAATACAATGGAGAGCTTCATGCTTATGTGAGGAGAACTCCCAACGGCAATGGGATAGTGATGCAGTGAGGGAATACAGGGGACCTCTCGGCTCGTAGATGGATATCAAGTGATGACCGACAGGACTCGAGGAAAGCAAAAGCTGGGAATATGTTGTCGACGACGTGGAAATTTGGGGAAGATAGAAGGCTTGCGCGTACAAATTCCGTGTTGATGGATAACAAAATACTGGTTGAAGCTATTCCGCCGGGGTTTGTGAAGGATGCTGAACGTCTCTGTTGGTGTACTCGAGGCTGTTGATAATTTTCAAGACGCTAATCATTGTTCTGTATTCAAATTACTAGACATGGAACGATGCTCTTATTTATGTGCTCTTCCAATAACAGTTTCGTGATAAAGTGGAAGACAGTATACAGTCTTTCAACATCTGAGACAACCAAGCGTCGCCAGGAAGATGGTCGGCCATGGTTCAAACCCATTCCTCTGCATGAGAACGATCCTCTAATCCCATATCTCGAGAAGCCCGGGATCTGTTGCGCAGATACCCTAATGCCATGTACCAACCACTCATTTCGAAACATCCTGATAGTAATTAAATGGTCACCAAAGCAGGCCACTGGTTCTCCGAGCGCCTTTTTGTGGCCTTGTTATTCTGGGAAACAAACACATTGATCGGTCTATCGTTTGGAAAGTGAGTACTAGTCCCGGACACGGCCTTCAGCGCCACCAGTTGGTCACCAACACAGGGGTTTCGGCTGTCCGTGACAGTGCCTCATACCAAGAGCCCGGTCTCGTTTGATCTATCTACGTTTTTCAGCTTTATGCACTGGAATACTTCATCGAGACCTGCTTTGTGCTATCATTAGGTTCAGTGTACTAACGATTGTCCAATCTTATTGATAGACTCTCGCGTGATCCGCACGTCCGAGGCCAGTGGCACCCAGTATCCTGTAGGTTTGCGGCGCATCTGCTTTGTTGGTAGTCTGGGTTGCGGAGGTTATGGAGACGATATAGGGTAGTATCCTGGGCGGCCTTCCAGGGTGGCTCATACAGACGCATCACATGTGGAACTATGCCCACAGGCAGCCGGCCACGGACTCCACAAATGCATACTCATACATAAGTAGTATCTACTCTAATTAGACTGCTATTCTTGTATCTACACTCCCAACCCTCCTGGATAGCACGTTTCACACATTCGCAAACCTCTCATCTACCACTTCAGAAAGAACTTCTTCTCATGTTGACAACCAACCGTGCATACATCTAGCCCTAGGACGGAGAAGCTATCATTGCAAGGTCAATCGCCAAATAATCACAACGAGAGCTTTTCGAAATGTCGCAACACAAATTTCCCACTTTTGAAAACCTTACGAGCATTGCTTCGTGTCCATGGAACAGACTCCCCGTTGAAATCCTGTTGAAGATCGCGCACAATCTTCCCGACCTACGCTCCATAAGTTGTCTCGATGGTGCATCCATCCATTTTGCGGCGGTGTTCAATGCGTACGGCTCCGAGATTCTCGAATCGGTCATGGGAAGCAACCTGCCGGTACCGACATCCCGAATCATCCGTATCGTGGTCCTGCTCCGATCAGAAACGTCGCGGCCTACGCTGGACATGTTCTTTGACCAGCACTTCCGCGAGCGTCCGATCTCAGCGGCTTGCAACCCCATCCCCTCAAAAACACCGCAAAGTGTCCTACGCGACGTCTTATCAACAGCTACAGCCATCGCAAACCTTACGGACCACTGCCTCGGCGAGTTCATGCATCGGTGTCTCGCCCTTCGGCCGTCACATCTCCTTGACAAGACCCCTTTCACAAATCTTGACCAAATAAAGCACTTTTTCCATCATTGGCGCGAGTATCCCGGCCAGCCATACACACCGCACAACTCCGGGCCACCCTCGTGGCTGGAGACGCACCGGGCGATGAACGCCTTCTGGAGCTTACAGCTGTACCTCGACCTGGTCACATCTATTTTATCAGGACGCCTCGCGTGGGCAGATGAGCGGCTCAAGTGGGGTGCTGTGGAGTTGAAAAGGATGTGCGACTATTACGAGGGGGCCGATGGGGCTGGTCAAGTCTTCAGCTTCCCTGGGCACTCAATTAAGATCATTTCTGAAGACAGGGCCCTGGACACCGTGATAGAGTTCCTGGAAGATGTTTATGGTTGGGAACTTCCGTCCTGTCGAAAGGAGGACATACCTGTGGAGGGCTGCTCGACTATTCAGGAAGAGAAGCAGCAATTGCTTCGCCTGCCGTTGCTGTCGCCAGAGGCATGGAGCTTCGACTGGGAGCACGAGGGCATAGGGCCTTTTCCAGGGCGTGACGACGAACACCATTGGAACGAGTTCTCTTATTCACCAACTGAGTTCCAGATAGCATTCTTCAGTAGTCCCGCTGAAGAATGGATTGATCGCTTATCGTCATGGTTTGAAAGATTCCCCGGATTGCACCTGGATTTCAAGTCTTTCCAGCGCCTTGGAATCGCTTTCTGGGACAACAGACGCCTTATGGCGCTAGAATTACTTCGGCCCAAGGAGGAAGGTAGCTCTGTTCGTGATAGACGACACAAAGCCATTTTCTATAGACTCGACTTTTGCTACACTTGGAAGTCTATTGAGCCTCAAGTGGTGACAGAATAGCTGGCCAGCTACGGGGCCGGTTCGGAAATAGACCAAGTAAAGTCTCGGTATAGCTGCTGTCTGGTTCCAAGGGAAGTGGACCAGATGCATCTAGACTGGAGCGAATGGTTGTCAGATCTTCAGCGCATCGAGACCTGACTGGTCAAAGGGAAAGAGGAGGAGAGCTTCTCCATAGATTGAAATCCACATGTACATCATCGAAACCGCAAACATTGGTGGACGTCGTTATGTTGTGTGATGCGTGCTGATTTTGTCATTCTTCAAATCAAGGATTTCAAAAGCCCTCCCCTGCTCGGTCTTGAGATACACACCAACACAAAATTCCGTACGCGGTCGGGGTCCCTCCGACGCTTACTACCCGATCAATCAAGGCCCTCATTCTGACATTGACAAGTACTCAGGGTTGCAAAATTAGTTTGTCGTTAATAGTTAAACTAAAACTAACTAAAACTAATTAACTAATTAGTTAGTTTTAGTTTAGAGTTAGTTAGTTTTAGTTAGTTTTAATTAGTTTTAAAAACTAATTAGTTAGTATTAGTTAATATTTATTAATATTACTTTTAAGAACTATACTTATATTAATACTTAGAATTAACTTAGAAAACTACTATAGTTAATAATTTGAATATAAACTCTTAGAATTAATAGTATTACTATATAACTATTACTTATACTATAGTAATTAAACCTATTTAAAGTTATATTCTTACTATATTTAAAGTCTTTATAAAATAATATATAATTACTTTTAAATATAATAATTATATAATATTATAAATTCATAAATAAATTAAGTAATAATAGCTAAATACTAATAATAATATATAAAATAAAGATATATTAATATATATATCTTAACTAAATATAATAAAAATTAAACTAAAAACTTTATTAAGAACTAAATTAGAAAATAAACTATAAAATAAACTAAGAACTAAATTAGAATATAAACTAAGAAATAAACTAAGAAATAAACTAAGAAATAAACTAAGAAATAAACTAAGAAATAAACTAAGAAATAAACTAAGAAATAAACTAAAAAATAAACTAAGAAATAAACTAAGAAATAAACTAAGAAATAAACTAAGAAATAAACTAAGAAATAAACTAAGAAATAAATTAAAAAATAAATACCTTAAACTTCTTCTTCTTCTTCTTCTTCTTTTTCTTCTTCTTCTTCTTCCTCTACTTCTATAGCTTTTCTTTTCTCTTTATCTTCTTTTTTATTTTCTTCTTTATTTTCTTCTTCTTTTTCTATAGCTTCTATATAAGCTTCTAGTTCTTTAACAGTCTTTAATTTCTAGCTCTTTAATAATATTATCTTTTTAACTATTTTAGAGCTAAGGCAGTTTCTCGATTTAGTAATAATATTACTACTAATCGAGAAAACTCGTTCTATAGCTGCAGAAGTAGCAGGAATAGCTAGATATTCCTTAGCTAAAACGCTTAATAAAGGATATTTATAAGCGCTAGCTTTCAAATATTCTAAAGGATTAACCTAATAATTATTAATATATATTACTAATAAAGAATAAAGATAAACTTACTTCTTTTTTTACTGCAGGCTCTTGAATATAAGTAATATATTCGTCTTCTTCAATAGTATTACTTATATATATATCAGGGGCTGAAGAACCTCAGGTGGGCTAGGCTACTAAGCATTAGTGCAGCAGCTTAGGAGCACCGATATAGGAGATAAACTAGCAATATAGGAGGACAACGCATAAGCCTATAGAATAGCTTATACAAAAGGGAACCCTTAGGCCCTTTGAAGGAAGGAAGAAAGGATTTAGAGATCAATATACTTTCTTGCAGCGCCTAGCTATAGCATCAATTGCACTGCTCCTGCGCTGCTACTACTGAAGCCTATACTCTTCACTTTACCTATACGACTATCTCTGATATATAAATCAGAATCAGAATTAGAATTATTTAAATCTTGATCTAGCGAAGGGCTTATTCTATATATATCTTCGATTATTCCGTCTGAAGCGTTATTCTGCTGCTTAAGCCTATAGAAAATATTAATATATATATTATAATAGTTTATAAAGTAGATACTTACTTCAGAAATCGTAATTTAAAAGCTTTTAAAACATTAGCTTTAATAGTAGGATAATGATTTAATAAACTACTTGAATTAAAGTGATTTGCTTTTTGCTGAAGGTCTAATAATAAACTAAGAATATATAGTTCGTATTTCTTAATAGTATTATTATTTAACTATCGAGGGAAATACTTCTCTAGTTTATTAATACTAGCTTTAATAGTATTAATAAACAGAGTAAGTATTTGCTTCTATAAAGTAATTAGTAAATAGTTTTATATAATATTAAAGAATATAACTTACTAAAGTATTATCCCTAAGAATAAAAGCATTATATTCTTTTATTAACTTTTCTAACTGATTATATATACGATATATATATAATATTCTAGTAGGAAGAGTAATATAAGATTCAGCTTATAGTTTAATAGAAGGCATTAAAAAGACTTCAAAAGTCTTTTTTAACTGCTTTATAATAAACTACTCTATATTATTAAAGAATATTGTTTTATATTCTTTATTTTCATAGTTTCTATTAATATATATTAAAGGTTCCTTTACTTCCAAAAGAACCTTTAACATATAATAAGTAGAATTCCAGCGAGTATTATTATCTATATAATATATTAGTTTAAGATAATCAATATAAATAGTATATATATAAATACCTAATAGAAGCTTTCGAATATTAAAAGAAGAAGGTAAAACTCCTTCTCTTTTAGCTTTATCAAGGCTATTATTATATAAAGCTTTTATTTCTTTAGTATATCGAACTAAGCAAATAATACGATAGACTCAAGTAATAATATCTATTTAAATATTAGTTTAAATATATAAATAAAAGTAAAAGAAATAATAACTTACTAAAAGAAGCATACTTAGCGTACTGATTGACGAAGGGCTTAATACAGTAGGCGTTCTAGACTATCGTAGTAGCCTTGCCTTTACCCTAGCGCAGGGTTATAGCGGGTGAGGTCATCTAGATATCGTCCTCATCGTCGTCGAAGACTAGCTATGAGCTAGAAGATACTATGATGCAGATATATAGCGGATAAGATGCTAGGCGAGGTATTAGAAATATTAGAGTTGCCCCTGCTCGATAGTCGAGTAGGGGAGAGCGAGAAACTTACTAGAAGAATGAAGGGTAAAGAGGAAGGGAAAGGAGGAAGGGTTAATAGTAGGGGAGGGGTCTAGTTTATATAGACCCCCTTGAGGGCGTAGCGACCTCGCCCTTATCAGTGCCCTCGCTGCCTACCCGATTAGGAGGGCTTAATTAGGTAGGTAGTAGAATTTCGCTTTTTTAGTAGGATAGCTACAAGGTATATAATATATAGCTGCCCTATAGCCTTAGGCTATATACTCCCCCTAGTATAGCTATAATATAAGTATATAGTACTAAAGTAACGAGTATTCTATAAGCCTACTATAGTATTATAGCTGATACGTAGTATATAGGTTTTCTCCGACCTATATATAGTTTTCTTATATAGGTATTCTGAAGAGGGACTATATACTATATATGCTTTCTTAGCTAGCTAGCTTCGATAAGCTTATATGAAAAGAATATTATTATTATTATTATTACTAAAAGAAGTAGAGGTATTTAAAGCTATTGTTTCGCTATTTTCTTCAATTCGAGGAATTTCTGAATTTGTATATTCGATAATATACTCTTCAATAGTAGTATTTGAGAGGTATTCCTTTAATATATCTTTAACGATAATATTAATAATATGTGCAATACAGCGAATATCTATATTAAATTCAGTATTTAAAGAAGAATTATATTCTTTCTTAAAAGCTGAATAAAACGTAAGGTTTTCAGAGCTGTTATCATGTGTAAAGCTATTTATATTAATTAGTATAAGTAATATTTAAATAATAAATAATCGGAAATATATATACCTTGTAATACTTTTAAAAGTAATAGCTGGAAACTCTTTAAGAATTTCTTTAAACTTAGAATAAAGATATTCTCTGTTTTTCGCAGTTATTTCTTTAAATCCAATTAACTTATAAGTTAATTCGAAATTAGAGTTAATATAAGAAATAATAACTCTAAAATAGCTAGTTTGCGTATTAGAAGTCCAACAGTCGATAGCAAAAGAGAATTTCCCTTTATAATTAGTAATAGCTTTAAATTCGAGATTTAAAGCTGATCGATAGCTTTCATAAGTACTATCGAGAATCGTTATAATTTTCGATCGATTTATAATAGGTGATGCTCTATTAAATTAATTAGTATATAATTATATAATAAGGTTAATATAAACTTACTGATTATAAAAGCTAAGTAAATCTTTAAATGATTCAGAGTTTAAAATATTAAATGAAAGGTTATTATCAATAATAAACTATAGTATTTTATTATAAGCTTTAGTTTCGTTGAATTCGATATCTATATTAGATCGAGGTCGTTTATTAGAAAAGAAGCTTTGAATAGCAGGCGTTTGAAATTCTATTTCTAAGTTTAAGTTAGCTTTATATCTAGTACCTAAAAGAAAGAAATTTAATATTAAATAAATAAATAAATAAATAAATATAAATAAATTAAAAGAAATCAACCTTTAAAATTAAAAGAATAACGCCTGCGTTTTTAAATAAAAACTAGAATATAAAACTAACTTAAACTTACTTTTCTTTTTTGTTTTTTCAGTAGCTAAGTTATAAGCAATTTCAGGGTGCTTATTTTCGTAATATCAAGCGAAATTTATAGATTGAAATTTATAAAGTTTTTCTTCTTTTTTATAATTGCAACTAAATTTAAGTTAATATTAAGCGTTATAATAGTATAGATTATTAACTTACCTAGTGCATTTAACTAGTATTTTACGTTGTTCTCCTTCTTTAATAGGTATAAGCGTTCGAGTAAAAAGGAAATTCTAAAATATATAAATATTCGATTCAGAAGGAGGAGGTAATTCGTAGTTAGGGCTATTAAATCTTGCAGGATTAAGTAGCCCTTTAATTCCTTTAAAGCCTTTAAGGGAAGGGTTTAAAGAAGAATTAAAAGAGCTCTCAACCTAAGAAGAAGAAGCTTCTAAAGGCTCTTCTATAAAAGAAGATTCGTTAGAAATATCGATAATTCTTGAAGAGGAAGCTATTATAATTTATTAAATATTTAAATAATAAATATTCAATAAAAGTAAGTTGATAAGTAAAGGTAAAAGTAAAACTTTCAGTAAAGATAAGCTCTAAGATATAGATCAAGGTATACTATTAGATAAAAGTCTGAGTTAGAAAGGAAAAAGAAATCGAGAAAGAGAAGAAAAACGATAATATATATACTTTTTCCTTTCTCTAAACAGCTTACTATCTAGCCTATCATTAGCTAATATTACTAATTCTTATCTATTACGCAATATTTCGTAATATCTAGCTTATCTTTGAAATCAGCTGATATTACTAATTCTTATCTATTACGCAATATTTCGTAATATCTAGCCTATCTTTGAAATCAGCTGATATTACTAATTCTTATCTATTATGCAATATTTCGTAATATCTAGCCTATCTTTGAAATCAGCTGATATTATTAATTCTTATCTATTATTCAAAGCTTAGAATCTCGATTTCTAAGCTAGCTTAATATTAAGCTAGCTTAGATAATAACTAAAGGGACTTTCTTTTATATATATTAATCGTTTATCCTTTCTTTATTCTTTTCCTTTCTCTCTTCTTTATTTACTTCTAAACTATCTACTCTCTTTTAAATATATATACTTTCCTTCCTTTCCTTTCTCTTTGTTTTCTTCTTTTATTCTAAAGTATTTATTTCTTTCTTTACTTTTATTTCTTCCTTTATTTATTATTTACTTCTACTCCTTTTCTTTACTTCTATTTCTATTGTTTTCTCTTTATTTATTACTTACCTTTACTATTACTATTTACTTCTATTTCTATTGTTTTCTCTTTATTTATTACTTACCTTTACTATTATTATTTACTTTTATTTTATTTCTTTTCTTTTTATTTATTATTTACTTTTACTACTTTATTTTACTTTTATTCTTTTCCTTTCTTATTTATAAGTATTTCTTAATATTAAGCTTAAATACTAACTTAAAGTCTATTAGATTCTACCTTATTTACTTTATATTAATAAAGTTTATAATAGGCTCTATGTGCTTTAAACTTATACTTTATTATATATAATAAAGTAATAATTTAAACTCGTTAGGCTGCCCCCTTTATTATATATTTAGTATAAAGCTTCTCTTATCTATATACGATTTATAACTATTACTAAGATACGCGATTTATAAAAGAATATAAGCAAGGTTATTCTTATAATATTTAAATATATATTAAGTAAGTTACTACTTTATTAACTATATATAATAAACTTAGTTACTAATTATTATATAGAGGAAGAGCTTTTATTATTATTTTATAATTAAAGTTTTATTAAATATTAATTTGACCTTTAAAGTAATACTTATTTAGTATTATTTATAATTAATATTAAATAAACTTAATTATAAAATATTTTTATAATAATAGTCTACTTAAATTTTAAATACTAACTTACTTTATAAAGACTTCGATTGCAATATAACTATAGAATTAGTTAGATATAGTTTATATAGTATAGTTAATAGTTATATAGTAAGAAAGTTATTAATTTTAAGGTTTTAAGTTCAAATTACTAAATTTTCAAGATTAAATAGTTAAAGTTTATTACTTTAGTTAGTATTAGTTAAATTAGTTAGTATTAGTTAGTATTAGTTAGTATTAGTTAGTATTAGTTAGTATTAGTTAGTATTAGTTAGTATTAGTTAGTATTAGTTTTAGTTAGTTTTAGTTAGTTTTAGTTTTAGTTTAGTTAGTTTTAGTTAGTTTTAGTTTTAGTTTTAGTTAGTTTAGTTAGTTTTAGTTAGTTTATAAAATAATTAGTTAGTTTTAGTCAAGGTACTAACTAAACTAACTAACTAATTTTACAACCCTGCAAGTACTGTCATGATAAGTACATACCCCGCGTGGAGCATTGTAAACTCACGAGAAAACAGGATTGACCTCTAAATTAACAACTTTCTTTAAATAATATTAGCAACATTCGACGACTTCCGAGATCAATAATTCCATACTTGACTTATGTGAGGGATCTCTACGACAACGTGGGTTGGAAGCTATCGATTTGAGGCAGGTCCAGATAATCGAACTTTGGGCTGCAGGAGCATTGGAGCCTTCGCCAGCAAGGCTGGTAAAACAGCATTGAAACTGTTAGTGACAACCTTGAAACCTCGAACCCTACAAAGAGTACATACGGAGGGCACAGAGTGTGGCGCATAAGAGCCCAATGCGATACAATGCTACAGAGACAGGTCCCGCCGGTTCACTGTTGCGGGCGTCTCACCGGACTCAAGCCAGTCAAATCACCACTGTATGGTACCCTTGAGGGTGACTCCCCCCCCCCCCCGCGATCAAGTGAGCAAACTGGAGGTATTGCAGCCCATGTAAGACCGACAGCGCAGCGTATATCTGGGAGTTCAAGGTAGGTTGATTGGGCTTAACATATAACATAATTGTATCCAATCACGGTTCAAACAATACACGAGTGATTAAAGGACAGTGATAATAGTGATGGTGCGGGAAGGGTCGGTCTAAATCAAGGGCTAATAGTTGTCAATTTGACCCACACGGCTCAAGACACAGCGGCCTTTCTCTTTTCTTCTTCTGCCTTAAGACCCGTGGTAGCCTTGTTATGGCTCGCGCTGAGAACTTTCTTGGAAACGAATGCGCTAGCGAGCATTCCAACAGCGGCGAAGGCGATGTACACAATCCACATGATCCGCAAGCTGTCATGATATGCAGCTCTGGCCACCCTCCGCTCCCCTCTCGAGAGACCGTTGACGATACCCACTGAAGTGCTCGCACTGCTGCCGGCTAGATTTCTAGCTGTATCAGGCCCCAACGTCAAGACCAACTCGGCGAAGTGCTTCTGCATCTGATTTTGAAACACGACGCCTCCGATGACAACAGAGACGGCCGAACTGAGGACCCGGGTGAAGAAGAAGGTAGCGGTGGCTGGGGCGATATCACCAGGATTGACGTTTGCTTGGAGTGCGACTAATGGCGCGTTTAGGTTCGCTCCTACACCAATGCCCGCTACTAGCTGGTAGAGAATAATCTTGGGCCAATACGCAAAATCAGGAAGATCAACGAGGAGGCCAAATCCCAGGGTCATGATGGTGATACCTGTCCAAGCCGTGGGCAAATATTGCCCAGTCTTCCTGATGATTATGCCCGTGAAAAAGGAGCACATTGAAAATGAGATGGCGTAGGGAAGTAGATAGACTCCGGAGAGTAAAGGCTGAGCCCCGAGAACGGCCTGGAAATAGAGCGGGAGGTAGTATGAGCCCCCGATCATACAAAATCCCTGTGAGAAACACAGTACCAACGCCGCGATGTTGGAAGTCTGCTTGAAGATCCGGAGAGGCACGATCGGATACTTGGGGATCTTCCACTCCACAAAGAAGAACGAAATCAAGACCACAAGGCCGAATATAATCAGACATATAACAGTTGCCGAGTCCCAAGCAAATGCGACACCCCCAAAGTTCAGCCCGCTGGTCGCAACATAGATCAGTAAGCTGTCATCGTGGATGTTTTAGGGATAAGAAGAGGTTTTCACTGGCGAAGAGCTTACAGGAGCAACATGAGGGTACCACCTGTGATAGTCAGGCTTCCAAGCCAGTCGATGGCTGTCAGACCATCGCGGATGGGGGTTCGTGGATTGTGGACATGCAATAGAAGGCAGAGCACAATGAAAACTACTCCAGTGATAGGCACTATATATAAGGCTCAGGGTATCAGCGAAGACGTAGTAAATATCATAGACATGTTCGTGAAGCGACGGAAATTGTGCATAGGATTGAGTGAGAAGATACGTGGGTATAGAGGTCTCGGGCACGTACGATTAATATAGAAACACCATCTCCAAGTCACCCTCTGCGTGAATGCACCCCCTAAGATCGGTCCCAAGGCGGATGCAAGTGCCCACACGATAGCCAAATATCCGAGATATTGTCCACGTTTGCGCGGACTGACCAGCTCACTGACACAAATGTTGACCAGGACGACAAGCCCACCGCCACCAAGGCCCTGGATACATCGCGCAACAATGAGCATGGAGATGCTCACACTTGTTGCTGCCAGGGTGCTGCCGACGAAGAAGATGAAAGCGACGAGCAGCAATATAGGTTTCCGGCCCCAGATATCAGAGAGCTTTCCCCATGTCGGCGTAAAGGCCGCGTTGGTCAGTAGGTAGGCTGAGCCGATCCACGTATAGCCGGCCGAGGAGTTGAAATCCGCGACGATAGTGGGCAGTGCGGTGGTGACAATTGTGATGTCCAGGGCAGCCAGAAACAAAGCGGCGCAGAGAGGCACGACTATGATGGCTAACTGCAAGGCCGAAGGCTCTTGAGCTGGTGATGTGTCTGGCTTTGGTGCCGCGGCAACAGGCTCCGCCGAGGCAGCTTGGTTTTGGCCTCCCTCGACGTCGGAAATGTTCGTGTTTGTGTTGGAGTGCGCCTGCATCTTCAAGTCTTGTTTTTCGTGGAACGCGTCAGGGCTTGTGTTGTGGCCGGACGCAGTAGTAGCAGAGGTTTGGGAGTCGACATCTCCCAAACCTTGTGTGTGCTCATCCGCCATGGCAATTCTCAATGGTATTCGCCTGCTCGAGGGCCCGTTCGTCTTGAGTTAAAGGACTACTGCTTTCAAGGAATTGAGAACAGAAGAAATTAGACCTCCAGAGAGATGGAGATGGGCATTGGGTTCAGGTCAGGTCCGGGAGACACCCGGCAAGGCGGACCGCTAACTCCATTTGTCAGTACTTCTGCACACGGCATGAAAGACATGTCAATCTTGACCGGCTCGCGGGTTCAGGGCTCGTTAAATCCGGTAGTACCGCAAACTATCGATCTAATATGGTGTGTTACACACACCTTTGTCCTCTCAAAGGGTCCGAGAGTACATACCAAGCCTGCACACATGTGCAGGACGCCACATGCCGACATGGGTACAGTGATAGGTAACTAATGCAGGCAGCTCAAACTCGGTTGCCTTTACTCCTACTCCAATTCCACTTGCAACTAAAAGCCTGTGTAAGCGTGGCTGCTAATTCTCACCGCAGTAGGACGTGACGGCTGAATCAGACAAGGTATATGTTGGAGAGATGCTCCTGCGCATGTCTTCGCAGATTACGACAGCTAACCCTTGGGAACGCTTGATTGAAATAGTAAAGACCTTATGCGCCGTATCCCTGTAGGTACGGACCTCGTATCGGATCCTTGCTAGACTCAGCTTACCATAGGATACAGACAGTAATCTCCAATTTGACGAGGCTTTGTGATAATTAGGTGCTAGTCGTCTTCCTATCTCGGAGATACATACATGGTAACATAAGGAGTTTTATATACTCCGAAGACCCCACAGCTCATTAGTATGGGCCGATTTTACCAGAACCAGATCCTGCTGTACTGCAGAAGTTTGCCCAGCCAATTATCATACAATGGTGGCATTGTGCAAGCACTACCCGTCTCAATAGACAACACCGGGGTGTGTCAAGCATGACAGATAAGAACTGCGGGTTTTCCACGCGGCGCCATGAGGCTGAATTGCACCCATGCCCATGTGGTACGTAAATCACCCAGGGCATTGGAAGATCATGGGGGGCTAAGTGATGACCATCGAAAGAGACGTTATCTATTGTGGTGTTATTCCATCAGACCCAGCTACTGAACTTGCTGACGGACTGTGGCATGGTCTACATACTGCGATAACTGACGGCCGGGAGATTCATATCAATCTGATCCGAGTAAAGACAAAAGCATCCCATTTATATCGTCATTCATCTAAATAAATTATGATAGAGCTGATGCAACTTTCAATATAAGTACCTGCGGGATATAGATGGCTTTCCTGCTGTCGTGTGGGTTTCTATTTCGCAGCCCGGCTTTGGATACCTTCTATCGGCCCCAGGAACATACGACAATGGCTCCCATCAGCTGCAAATTATTGAAATTCTGCATTGTAATCCTGTTGTGTGCTAAAGTACGCACCGCCAATATTGAAACTTCGACATTGCTTAGTCCTGGCTACTACAGTGACAGTGATATCATCATCCGCGACGTGGCTGTCATCGGCGGGGGCTCTTCTGGAACCTATGGAACGATCAAATTGAAAGACCTCGGAACGAGCGTTATACTTGTGGAGAAAGAAACGAGACTAGGTGGCCATGTGAATACCTATTTCGATCCAGGCACCGGTACACCTATAGACTATGGTGTGCAAGCATTCTGGAACCTGACTATCGCCCTCGATTACTTTGACCGGTTCGACATCCCCCTGGTTGATTTCTCATTTGGGGACTCAGAGGCCAAATATGCGGACTTCGAAACTGGACAATTCTTACCGAACTTCACCTACTCTTTTAACCTTGGCACATACGCAGAACAGTTGGACAAGTTCCCCGACTTAGCGTACAGCTGGGACCTACCATATCCTGTTCCAGAGGAGCTTCTCTCAAGCTTTGGAGACTTCATCACCAAGCATGGTCTCGGAGATCAGGTTTGGGGGATGCATACCATTCTCGATGGCGTCGCAAACCCAGCAGATATCTTGGAAGCCGTTACTCTCAATGTCTTCAAGTGGCTCGACGAGGGCTACATTGCGGGTGCCCAAGGTGCCGACAGAATCACACAGAAACCCGATCATTACAATGCAGAACTTTACGAGAAAGCACTGGCGGAGCTGCAAACGGACCACTCTGTCCTCCTAAACTCGACCGTGATCGCTGCCAACCGACAGTGCCCACATAGCGGCCAAGGGGTTTGCGTGGCAGTGCAGACAGACGAAGGCCACAAACTCATCCTAGCAAAGAAGCTATTGATCAGTATTCCTCCCGTTCCTTGGAACATGGAACCCTTCGGTCTCGATGCAAAAGAAGAGGCTCTTTTCCAAAAATGGGATTACAGCGGCTACTACACGGGGCTGCTAAACAACTCAGGCCTCGACCCCAATGTCACCTACTACAACACCGGAGCGAACACGGCCTACAATCTGCCCACATTACCGGGAACATACTTCTTTCAGCCCACAAACGTCGAAGGAATCACGATGTACTGGTATGCCGGTCCGGACCTCCTGTCACAAAAAGAAGTGGAGATACACGTTTTTGAGCAGCTGCGGAGGATCACCTCGCAGACGCAGAATCCTGACTTCGTCGCCTTCGGGGACCACAGTCCTTTCAAGCTGGTCGTCGGTGCTGATGATATTGCCAATGGGTTTTATCGCGATCTGAAGGCCTTGCAGGGCGAGAAGAACACATGGTACACGGGGGCCGCCTTTGCAACCCACAACTCGGTTGAACTTTGGAATTTTACGTCTTCTTTGATCCCTGATATATTGAAGTCGCTATAGGCTCCACCATCGGGATTATTCAGTACGCGACATGAATATACATGTAGAAGAAACATTGGCACCCCTGGAAAAGTCGTCAAGTAAATATGATCAAATTGATGCGGGACGCTTTTAGATTCGTGACATCTCAGATTATTGCACATCGACGACATGGTGACTTTCTGTGTCTGACCCATGAAACCGAAATCAAGAATTCCTGATCTTCCCAGGTGTCCCTGAATATAAGCTCTCTTCAAATATTACTTCAGGCTGGTGCTTTGACACAGGTTGAACGGCAAAGTATTGTCAGACTCTATATACCCTTGTACTCCTCGGTGCCGTACTAGGCCATTACTCAATCCTATCATCAGTAGAAATCATCCACGTTCTTATCACGATATAAGGTTAGCTAATGCACATGTATTAGCCGTCGCTTTTGCACTCTCGTGATACCTAGGTAATTATGTATCCTGGTGAATTGCAATATTTGGATGTGTCCACTCAAACAGTGTCCTCTATATTTCATAAGGATCCTATAAGATTCCGAACGCGGACAGACTCATAGTGAAATATTTACAATAGTCCAGAGTGTCGGGTTTTGGTAACTTGGAGGCGGCTACCTTTTCTAACGAGCAGTCTTGAGGTCAAAAGCTACCCATAATGTGTTACTAACAGCGGAATGCTCAATATAATTCGTATCAGAGTCAGAGGATTATTATCTCCCTATGCAGTCACTGAGTGAAGGAAACCTGTCTTCTTCCAATGAGCGACATACTTCCCGAGCAGCTTGAAGTCTACAGGATCGGTGGAACGAAGGGCCAGAGACTCCGCCCTGCTTTTGGTTGTATCCAGAATCAAGCCACCACACGACATCCTAACAAAATGCTCCGAAAGAAAATCCACAAGGCGTGCAGCTGGGTTGTCCTCTCCAGCCGACCCTGGAAGACTCCGCACTGTCGATACCCAGTCTTCGAAGGATACTACGTTCTGCGGCGGTATACCCAAGACCTCACATAGCATCCCGATCATGTCGGGCCAAGACTGGCGGACCGGGTTCTCGATATGGTAGATTGGCTGCTTGGTTCCTGGTGACAGGATCAACTCGCCGAGAGTAGCGGCCACGTCGTTTACTGGACACCATGATAGCGTCTAATTTTAGTCCTGTTAGCAAGTTTGGCCATCTGAGTGTTGAAAATTCGAGACCTACCCCTTTCAAGCCCGGCAGCGAATTCAAGGTATGAGAAGATTTCAGTATGCTGGCAAGGTGCTCAACAGGATTCCAGTAGCCACTGCTGCGTGAGCCAGCGATCTGGCCGATTCTCACAGACATTGGACGAAATGCTTGCGGGAACTGTTGGAGGGTCTCCTGCAGCATCCGCTCGCACACCAGCTTTGCATCACCGTAGCCATTGGGCAGGACGGACTCCACTTCCATTTTCTCCTCAGGTACGAGTGCTTTGCCACTTCGCAAAGGATGCAGACCGACTGTTGCAATGGAAGAGATGAATTGGAAGGCTATAGGCCAGCTAGCTGATATCTGGCTCATGTAGGCATTCCGAGCGAGTTCAAGCAGGTTCTTCATGGCCTTGAACTGCAGCTCGAAACCATCAACGGCACGAGTGATGCTCATTGGCCAAGCATTGTGAACAATATGCGTCACAGAGCTAACCAAGTAATCGTACTCTTCCGTCGATAAGCCCAACTTTGGCTTTGATGTATCGGTCTGGTAGACCTTGATTTTAGACAAAGCCTCTGAGTCCAGTTCAATACCTTTGGCCTTCAAGGCTTGATCCTGCCGTGCCATTGCTTCGGTACTGCTCTTTCTGTTGAAGCAGATGACAGTCTTGACAGTTGGCAAGCCAGCGAAATATTGAACGAGGTGGGAGCCAAGGCTACCAGTCGCTCCTGTGACAAGCACGCAACACTGCTGACACTGCTCACGTTTCCATGTGAAGACCTGAGATCCGGAAGGTAAAAAGCCCGCAGTATAAGAGCGTACGAATTTACCAATGGCGGATTCGCGAGCTTTCAGAGCCACTACGTCAGTGTCTGTCGGCTGTTGGGTCTTTAATGGCGGCGTTAGGACTGGATCTTGTTCATACCTCGGGCTTGTCTCGGAGGCCATGGCCAGAATCAACCGTTGTATGCCACTTTCAGGCAGGCTTCCCTTAGTCCACAAAACCTGTCCATATCCTGCCTGGTAAAGAGTCTTTTCCCAAACTGAGGGTGGTGCCAGCGCATGCTCTCGGCCGTCATCGAAAAGCCACCAGCCTTCAACGAGGCCGAATATAAGATCCACCCAAGTTAGTGTCTGCGTCATCTCCAGCATGAGGAGGAACCCTTCAGGGCGCAGGAGATTGCGAATATTCCTTGTGGAAGACTCTATATTGCGAGTAGCGTGTACACAGTTTGTGGCAAGAACGATGTGATAGTGTTGCTGCAGCTCGGCGGGTGCTTCTCTCTCAATATCGAGTGTGCGGTAGTCCACGAATGGGTACTTTTTGAATCTCTTGCGCGCCGCAGACACTAGAGACGCTGAGATATCTGAGACGGTATATTGTACTGGCACCCCGAAGCTTGCCAGCAGTGGCAACATCCGCGATGTCGTCCCGCCAGTTCCAGAGCCCATCTCCAGGATCCGGAACGGGCCCGCTCCTTTCGGAAGACGCGAGATCAAGTCCCGGAGGAAATCTTCCAGCTGCCTAATCCATACTGTATTGATGGGAGATTGGCCATACATGGCTTGGGCAGCCTCTCGTCCCTCCGGTGTGCCAAAAATTAGCTGGATACCTTCTGCCTTCTCGATGAGACAATCGGCAAGTCGTTTGCCTGCAATGGCAGTTAAATTGTGATCGTGGGACTGGAGAGGGGCACGGCGATTTAGCTGCTCCAATAGCAACTCTGGTGTGGCCTCTGGAGCTGGCTCAGAAGTTCGGAGTATAGCCCCGGAGTCATCAATATGAATCAATCGAGCCTCGTTCTCAAGCCATCCATATAGCAAGGCGACGAACTGCCGGTGCTTCGGTGCATGGTTGATCCTCTGAAGCCTCTGTCCAGGCTGTGCCGTCCTGATTGGGCAGCCAAGCTCTTCAAATGCATCGCATGTGTAGGCAATGCAAAGCCTGTTCGAATCTGGTAAGACTTGCTCCACATAGTCCTCGAGCCCATAGTCGATGATATATCTATCCGTCTTCTGGATCGTCTCCTCAAAGGTGTCCAGGACTATGCTTGTCGCTAGTGTGTCGGATGGCGAGGAGGGCGAATCAATAGCACCAAGACTTGCACTTATGCCATTCTGCAGTGGACTTGAGAGGTGTTCCTCATCCTTCAGATCTTCGATATCGGCTGAGACGGGGTCTTGGACCCCAAGAACCCTTTCCACAAGTGTCACAAGGCTTCGAAGGTCTGTCAAGGCCATCAGGTCTGTAGTGTCAAAAGCACACTTGAAAGCGTTCTCGATTTCTCGAGAAAGCTCCATACCCATGAGAGAATCAATGCCTAGATCTACCAACTGGGCCTCAATCCTTATCTCGTGGGTCTCCAATCCTGACAAGTCGGCTATGATGCTCTTGATGACTTCCAAGACATCATGTCGTGGTGTTGAGGCGGGTGTCTGGGAATTGGTCGAGTTGCTGGACTCAAGGTTTGGGTCTTGGTCAAGGATCAGCTTGGAAGGGCGTGGCTCGACATCCAGGGGAATGGATTGAGTCGTGAACTTCTTCATCATAACGGGGGCTAATGGGGCGGTTGGTTCCGCAGGCTCCAAGCCAACAGCATTGTTGCCGTCCAGCAGTCGAAGTATGGTTTTGCTTAGCGAAGGCATGCTGATTTTGATGTAGTGGATACCGAGAATAATTTCGACTAGAGATCCATCTCTTGGGTCGAAAACGAACACATCGCTGACGAACTCCCTGTTTGAGGTCTTTTGATGGCAGGAGTATACCTCCCACGTACTGGGGCGGGGGGTGGCCTTCAGCAGTCGAGGGGATCTGATCCACTGATCAATCCTATCTGAGATGTACATCTCGTTACCAGCCCGTTCAGTCATGGTGTTGATGAAGATGCCAGCGACTTGACAGAAGCAATCGCCGAGACGGAAGTCTAGCCACGACGCGTCACAATATTCCCTGATAACCCGTCCAGAGGACTCCAGGCCTTTTCCAACGAGCTTACGAAGCCCCCGGAACTCGTCAGAGTATTGTACTATACCGGAGAATGCACTGTATATGTTGCGCCCGAGGATAGCATCATCTGCATCGTCGGCTTCTAGGATACCCAGGCAGCGATGTCGGCCCACAAGCCGCTCGTATTTGTTGAATTCTTCATTCGTAAGGCCATCTGTTGTAGACCGAAACACGATCTTTCCAGAGACGTGCGATGTCAGGTTTGATGCTCCCTCTTTTCCACTTGCGATGCGCCAGCTCCAGACCAAATGGTCTTCGTCCTCTGCTTGAGCATCGAGCCATGCTGTAGGGCAAACCCCTAGCAACATGGGCGCATGGTTTACTAAACCTGAGAGCTGAGGCTGAAATGTGCCGTCTGAGAACCTGGAATCCAGACTGATCAAAGCGTCGAATGCTATGTCAAGTTGAAGGGTACTGGGGCACAAGGGAGCTGATCCCACCACCACGTGGCCTTTTACGATGTCCATGAACTTTTCTGAGTCCAGGTGAACCTTGAAGCGGACTGAGTGATGCTTCTGGTCTGTAAACCCCACCCAAGACCATAAAACATTCGGGTCCTGGGCCTGAGAGGGAGGTTGAGGTGCTACTGCCTCGTTCTTCGGCGGCATTGTCAGTTCCATCCAGTGTCTGGACTTACTGAACTGGTAAGGTGGCAGTATAAGACTACCGTAACTCGCAGACTGCGTATTATGATGCGGCCAGAAATTCGGATGTACACCTTGGCGCCAAAGGCTTATCGTGGCTGCAGTCAGATGGCGAAAACTGCCTTCAGTCGTGATGTTGATGTTCTGGAAGTGGTTAAGACTGGAATCTGCTCCTATAGCGCGGCTTGCCATCGCGGTGATGGTTGAGTTGGAGCCGGCTTCTAACCAGACAGCTGAGGGATAACGCTTTGACAATCTTTGCACAGCCTGGTGGAAGTATACCGGCTCTCGCATGTGCTGAGAAACGAAGTCATGGGCGGGTGGTATGTTGCTTTGGATAAATGTGGCTCGCTCCATGTATATCGTAGGCTCAGAAAACTTTATTTTCTGCGATATCCGTTCCAAATCTGGAACGAGCGGGTCTACGAGCCCGCAATGGTACGCATTGGTGATGTTCAGCCGTTTCATCCTAATTGACGTGAAGGATCCGGAACCGACTTGGGCAACAGCGTCGACAGCCTTAGAAGAGCCAGCCAACGTGAAGCTCCTTGGACCGTTGAAACATGCAATGGTTGCAGCTGGTTCCGTTGGACACGATTTGGCCGAAGCACTCAGCAAGTCGCGCACTTCTGCTTCATCAGCCTCAACAGCCAGCATCGAACCTTTTTCAGCCCCCCAGGACCTATCAATAAGACGGGCCCGCGAAACAACCATGTGCAACGCATCCGTAAGGGTTAGACTTCCACTGATGCATAGTGCAGTCAACTCTCCGAAGCTGTGACCTACTACGGCGGCAACTTCCACGCCGCAGTCAATCCAGCTCTTAGCGCACGAGTACTGAAGTGAGAAAAGAGCCGTCTGAAGTTTTACCCTATCATCCAGCGGCGATCTTTGGAAGATCTCTGGATATATGCTTACCCCGAATGATTGACAGATATCATTGCAGTGGTCGAGATGTCTGCGCAATATCCAGGCGTCCCCGAACACATGACGGTCCAAACCAATAAAGTCAGAGATCTGACCACCAAAACAGAGTATGACCGGTCGAGTTGACGGGAAATTTGCACCCTCAGCGAAATGTACATCATCCACATGAGCCAGCAACGTTGCCTCGAGCTCACTGGTTGTGCCAGTGTCAAAGGTGATGTGACAAGGGAGCGATCTGTTGGTCTGCCGGGAAGTCTGGAAGGAAATATCTGCGAGCGAGACATCCTTGCGAGATCGTATGAAAGCCAACAACTTTGAGCAATATCTTCTTAAAGCCTTATTATCAAAGCCAGAAAAGTAGAAGGGGTACCTCATTGCCTGGGTAGAATTTGCCGTCAGCAGCGGCCGTTGCATTGTCCTTGGGGGCTGGGTGACAAGTAGTGTAGCATTAGAGCCTGATGCTCCGTAGTTGTTGATCAGGGCTGCTCTGAAACCTCGATCCCAAGACTGAAGTTTTCCTGTCGTAATTTCCATCTTATCAGACGGAGAGCTCTTCAATTCTGGATTGATCGTCTGGAAGCTGGCTTGTGGTGGAATGCACTTGTGGTGTATCATGAGCAGGATTTTCAATAAGGCCACTATCCCAGACGCTGCTTCCGAGTGGCCTAGAAGCCCTTTCACAGATCCCACGGAAAGCTTGTCGACTCTTTGTGGGCCTCCAAATACGCGTCGGATACTCTCAAATTCGGCGGGATCGCCAACGGGCGTGCCAGTACCGTGGGCCTCGACGTATGACACTTCCATTGGTTCGATACGGGCTCGACGAGTAACATCCTTGAAGAGACCAGATAGTGAAACCGCGTTTGGCACAGTGATTGCCGTGCAGTTCTGATTCTGATAGACGGCGCTACCGGCAATGACGCCGAAAATTCGATCACCATCGGCGAGGGCGGACGAAAGTTTCTTGAGGAAGACCGCCCCCACGGCTTCTCCCCTACAGTATCCATCCGCCCTTGCATCGAAGGGCTTGCACTGGCCTGTAGGACTCAGGAAAGATGCTCCGGCCAGATTTTGGAACCATTCAGGGCTTGTCATTACGTTCACCCCTCCGGCAAGTGCAGCGCTGCATTCCCCGTTTAGAACAGCTTTGCAGGCGGTGTGAATAGCAACAGCCGAAGACGAGCAAGCCGTATCGATCGTAAGTCCCGGGCCAGTCCAGCCGAAATAATGGCTGATCTTTCCAGCGGCGAATGCCTTCAGGTTACCCGTAGCTGAGTATGCATTAGCGGGATGGCAGGCGATATTACGCTCATAATCCCCTAGACCGAAGCCGAGGTAGCACCCGATATGCTTGTCTTGTGATGGTGATGAGAAATACCCCGACTGTTCAACAGCTTGGTAGGCGACCTGTAGTATGAGGCGTTGCTGGGGATCTGTGTACTGCATCTCACGAGGACTCTTCTTGAAGAATTTCTCGTCAAAGGTATCGTGATCTTTTAGGAAGTTTCCGTACCAGATCTTTCGAGTATCGACTTCACGCCAGGGGGTCTGGAAGTCAAATCGCTCCTTTGGGACTTCGACATGCTGAGAAATGCCTGCACTCAGTAGTGTCCAGAATTCGTTGAGATCATCTGCCCCTGGTAGATGACAAGCCATGCCGACAACAGCAACGTCGTCTGGAGATATATTGACCTCGCGGGCATTCTTTTGTGCTGGGGACCCGAAGGATGTGACTTGAGTGAACCGTCCAGGGCCAAGTCGGCCAGTGAGGCTGGAAGGAACGCATCTTTCCGGGCCAAAGCACGCCAGATGCGAAGAATCGGTACTCAGCACCTCATTCTGGAGGTTGTTAAAAGCATCAGCCCAATTAGACTGCTCCGTGAGAATCGATTTGATAACGACTTGATGAAGCTGGCCTTGGGTGATGAGCTCGCCCGTGTCGTTCGATCGGGTTGGCTTGGGAAGTGTTGAGTAATCGGTCAGATGGAAATCGGGATGCGAGTCGCAGAAACGCGTTATGCTTTGCAAAGTGGTTCTGTGCCCATCCCAATGAAAGTATCCTCTCAAGGTGAGGTCCACCGCAGTGAATCCCGATTCCTTCAGCTTTTGCAGTATTGCGGAAGAGGACCTCTCGGTCGTAGTCACCGTTACTCTTTTCTCTTCCTGTACAACTGAGATATACGCCTTAATGTTGCCAATCCGTTAGTCTTGAAATCATGGTAAGATGTAGGAAACAGGTAGAGATGGTTACATACTTCAGGGAATGTATTCAATGTCGAACTCAGCTCTGTCCTCATGCCGGAAGTTGTCCAAGCCACTGAAAATGATTTTGCGCGCATTCCTGGCTCCAATGAAGCATCTTTGCTATCCACGATAGCCCCCAATAGCATAGCCAGACGCACAACGATCGCGCCATATTCTTGCAGCTGCTTCTCATTCTCCGAGCAGGATATGGCCGCAGCGCTCAAGAGGCCCGTACATAGGCCTAAGGTTTCCCTTATGTGCTTTGAGTCTATGGTTGAGCTCTGCAGCTTCTGGTATTGGGCGAGATGCAGGACCACAACCAGGGGAGTGAGCAAGATATTTGGCAGTGGAAAGTCGAGAGCACCAAATTCGCCGTTGTTAATCCAGTTTTTCAAGTTGCCCAGAGCCTCTTTGCCTTTACATTCATTCAATTCCGGAATCGAGGATTCCAATTTGTCCCAATAGGATGCGAGACCTTGCAACGACTGGAGTGCCCATGACATGGATTCATCTCCAAGGAGGTGAGCGCGCAGATCGGCCGCTGCCGTTCTGTCGAAAGCCAAACATTGAGGCCCAAATACTAGGAACTCATCTGATGTGATGCTAAGGGAGCCCATTGTGGCAGATCGCCTAGCAAACGCTAGAATGCTTAAGTGAAAAGAGCGCTGAAGTTTTGCACCACAATGGCATTGACCAGTAAATTTGGTTTAGCTTAAGTTTGGAAGATGAGAAGCTGGCTGGAAATGGTTGGAGAACATGCCATATGCTGTAAACTGTTGAAGTACAGATATATACACACAAAACTATTTGATTATGCTCGACGCTCGTAACTAAACACCAGGTATTTAAGGATGTCAAAGATGTTCAGGCCAGACGTGGACAGATACGTTGCCAACTTCTCATCCGGGGTGCGTGGATGACAGCAGTGAAGCTCTTCTAAGACTTGTTCCAATAGTCCCCGTCTACGCCAGACGATGTTGTTCCAAGATTCTCATCTGTAGAGGAGGCTCCTCACCGCCAAGCTCCATCTCCGATACATTGTTCGGGCTGTTCAAGAGCAATATGGCGTTTTGTCCCATCTTCGGACCTGATTTGTCAACTTGTCAGCCTCTACGGTGTCTAGTCCGTCACGAACGGCCAAAATTCCATTAAAGTCCAGTTTGTGGTTCAGCGCCATACCTTTCATGGACTTCATGCGTACCGCGCGGCTATACGAGAGGTCCAATCGACTGAAACACAGAATCCAAAGGCATCATCATCTGAGCCTATACGAAGTTTCCTGATTTATTACTCCGCGTGCTATCATGGGTCTGAAGGGGCTTGGCGCATATTGTCAGCCCCTACTGCATGCGACCCCACAAGGAGAACACTATCCAACTAAGCAGCCTCATTTCCCAAGCGTGTCCATGGATGAAGCTTAGTTTCTCCGAGCTGGTGCCCAGGTTGCTTACGCTGGGTTACCAGCCATCAGCACAAGGCTCTATGCGGCCTATTGTGGTGACCCTTGCATATCATTTGCGTAAGGCGCTGCGCATATGCATGAGATTCATTGAATTAAAATACCACATTCCATCAGTCATGGTCCCTGTCTATCATTACAATGGATGGAATAGATGTAGCTATTGAAATGTGGCTAGAAATTCGGAACAGGAATGCTTGGTCTTGTCTGGTACTGTCAGGAGAATCCTCGAGAAGTCATTCAGTGACTCCCTCCCTCAGGAACAATCATTTGATGGAAATAAGCTTCCATACCGCCACTGCACTATATTGTTGACATGAATGCCAGTACATAGCTCCTCTCACTTATTAGGAATCGTTGTTGTGTGAATCTGGTGGGGTTTGTGGGAACAGACGGTGGGGGGCGGGCTGTGGTTGACAACATCTTCGGCAATATGCACATGCTAGCTCCAAAGTTCTTTGGTACAATTGAATAATTATTTGGCGCCTTAAAATACTGCAGAAGCTCACGTATATCCCTGAGCAGAGGCTAGTACTGGGCCTTAATCTCAGGCTTCTCCTCATGACGCCCAAAGGAGAACTTGAGACGGTCGAACATATACTCCTCGCATGTCATGTGTTTTTGATCTGCCTCTGTTCCATCCAGGGGCCTCAGCTCGAAGTCACGATTCCCATCCCAGAAATACACGATACTATAGCGATCGGTCTTGGCACGATTGATGACTCGATGCATGCTGCTCTTGTACTGGCCCCTGAGTAGCTTCGCCATCATATCCCCCAGATTAATAACGTATGCATCTGGGTTGGGGGGAACCAGGTGCCACTCTCCCGTGTCGTAGTCAAGGACCTCAAGTCCGTCTTGTTGACCCTGTAATAGCATTGTCACGGCGCTGAAGTCGGTGTGTGCAGAAGCGCCCTGCTGCTTAACAGTGTCTGTGCCGTCCCTCATAGGCGGATAGTGCAAGTATCGGAGTGGGCATGCTGGCTCTTGGTCCATTTCGTCAAACACATGCGGGCCATAGGGCAGCGTTGCGGCAATGAGGCGGAGGACATGTCCTCGGAGTGTCACCATGGCCTCCTGGTAGGCTTCAAGTGAAGCACGGAACTCTTCGGCGTTGGTCATAATGTTGACCGTAGGCCAGATATTGGGTGTGGTAAGGAAGCGTGGCCGTCCATTCAGTGGCGTGCGCAGGTGGTGTTCTTCATGATAATCGGTGCTCATTGTGAAACCCTCTTTCATGTCGGCCTTGATATCGTGGCTGTACGATTGGCCCTCCAGGCGTTCATAGCCCTTGAATCCCGTAGATGGGCCTGCTTGCAGTGAAAGTTTTGTGTCTGCAGGCAGCGAGAAGAATGTGGCCGCTGCGTCAAAGGCAGAGCCCTGCACATGCTTTGGGACACCATGGCCAAATATCTGGAAGAAGCCCGTGGAAAGGCAGGCTTTCCTAACCTTCTCGATCACACCTTTGGCCGCATCGCTAGAAGGGTCATGGATGAAAGGTGCAATGTCAACCGAGGGGATGTAGAATCCGGATGATGCCATGACGTCCACGGTGAGAACAACAATGATCAGAAGGCGATCGTGGACATGATCTCGACTGGCTTTCTGAGGTCCAGTTAAAGGTCTTACTTGGGCGAAATACGAATGAAGTTTCCAGTTGATCAAAACCAAAAGGCCGCAGGTGAGCATCAGTGATGGGATACAGTAATTGCCCCAGCGTGGACGGCCAGTATAGACTGAAGACGAGACCTGTATGCATTGGAAGGTCCGAAGGAAGAAGAGAACCGAAGGCTTGACCAGCACAGTATGGTGCCCTCTCGGAGTTTCAATTTCAGCCCCAACGATGTTGCAGCATTGAACAACGTCGTTAGTTCTTACACTGCCGAATCAAATCACTGATCGCATCGTGTGACATGTCAAACTCCGTCTTGATGACTTTGATGTGTGCAGGCAGGTTCCATTGATTATTCATTTATGGGCAGAGCGTTGTCAGACGTGCTGGATTACTGCAAGATCTATCCAGTGAGCTATTGGGTTCCGGTCTTGTTCAATAACTATGAAAATCCGCCCCCCCCCCCCCAAAACAGAATATCACATCGGAAGCGAAGATAACATGCTGCGTCCCTCACCCCTACAGTAGATGTCTCTCAAGATCATACGAAACCCTATCAGTTGCTACATGCATGGCACTACTTGGCGTTGATCTGCTTGACAATATCCGCAACGTACTGGTCCAAATCGAGAGTCTCTAATCCAAGAATAGCGTTGTCCGACGTCTCAGGTGTGCAGATTCGAGACCTAGTGGTCCCATCCTCGTATAGCTGAGCAGCTAGAATGTTGATGAAAGCACCACCGAAGTTCTTCGCCGCAAGCTTCTCCAGCCCGGACGCGATGGAATCCTTCGTACTGATATGTGTGACTGACCATCTCTCGCCGCCCGTTTCCTTCTCCAGCGCGGCAAGAAGTTTGTTTTGGGTGATCTCGAGGCTTACTGTTCGCACGGAGCGGTTTGCCGTGGCTTCAGGTTTCCTAAGGCAGTTGGCTATCGCGATGCCGATCTGGGGCCGCGGAGTGCAGGTGACCGGCGCGTTTCCCGAATCGTAGATCGTAGCAGCCTTGGCTTTGATATCGAACCCCATCGCAGCTGGAACATCCAAGAGCGCCTGTAGAGCATGTCAGTCAGGGGGCGTGGGGTATTGACAACCGGTGTATCTACGGACCCAGTCCAAGATAGGGCCTGTGATAAATTGAGTCCATGTCAACGTCTTGTTCTCCTCGCAGACTTTGACCAAATGTTCCTGAACCCGGATTTTGTTACCCATCAGCCGGAGAAAATTGGGCTGCATTCCCTCCTTGTCATCGAGATCTGAACCAAAGGCGCTGGGCAGGAATCGCCGGACCCCGACCTGTGAGGCAGCATCGATCATTTGGATCTGGTCCAAGGTGCCCAATGCGCCGACTAAGCTTACCACCGCATCTTGACCTCTAAGAGCCTCTGTCAGCGAGGGTAGACTGTAGTCGGTCTTGTACACCTTGACGAATGGCGGAAACTGGTGCGAGCTGCCATCGCGTGACAGAACTGACACGGTGAACTTGGCAGTGTTGAGAGCCTTCACAATGGCGGGTCCCATGTTCCCACTCGCCTATTGTTTTACAACCACTGCTGTCAGCAATTGAGCAGCGAGTGCAATACTCTGATGCTGCACATGTGCCATCAGAAGACCAGGTGTGTACTTACCCCTGCAACGATGACATTCTGGTAGGCAGCCATGATTTGTTGCTCATACGGTGGAATACGTCTGATCAAGTGCTCCTTTTTGAGGATGATCCTGTAAGCAAGTACAGCTTCACGAGGCCAAGAAATGTTGGTTTCTTTTATAGGCTTAGTCGGGGCTCGCGTCAACTACATGCCTTAACTCCGTCTGCTCTGTGTCACAACTCAACCGCAGATTTGTCTTAGGTACCTCGTATCATAATCCAGTAATATCACATTTTCTTTGGACGGTCTCTTTGTCTCGGGACCAAAAACTTGTAGTGTGATCTTGGGAATGCCAAGTGATTGGTTACAGCTGTCGGGCTTACAAAGAGTTTCCAGGGCGAAGGGATGATATAATTCGGCCCCGGGGAGTGTACATAACCATATAGCTTTCAATTACACTTGAATTAAATGCTCTCCAGGGTGGGGAATAAGCCGTGCACTGTTGCTGTGGCTTCGCCTGACATGCGGAGACTGTTTCACCAGGCGGGCATGGATTCCGATTCGGGGTACAAGCAGACCTGTTTGAGAGGATCACAGAGCAATTTGCTGACCACCCTCCACAGAAGTACACCGTGAGTCTCCTGCTTTATAGTCAGCGTATTGAAAGGCTTTGGGCCTTGCTGGAGGAAGATTCGGGCTTGATTAGTTAGTCCGACGTAGAATCACGACCTTCATTCCTCCGGAGTTTAATATACGCCGTCTAATCCATACTTGATCTGCAAGGCTACTTTCCAATAGTTTTGGCAGAGGTTAGCATCCCCAAACCACATGACTCTGGGGGTATCCCCAAGAAAGACCCGATAATTAAGTTGCCCCGATTCTGTAGACAAGTCATTTGAAAGTCGTCGTCATCGGACTTTCATGCTTTCAAAATTATCGAGTCTAGCATCCTAGCTGTTGCAAACATCGAAGTGAAAAGTTTTCGTTAGGAATGAGCACCATTGTTGGGATATCATTCTCTCCCGGGCTTCGGAAACACGATCCTTTCGTACCGTAGTTCCTATTAAGCCCCCATGCTGCCCCTTGATGCGATTTTGGATGGAATAGATACCTGAATCTCCAAGATAGACTAGATGCAATCATGATATTCACCTCGTTGGCAGCAATACTCCTTGTTATCATTTGTATAATCTTATACGTACATTGCAACGTCGGAAACCTTGGACATATTCCAGGCCCCATCTTGGGAAGGTATACCAACCTACTGAGAGTGATCTGGGTGAAGTCACTTCGTTCCCAAGAGATCTATTATGCCCTTCATAAGGAGTATGGAGATTTTGTTTTGGTCGGGCCCAACGCCTTGTCTGTCTCCGACCCAGATGTCATACCCATTGTGTATCCCGTAAGAAAAGGAATCCCAAAGGCGAGTGAGCAGTCTCTTTCAGACTCGTTCCCAGTTTCTGACAGTGATTGAACAGAGCCTCTTCTACAGGGCATTCATGCCCTGGACCAAAGATGGCTTCTTTCCAGCAATATTCACGACCCAGGATGACAATTTGCATAAACGCTTGAAAAGCCCAATTGCGAACCTCTACTCCCTCAGTAATGTTATTACCCTGGAAAAGGCAGTTGATGGTGCCATATCAGTCTTCTTCGAGGAGCTGGACCGGCGCTTTGTTTCCTCCAAACAGGTGTTCGATCTCTGCGACTGGCTCCAATATTTCGCATTCGAAGCAATGGGTACCATGACGTTTTCAAGTAGGTATGGATTTCTGGAGGCCGGAATGGATGTCGGCGGGATGATTGGAGCTATCTGGGAGTTCATGTTAATAGTTGGACCCGTGAGTGCTTGGAATGACTTGTGTGCAATTACCTTCGCCTCCTCCACCCACTTGTCTGCGGAGAGACTGCGGTCGGGAAGCTCTGCTAATAAAAAAGGAAAACAGATGACGCAAGTTCCGTGGATGGACAAGCTGTTATTCAAGAACGACTTGATGCTCAAGCTGAGACCTGGTCATGGATCTCCAATTCTGAAGGTGACACATCAAAAGATTGCGGATCGGCTAGATGGCACCAATGGCGGTGGGGACAAGCGCTCTTTGAAGCGTGAGCCTGACCTTCTGGACCGATTCCTTGAAATAAAAGCCCACCATCCAGAGGCTCCCGATTTCTCCGTGCCGGCATGGACGTTCTCAAACGTCATTGCGGGCTCCGACTCAACGGCAGTCGCCATGAAGACGGTCATGTACCACCTCCTCACGAACCCGGTCTCTTTACAGAAGCTCTACGTGGAACTGAACGAGACAGAGCGTCAAAATCGGATATCCCGCCCGCATCCACGCTGGGAAGAGGTTCAAAACCTACCTTATCTAGATGCGTGCATTCAGGAGGCCCTGCGTTTGCATCCACCGTTTTGTTTGCCTCTAGAGCGCGTCGTGCCCGATGGTGGCATCACTATCAAGGGCCGATTTCTACCGGCCGGAACTTGCGTTGGCGTGCACCCGTACGTCGTAAATCGCCATGTTCCCACGTTTGGGGACGATGCCGATGTTTGGCGGCCGGAACGGTGGCTCGGACTAAGGGAGGACCATCGCAGACGGCTTGAGAATGCGATGATGACAGTCAGTGAAATCTCCCGAAGTGAATATGTGCGGGGCTGTTTCTGGATGGCAACACGAAACACTGACACGATGGAATTAGTTCGGTGCCGGACGACGCGTCTGCCTCGGGAAGTACGTGGCATTGCTTGAGGTTAAGAAAACCATTCCAGCACTTCTCCTAAATTACGAGGTGCGTGAGAATGTCCCAGGGACTATCGCCTATGCACATGGAATATGACTGACTTTCGATACCAGTGGGATCTCGTTGATCCTAAACTATATAAAACGGTGAATAGTTATTTCTTCACTCAACATGGCTTGAATGTCAGAATTCGGAAGCGAAGTGTATACAATTTCGATTAGATTTTATTTGTTATCGCCTCATTCGTACAATCTGAGATAGTCAGCAGCAATATTATTCACCGACTTAAGATCCCTGAGCGCTGACAATACATCTTGGAAATTGGCCTCAGATGCAGGGTCTTGGTCCCTGGATCCGGACAAGAAGTCCGCCCAGCTGGATAGGGCAACTGCAGTGAACGGGTGGACCTATCGAAATTAGCAATAGCTTGACAGTAGTCTAGTTCTGTTGTATAAGCATACCATGAAACAGCTTAGATGTCCCAGAACTTTCATTAGCTTGCCCATCTCGTGAGCAGCCGTCAGAGACCTCGCCTTGTAAGTCATGCCCGTAAGCTGTCTACTCTCAGTGTCCCAAGGAGCCGACTCCATCGTCTTGCATAGGTCTAGCACTGATAGCTTAGACACCATTCCCACGAACAATAGCAAGGGATCCTCGTGCTCGGCGGCGTCGGGGTAGTGTTGCAGGAAGATTTGGGTCCGCTGCGAGATAATGCTATCTAGCCACTGGTGGCGATCCCAAAAAGTTTGGGATGGGTTGTTGTAGATACGCTCTACGACTGACTGTTGTCTATGTGACATAACACGCCCACAAATGGTAGACCAGACAACCAACTCCGTAAATATGGACCTCTGAGTCGGAGCTAGCGGGTTGCTCATGAGCTCCGACAGAAATTCCGTGGAGCTCCGCTTGCCGCTTTGAAAGTCAAATTCCGATGACGGGACCCTCGTAGCTATCTGACATACGATGGATGTCAGATGATCCAAGTCAAATTCTCAAGTGGTTTTTCCTATACTCCTTTCTTCGGCGGATGGAATGTATCCGAACGGAGAGCAAAGTTGGGAACCTTGCAGGGACGATGAACATACCAGTTGTTCGCTCAGCATCAATGGACAGTCATTGCGCAGACTGATGAGACGATCTAGTATGTACGCACACCAGAATGTCCGCCTTCGCTCTTCCACGTTGATACGTGTCGTCTGTGTTGGAGCATCGGACATATATGCGCCACCCGGTCCCGAAGTCCCGTGAAGATCGATCTCATAGAGCCTAGAAAGCTGGATCAGGCGGAACGAATGTCCTGCACTCACCCAGCCCCTCTGGTAGTTTGTCCGCATGAATTCGAACACGGTAATAAGCAGCCAAGCCTGTATGCGTTCCACCTCAACGGACTCCGAACCATCCTGCCTGATATCCAACAACTCCAGAGTCTGGCGGGTTTGCATATAGAGTAGGTCGCAAATATGCTGGTATTGCGCCGAGAGGGTCGCTGCCAGAGTCCACATGGAATGTTGTAAGCATACCTGGATGTCGGACTTGGTGCCTTGCCTGGACCAAGTGCTATACCGCCGGCGGTGGACCATTGGCATGAATGCATGAACGCGGTCGAAATATAGCTGATCTCTATACGGAGGCACTGCGTTAGACTGTGTTACTGGTGCCTGTTATATATTTGGAACCATGATAAATAAAACACAACCGCACAAATCTTCCCGCATAAGATCATTGATCGCTTCAGCAGGTCCAAAGTTCCATTGCATCGAGAACAACGATGCCGCAGAGGAAGCTGGGGTTGTTGAATTGCCTTGTCTTACGATGCCGAGGCTTTCGGGAGCCGTATCGATATTGGAGCCGGTGTTGAGCTCATGATGTGGTTGGCCGTCCAAGGTCACCGGGGTGGGCTGCTGCAAGAGTTCCGCAACATCTTCTAAGCTGTCAGCCGGCGTGTGCGCAGTAGTATTCCCTTGAGAGATGTCATTCGAGGATAAACAGTGCTCGAGGGTTTCTAGCGACGAGAACGTCGCGGTTAGACAATGCTTCATTGACGTCGGAATAAGGTTGATGATCCACTTGCCGATCCTAGTCTTGAGAGCCGCAATGTGACCCTTCTTCGGTCCTCTCGGCCGAGACATTGCAATGCTGCACTGCAGACCGGATTCTTCGCAGACTCCACACCGTGGCTTTTGTCGATCGCACCGTAGCTTCCTGCTTCGGCACTCATCGCAAGCCGAGCCCGGCTGCTGTCGTGACGGACCGCGCTTTACGCCTGTGATGGGCAACATGGACCATGCTGTATGGGCTCAAAACTGACAGCGTCTAGTGAAGTTTCACCGGATAGGTGATTTTCACGGATAGCTGCGCAATATACGGAATGCAGGTCTCAGTTCTTGTTTCAAAGTGCGGGATCTTTTAATTCCCAATCTACCTGCCCCCTGGTCGCGAAACCTTATAAGGCACTCAAGGACTGATGAGTCGGGGAGTGCAAAGGCTCCTCTGCACTATCAAGTGTTGCGATGCCGCCTCGCCCGCGTCAGCTGAGAGTTCCGAGATTACCTGTATACACACAACTCTTTGCATCTTGGCGATCGAATCAGATCATGATATTTGCATGTTCGTTTCGCGCAGGATGCAGGAACTATTGCGGACAATGCGGGGTGTCACATCCAAGCTGTGCAAGCTTCCATTTGTAGCTATGTCTCACGTCAGATCATGACTGCTGCCATGCCTCCCATCAAGCCGTCAGGGAATTATCGAAAGTAATAACGTAAGGAAGAAATAATCAGATAAGTCGCACCTACACAAATCCCGGATGCATGATATCACAAGGAGACTAGTCCTTGCGCAAAGCGGAGGCAAGTTTCTTCAACGCCTGTAAGCTGATCTTCTAGCCTTGTTGACATGTCTCGGACATCTGGACCACATCAGTGGTCGCCTTGACTTTATTGCCCGACTTCGACCATTTTCATTGCACGATGCAGGAGCTGAGTGGATCCCGTCCTTCTTTTTGCACCTTTAGAGTAGTTGCTTCGCCTTGGCCGGAGGATTCAACAGTCTCGGTGTTCTCGGGGTCCCAGGCGTTCACACCCGGATTCCGACCCCCTCGTTAGCGCCGCCGGTGAGGCGAAAGGGGACAAAGCTTATATTTCTCCAGCTCATGAATGTTACACGGAAGCGACCCGCAGAGCATGACTGCATTTGTGATTCGATGCTCCATTGCGTGCTTGACAGGCCGCAGGAGAACCTTGGAAAGCGTCCATGGGTGGCGGCGAGTGCGGCTCTCAGGCCCGGTCTCCTCCTCGTAGTCGCCAAGGTCCTGTACCCCATTCCTAGCCGCACTGGTCGAATACGAATAGTACGCCGGCGGATCTACAGATGCTCCGTCGGTGTCCGTAGTAATAGGCAAGGAACGTGCCCCGTCACCGAACTGGGTCGGGAGGTCATACAGGAAGCCACCGCCAAGCTGATAGCGCAACGCCGCAACCAGGAATCCGGCCTACATACATATGTATGTAACGTTGGGTGCCTTACGCCTATGCAAAGAGTCTTCGTATCGGTTGCCACTGCAGCAACCTGGAGCTGCTCAAGGTAAGCATGTACATTGCTACGTGTGGCATCTGGAAGATGCCCAGGTGAAATCAAAGAGCAATTGAGTAGCAGGCCCATCTCGGGCGGTAAGCCTGAATGGCTCCCTATTCTAATTTTTTGAATTCAGTTAATAGTCACTCTGCCTCTCTTACATGTGGGTGTGTTTGAACTGCTCGTAGTGATTGCTTGCCTTTGAAGTTTCGGTATGCCGATGGAAAGCATGTAACGTTGAGTAGGACTCATGTCTCCCAAGGTCTTTGAGATGCGGCCCACTCTGAAGGCATGCCACAGAACAGTTTGACCACCTTCACATGGGAATATGTATATAAATGCACCCAAATCGTCATTAAATGTGGTAATGATGCAAACTAAGCGTTTTGCCGTTCTATTCCTGCCACAGAAGCCCAGCGCTGAATACCCACCTTGAAAAGGCACAGTCTTCTTTGTGGGGGTCGTAAAGTAGGCCGAGAGAGTCCCTCAGCACACTGACACATCTATCGATGGCATGGAGCACCTCATCTTACCCGGTGCTGACATATATGGGATGATGATATCCATTTCGACACGGGGATCGAAAGATTGCTCCCGTTCAGTCCAAACCGTTAGCCAAGCCCATTGGCATTTCTCCACGGAGTTATTAGAGGTCTGCTTGTGATCATCGCAGCACTTGATGCCGCGCTGAAATAACACAATTGTAAGCCGGACCAAGCAATCCGGCTTGTGGTTGGACAAGATTTTCCCTTTTCTGTCGATCGTCGATCTGGCTGTTGAGTCCCCAGCGAAGTCACATTAAACAAGCATTTCTAGGAGATATTATGTGATTGAAGATCCGCAACCACCGTTTTCCTCATCGCCCCTCAATATTCCGTTGGCTCAGGGCTCCCTCTTGAAACGTTCTGGTAACCCTTGGGAAACAAATGTGCATCCGGTGATCTGGATTCAGAAAGAGTGCACATGGCCATAAAATGATGCCTCACAGGGGCTGTCAGCGTGGGGGTCTTCTGTATTAGGGCAATAGTAAGCCCGCCAAGTTGTCTACTGTACTCCGGCGTTATTATTGTGGTTCTATCCGGTATATATAAACCATTGAAGGCCATTGCACCAGGGGCAGGTCTGGATGGGGTAAGCATATCTGGGTATTACCCCCTACCCCCTTTAGAATTGGCAGGCAGGCACGATGATACAATTGTTACAATTGTACCTGCTTTCTCCCGAAGAAGAGTTATTGGATCATCGTATTCCGGCCTATGATGTTCAATGTCCAATCTGCCAAAGCCGACTCTCTCGAAAATGGGTGATGATATCTCCATGCCATGTTTCCTCACGCAGTTGCAAGCGTTTTGGAAGCTGGCAAAGGTAAATGTCATACATGTCATAGTCGCTGATAACACATTTTGTCATGCCCCCAACCAAAGGTAGAAGGTATAGCATGCTTCCTGGCCGCAGGATTTCCCCTAGGGTGCTGAGAACAACGTCGAGGTGAAGATGTGCGCATCTGGTCGGCCCCTCCACTCTAGGACATTTGAAGAGAATTTCATCGTGCATCGTGAGGAATGTGTATGAACTCCTCTCCCATGTCTCCCCGTCACGCACGCGATATTGTACCGTCCCTGATACAAGCTTGCCGCGCAATGTGAGCTGACCGCCAGACACCATGCCTTTATCGTCGACAGTAATTCAGGTACACAAGGCATTAATGATATCGATGAGAGGTATATGCGATAATACATCCTCCCAATATAAAGTGCATTTCCCAGGGAAGCCCATGACGAAGAGGTGGCTGCAACTGAGCCCCAAGGCCCGAATTTCTGTACGTAGGAACAAGGAAATACCAGCAGAGTCCCCTCTCAAATCTCTCTCCCACAGGCCAGCATAGTACTCGCCCGGGTCTCTGAGGCTCCGCTGAAAGGTGTCCGCAATACCTGATAATCCGGGTAGCCTGTCACTGGGGAGGTCCCGTGCCATAGATTTCTGCACAACTGTATACCAGTCGCTCGTCTCGAACTGTCGAGAGGGGTTGAGTACTTGCTGTATGTCGGGAGTTTTGCCATGTCGGTCGTTGAAATCGCTGTCCATCCAATCAGGAGGATCAGGCCAATCGTTCCCCAATAATGTACCACATTCGCAGGACGTTGTTGCACAACATCCCCATATGAGCTCACCTTGGGTGAGATGGGGAACTGTGGTGGCTATGATTTGCTCCTGGAGCGTCCACCCTCGCGACAAAAATGGAGGCGGAGGCACTCTTGTGGACAGTTCGACTTCCATTTGGAAATTGAAGTATGCGTGATTAGCGATTGGCCGGGCAAATATCGTCTCCCCTTGGGAAGTCTGCGCCTTCTATATACCTGGTCGATCCATGAACAGGCCTTCTGCCCCATCCCTGGTGGCTGTTGCTGCAATAGTTAACAAAGCATTTTTGTAGACCCCTGCAATCCTGTTAGCCTCTAAAGCCCAGTCTCTGTTGTTCTCATCGTCCTGGATGCTACAAAGACTGTCGATCCACAAGAATTGGACATCTAGGGGCCTTGTTGTTACTATTGCATCCAGGTTGGTCTTTGATAATTCATCCCAAGGGATGGACTTGAGGTGTCGTATGTAGTTTTTCACGGTAGTCCTTTCTGGCAGTGTGCTTGAAGGTGATGAGCCTCAACAATGGCTCAGAGCTGTGTATGATCCGTCTTGTTTCACTTTGGAGGGCAGAAATGTTGTTTCAGCCAACACAATAAGATCCGAAGGGCTTCTTCAAGGCTTGACACGATAATCAGGCGTGTTGGTAGGTAGCCAGACTTGCCTTTCTCCCGGTTGGCAGCGCATTCTGGATGAGTTGACAAGCAATCCGCGAGGTGGTTCTTAGCAAAGCTCTTGGTATAGCTAGGGATTGGTTTCGGGGTGAGCCATGTGCTAGGCGCGATCTTTCCCAAAAATGCACTCGTCACTTTATCTCTTGAGCTCGTAAGTATCTGCAATACACTATAGCCTAATGACCAAATGGATATGGCAAGGTGGCTAGCTGGTCCAAGATGGAGGCAAATATCTAGCATAATATGGATTGAGTTTCAGTGACCCGGAATCAAACTCCCATGGATGATGATGAATTTCAATTGTGAATCTGGAGTTTTTCCGAGCACTTATTTGATATCTATCATAGTTATATTCGGGAGGCTTAGATGACGAGAATCAGCGCCTTGCACGGCTGTTGTCTCCTTGACGGGAATCAGAAGCATTTGATGTCAGGGTAGGGCGGGGAGCCCACTGACCGTAGTTACATACTAAGTAGATATATAGAGTACGGTAGACTGCAGGGGACTTTGCGATAAAACAGCTCTTCTAGCTTTTTATGTTTGCGATTCTTTACTCTAAATACGCCCTAGTGCAAATATATATAGGTATAGAAGTACCTACTACCCTACGAAGCAGATTTTACTACTTATAAGTATTTCTTTTTAAAACTTATTCCTTAAAGCAAGCTTCTTAAACCTACTACCTTTAACCTCTCTACTTTATTACCTACTTTATTATCTACTACTTATAATTAGAGTCTAATAAATAAGATTACTAGTAATTAAATATACCTCTTATATATAACTTAATTCTTATAATTAATTCTCAATAATATTACTAGTATTATAAAAGTAATAGTAAATATAATAGCTCCCTAGGCTTTAAATAGTTTTACTTATAAAGGTAAGCCCTTAGAGTAGCTACCTAAGAAACTAGAGAATTATAAGATAGATACTTAAGTCGCTATATACTAGATAGATAAGCTTTATTAAAGTAATATTCTTAAGGTTAGATTTATCTACTTTTATTATAAAGTATATTTTCTAAGTTAAACCTATATATTTAGTAGAAAAACTTATTTCTTTCTATTATTAGGCTATCTAGAGATTATTTAAGCCTAAGGTCTTCTTAATTAAGACTTAGAAATAAAAAGAAGTAGTAATTAAGCTTAATAAGACTAAGAAGTAGGTAGTATTAGCTTACTATATATTACTCTTAGTAATAAATAAGCTAGAAGAGCTTATTATTACCTAAGTAGATAATAAGGATATAGTAGTAGACTTAGAGCTATATAAAGTATATATAGATAGTAAGGCTATAAAACCCTTTAGTAAGTATATAGTATTATATAGAAAGTAGAAGTTTATAAATAAAAGCTATACTTACTACTATTATAAGGGATATAGTAACTATTCTTATTAAAAGAGTATATTTCCTAGACTAGAAATATATAAAGGATTAAAACTAATTAAAATAGCTTATAAGATAATATAGGTAGAGATTCTAAAGAGTAAAAAAGTTAAGTTTATTAAATTTACTTAGAATATACTAGAGAACTTAGACCTTAATATTATTATTGAGTTTTAAAGCTATATCTAATAAGCTAAGAAGAAAAAATAAAGTAAAGCTCTAAAAGAAGGAAGCTTAAGTAAAAAGCCTAGGATTATATAAGAGTATAATAAAGTAGATTAAAAGGATATAAATATTAATATTTTTATAGAACTCTAGACTAATAGAATATATAGCTAGCTAGATATAATAATTCTAATATATAAATGAATAATATAATAATTAAGATACCTAAAAAATCTTTATAATAAGACTCTAGATTAAGATATAAAATAGTAATAAAAAAAAAGATATTAATATAATTTTTATAAAATAATAATATAAGTTATAAAATATAAGTAAAAATATTATTATCTAAATTAGTAGTAAGAAAAATATTTTTATTAAATAGCTTCTATAAAAAAGAACTATCTAGTTATTCTATATTATAAGATATAGCTTTTCTTATAAGTATCTATTTAAATATATTTACCTTTATTTTTAAAGTACTCTTATCTTATAAGCTAGACCCTTATCTTATATAATTTACTATAATTATATAAGATTAGTTTTACTCTTTTAAAAAGTCTAAAAACTTAATAAAGTTTATAGTATTTATAATTTCTCTTTAATCTCTTTATTTTTATACTAATAGTATAACTATTTATTTAGTTAGATAAATATAAAGCTTTTATCTATAAAGCTTATTTAGAATATACTTTACTATTTAATATTATTAGCTTACTTTCTACCCTTTTTAGTATTAATATTATAAGGTAAATACTAGAATACTATTTATAGTATTAAGACCTCCTTTCTTATTATATTTATATTGAGAATATATATACTTTATACTAGTAGCTAAAGCTATACTTCTTCAACTAGGATACTATTATAGATAAGAACTTAGCTATACTTTTATAAGCTAATAGTTTTACTATTTTGATAATATTTCTTAAGAGAATATAGCTAGATATAGAGCTATATAAGCATCTACTAGACTACTTTATTAAGCTATAGAAGAAAGCTATAAAAGCTTTTATTAATATACTATCTATATTATCTAACTTACTCTTTTACTTATTAAAATATAATCTCTTAAGTTATATTTACTATAAGGTAAAAGTTCCTATCTCTTATAATACTACTTAGAAGATCTATAAGAAGAAGTTCTTAGTAAATATTAGAGTTCTATTAATAGTATTATAAGCTTATAAAGGTAGCTTTATTATACTAGGTCTAAACTATATATAGTATATAGATAGTTATTATAAGCTATCTTAATATAGCTTTAAGATCTATACTAGTATTAATACTTACTCTTAGTATATATTATAGATATATATTAGAAACTTAGTTATATTATAGAGTAGTATCTTTATATAGTATATATATATTATCTAGTATTATAAACTTATATTTATAGTTTTTAGAGCTAATTATAGTATTAAGCTAGGTATTATAGTAATAATTTACTATTTTCTTTCTCTAAAGGCAAAAGATAAATAACTAATAAAGCTAAGGAAAAATATCAATAATAATATTATTATTATATTAACTTTAAATATACCTATTAGACTAAAGAAAGTAGTCTTAAGCTTAGAAGAGCTAGATAAGTATCTACTTCTCTTCGACTCCTTATATAACTTATCTTTTTAGGATATTTTTACTTATAGTAAAAATACTATAAATTAGTATATTAAATTATATTAGTAGTATTTAAGTAGATTAAGGACTCTTTTCTAGTAGGTAAGTTAGAATTTACTATAATAGTATAAATATCTATAATTAATAAGTCTAATATTCTAGTAATACTTTACTTAGCTGAAAAAGGAAGAGCTCTAAGTAAAACGACTTATTATAGACTATATTATACTTTTCTACCTTTTTATACTAAAGATTAGATTTAAAGTCTATAGCTTTATTAAGGAGTAGAATAATTACTATATTAGAGCCTAGAAATCATATCTATATATCTATAGTAGTATATTAAATAAGCTTTAGAGGAATCCTATAATAAATAAAGCTATATAATATAATATTCTCTTTAATAATACTAACTAGGAGATAATTAATACTATTCTTAAAGTAGATAATACTAATCTCGACTTATATATTATAGAAAGTATAAAATAGCTATATAATAGTATATTAGATAGATTTATCCTACTAGTAATAGAATCTATAAAAATACTAGAGATTAATAAGTATCTATACTTATATAAGTAGCTATAAGCTTATAAAAATAATAAGATTATACTAAAGCTAGAACTATTAAAGAAACCTAGAAGAGACTAGAAAGAATTTATAAGAAAGCTATAAGGTATAAGTATAGACTTATCTAAGTTTACTATAGATAAAGAAGATATAAAAGGTATAAGGGATATAAGTAATAATAAAAAAGGTAGTAATTAGTTTAAGAAAGAACTATAGACTTAGAATTTAGTTATAAATATATAAGCTTTATAAAAGTATATTATTTAGGAAAAAGATAAATAGCTATCTTTATATATTTACTAGGAATCTTATTAGCTAGACTTTAATCTAAGATAATCACTAGTAATATAATATACTTTATAAAGTATAGTATATACTTTTAATATTTAAATAAATATAAAACTTTTCACCTATATATTCTATCTAAGCTATTTACTTATTAATATTTTCTAAAGTATATTATACTACTACTTATATAAGTATTAGCTTCCTAAGGTATACCTAAGCTATACTTATATTATCCCTTATATACTTTTTTACTTCTCTAATACTAGTAGCTAGATAATTTTCTAACTTATCCTACTCTTCTTAAGGATTAGTATCTTTTTCTCTCTCTAGCTTAGTATTCTTAATAGCTAGCTAATCTACTTTTCTAAATTCTACTTCTCTTTAGACTTTATCCTATTCCTCCTTTATTTTATATAAGAATAATATCTTATATATTATACCTACTTTTACTTCTTTTACCCCTATTAGATCAAAGAACTTTTTACTACTCTATAAAATCTTCTTAATATCAATATAGCTCTCTCCTATATCCTCCTATATAATAGACCTTAGTAGTATTTTTACTACTATAGTTAAATAGTAACTTTAATCCTTAACTTTATAATTATTAGCTATACTAGATATCTTATTACTTTAGGTATACTTAGTAGTAGATTATAATTTATTTATAGGCTCTAAATTATCCTTAAGCTTTAGTTTCTTTACTACCTCTTTACTAGTAAGGGAAATAGCTTAATATTTATCCTTACTCGCTATAAATTCCTTCTTAATAATAATTAGCTTCTTTTCTTATTTCTTTAGTAACTTTTTCTCTTTTATCTCTTATAAAGACTTAGCTTTTACCTTATTATCTACTAATACCTCTTTATTTACTACCTCTATAAAAAGGTTAATAGAAATAGTCTTTTCTTTATTAACTTCTTCTAGCTTATCTATATCTCTAAAGTATAGCTTATAAAGTTATTCTATAATAATAAGCTATAGAGGATTAAGAGTAAGCCTATTATAGCTATTTTTATTACTTTATATAATCTAGCTAATAAAGTTATATATACTAAGCTAGTTATATTCCTTAAGGAAATAAGCTATATACTAGATCTTCTAGATAAGGAGCTTATAGTTTAAGAACTCTTTTATAGAAATAAAGTAGCTCCTCTCTATTATATATAATCTATTGATCTTAGTAATACTTTTAATACTAATCCTATTAGCTATCTCCTAAGGCTTATAGAGAGTAAAATAGAAGTAGAAGATAATAGAAATAGTAAGTATCCTTTAGTATAGAAGATAGTCTAAGCTCTCTTTATAAGTAAGATACTACTTATTATAATATTCGATAAGAGAATAAGCCTAAGAAGGCTTAAAGCTAATAATAGGAGTATAGTATACTAATAGAGTAAATAAACTAAAGGAAGAATAACTATTATTATACTAAAGGGGGGTAAGTATTTATAAGGTAGGATTAGCTTAATTAAAATAAGCTATCTATAGACTTACTACTATAGGTATATAAGGGGACTAGCTTAGAAAGTATTTAAAGTATTCTAAGTAGTACTTTTTTATTAGGTTTAACTCTCTAATATTAATATATAGTTCGCTAGTTACTTTATAGATAAGAGGAGTCTCTTCCTAAGAAGCTATAGCTAATAGAGGTATAAAAGAAGGTATAAAAAGAGGAGGTAAAAAGTTAAGAGAAGGAAGAAGTTATTTTAGAATTTATTAGAATTAAAGTTGCTTTCTTATACTTATCTAAAGCCTAGCTTTTAGATCTAATTTTCTAATTTATAGTTAGATAAGAATCTATTTTATTAGATTACTAAGAATCTAATAAGTATTAGAGAAACTATATTTATACCTCTAACTACTTATATACTTATTAGCTTACTTTAATAAAGTATTATAGTTATATTATTAGTCTATTATTTTAATATATTAACTAGTAATATTATCTATCTCTTATTTTTAGGATTTCTTGATTATTTTATCTATTTATTTTTTATAATTAGATTCTTTATATTATTTTTATCCTTTATTTTCTATAGCTTATATTATTATTTTATAAAAGTTATATTAATATCCTTTTTTTTACTACTATTTTATATCTTAGTCTAGAGTATTATTAAAAATATATATTAGATATATTAGTTATTATATTTCTTATTTATATATAAGAATTACTCTATCTAACTAGCTATATCCTACTTTAATCCTTAAAGCTATTCTATTCTTATACTATATATTCTTCTTATTTATTTTACTATACTTTTACTCCTCTTATACTTTCTTATATAGAGTCTTAACCTACTTAAGAATTATACTAGTAGTATCTTTAAGCTATTAGTCTTAGCTCTCTAGCTTAGCTATACTAGTATTATAGTAGGTTTCTTAAGTAAATCTAGTAAACTTATTCTTCTTACTTACTTTAATAAGTCTACTATCTATTATTAATTAGCTTTAATCCTTTATATATCTTTGATTTAAAATATATATAAGTTCTATAGCTATATTTACTAGCTTTATTAGAATAATAGTAATTTATATATCTATTATTATATTTATTTTATCCTAGATATATATATATTTTATTAGGCCTTTTATAATTAATATATTTATATATTTTATAGTTATCCTTATAATTCTTTAGATAGTTACTAGTCTTTAAGCTACTATACTTAGTTAGTTTAAATAAGTAGCTAGCTTAAGAAACTTACTAGTAGACTTCTTTAAACTTAAAGGTTATTTCCTCTTATTTTCTAATCTTATAATTCTATACTTCTTTAAGGTCTATTATCCTAATTACTTAAAGCTATAAAAAAAATTAGTTCTCTACTAAGTATATTAGATTAACTTTATAAGATATACTTTATTTCTCTTTAAGAAATTAATAACTTAGAGACTCTTACTTTAATATAGCTAGTTAATAATATATATAGTAAATTATATATTTATTTTATAATCCTCTAGCTTTTATATAGGCTTAGTAATAGCTTTACCCTTAATAATAAACTACTTTAGTTCTAAGGGAGATATTATATCTACTATTACTTTTATAATATTAGTAATATTATTGAAAATTAATTATAAGTATTAAGTTATATATAGGAGGTATATTTAATTACTAGTAATTTTATTTACTAGACCTTGATTATTAGTAAGGTAAGTAATAAAGTAGAGAGTTTAAAGGTAAGAGGTTAAGTAAACCTACTTTAAGAAATAAGTTTTAAGGCGAAATCTTTCTAAGTAGTAATATTTGCTTTATAGGGTAGTAGGTACCTCTATACTAGTATATATTTGCTAGCTCTCTAACTCGTATAGTATAGTCCTAATGAGAAATTAAAACGCAAAAGCTAGAAGAGCTATTTTATCGCAAAGTCCCTTGTAGTCTACCGTAGTAGAGGCCTCAATCGATGTGATAGGACAAGATATACGCTAAAACGCCGACCCGGCCTTAAACCATTGCAAACGCCGACCTACTATCTATCCATCAACTAATCCGAATGCCAAACAAACAACTTCCAAAACAACCTTGACCACCCACGAATCAAGCCAACAACACCCTCCCTGCCCAACCCGAAGAACACAAAAACCCTCTTCCCGCCATCGACGTCGCCCAGCGACGACCCAACGCCCCAAACATGCAAGGCTTCAACATGGGACGCTACGTCCCCCCAGACCAGGAGGGCCTGAGCACCGGCAACCAGCTCGCGCGGAAACACCCCCTGGGGGCGCGGGCGTCGCGCCTCAAGACCGAGGGCATCCTGACAGTACGCTTCGAGATGCCGTTCGCGGTGTGGTGCGACAACTGCAGGCCGCAGCCCGGGATCATCGGGCAGGGGGTGCGCTTCAACGCCGAGAAGAAGAAGGTCGGGAACTACTACTCGAGCCCCGTGTACAGCTTCCGGATGCGGCACGTCGCGTGCGGCGGGTGGATCGAGGTGCGGACGGACCCCAAGAACACGGCGTATGTTGTCGTCGCCGGGGGCCGGAAGAGGGATACCGGGGAGGAGAGGGTGGGCGCCGGCGAGGGCGACTCGCTTGTCGGTAGCGGGCTGGCCGGACCGGCGAGGCCTATCAGGACGTTGCAGGAGCAGGCTGAGGAGAGGGAGAGCGCGTTTGCGAACCTCGAGAAGACGATCGAGGACCGTGCGGCTTTTGAGGCTGCCAAGCACCGGATAGGCGAGATCCACGAGACGAATGAGAAGCAGTGGGATGACCCGTACTCGAGGAACCAGTTGCTCAGGAAGCAATTCAGGGTTGGTAGGAAGCAGAGGGAGAAGGATGCCCACGTCACCGAGGGCCTGAAGGACAGGATGAGCCTGGGCATCGAGCTGTTGCCCGAGAGCGAGGAGGATGCTCGCTGGGCCAGGCTGGTGGACTTTGGGTCGAAGCCAGAAGAAATGCCTGGCCAGGAAGTCAAAGTCCTGGCGAAGCCGCTGTTTGGTGACGACAAGAGCGGCACGAAGAGTGCAGTGGAAGGGAGCAGCAAGGCCCAAGGGACCGTAGGTAAGACGTCACGGAGGAAGCTCAAGTCGGAAATTGCGAGCTCAAAGATGAGGGAATCCCTGGTTTCTGAGATCGTGGGAAACACGCGTCTGGCTAGTGACCCTTTCTTGGAGCCGAGGACTAGGGATTTGGCCAGGGGTTCGCCCTCCCTGCCAGGCCTGAAGAGGAAGAGGAAGTCTGAAGGGGACTCACCCAAAACCCCCAACGAGCGACCTCCGGAGAAGGTGACTGCCGTATCCTCGGCACTGGTGGATTACGACTCGGACTGAGGAGGTTCTGGGACACAGTTCCAACTTGCATTGCTATTTCATGCACGAATTTCGTTGATGATACCCCATAGATTTCACTTTTAAATCGGCATTCAGCGTTTCAGCCTTAGGCATGTTGAGGAGAGTTCAAGAAATTAAGGTCTGTTATTTATGTACAAGTACTGATACTAGGTCCCCCTCATCATCATGGCCAAGGCCCACAGAGAATTTAATACTGGCCCCATTCCATTGCCCTTACGTATTTATCCACCAGTGCCGAGGGCTTGCTGGCCTGTGGGAATGTTCAGCGTCGATGTTACGTCCGGCCCGCGAGTCACTCTCCAACCAAACTTCTAGAACAAGACAGAAATACAACGCGGTCTCCTTAGACGATCCAAAATATCCCATGCAACCTACCGATGATAGCCATTGACGCCATGATGAATATGAGAAAGCAGAGTGGTGCCATACATGGCAGTGGTGGACTACGACGTATCGCTGCCTACACGTCGTCCATCTGCCCGGCGGGCTCGTCATCGTCGTCGTCACCAAAACTCCCCACCGAGCTCATGTCGTCGTCGTCCTCGCTCTCGGCGCCGGCCTCTTCGGCTGCGTCCTTGCTTGCGTAACGCTGAACGTACTCTGGAATCGATTGTATAAGTGATTTGTAGGGCGAGAGCTTGCAGCTGAGAGTCAAGTCACAAGAGAGCAAAGCCACGAAATGCTGCTACCTACCTCGTACTTTGGTGTCGTAGCCCTTAGGATCTCTGAGCATCAGAGCGGCAGCCTCTCCGTTCAGAGGATCGGAGGGGTTTGGATATCGCAGAAGGTGTGGCAGAAAGGCCTCGAAGATGTTGATCATATCGTACATGGGCGACCATGTTTGGTTGATGACATCGAGGCAGACGGAGCCGGACCTATATCCGCAACCCCTATTTTAGCCGTGCTCCTCATAGAAAGTCTCTTTACTCTTCCGCTATTGACCAATCTCCCCGCTACCTGACAGTGTAGTGTATTGGCCCACTTACAGTTCGTCGATATTCGGGTGGAAGATGCGGTTCGTGAAGCCGATGCTGGGAGATTTGTATGGGTACTGATCGGGTAGCTCGACATGGACCTTCCAGACGCCCCCTTCAAAAGGAGTCTCGGTTGGGCCCTTGAACTTGATATAGAACTCTTGCCTGTGCGTGGTGTATAAGTCGATCGTTTCGAGAGGGGGCTCGCTCGCTCGAGGTTGCTTACACTGCAGGCAGTCAGTTGAACAGGTCGTTGAAGACGTCAACTCACGACACAAACTTACTGTTGTCGTTCACCAGGGTGACCTCATAGTCACTCATCAACCTGAAGAGGTCAGTATACTAGGTAGGGGACGGTCAATCCGGTGTGCCATACATCCTAGAGGTCGGTTAGCGAGCGCAAAGCATTATCACGACATCGGCAAATTCGGGAACGCACTTCATCACCTTTGGCAGAAGGCAGGGTCAGCATCTAGGTTCCGTATCTGTTCTGTAGCCGAGAATTTGGGGAGGCAGTCAGCTTACATCAGTCTCGATCCTTCGTCGTGGGCTCGCCATCCTCGCTGTCGTGGTAGTTGTGATCAATCCTGGGATGGGATACTATATGGTCCCCAGATCACTGGAGAGGGGGGTTACTTGTTGCCCTAGTCAGGTAATACTTGAGAGGGGTCGTCGGGATATCGCAAAAGATAAATGGAGAATGGTGGAAGGTTCGCTATATCTCGTCGATCGGAGTCGCTTGTAGTGTAGTTTGGGTTGGTGGAAGGGAGGAATATGGAGTCAGTCAGTCACTCACTCCAGTCCAGGCAAGTCGGGCAATTTAGGTCAGATCAGTCAATGGTCATTACACTGACGTTGCGTTGCGTTGCAGGTGCCGCGGAACGGAGCCATGACCACATGCTGGAGCGGGCGAGTGGAGGCCCGTTGATAAGCGATAAGCCACGCGTGTTTGTCCCACATTCTATGACAGCCCTGGAGGTCCAAGGTTGGTCCTTGTCTGCTTTCTCAAGCGGGGCATCTAGAAATATCAGAACATCTAGAAATATAGCGCTGGATTCATAGTCTGATAGCGCATTAACCGCATTTGGCAAAGCGCCACCTGCCACGCAGCTGTCGAAATTTCTAGCTACCTGCCAGCTGCACCTACGCGCCAAAACACCATTACCTCCACCACCACGCGTAATAGTAATTATCATCAACCTTCCTACCTACCTAACCTACAGCTGCTTTTCCTACCTAATTCAATCAATCAAAATAATACTAACCTAACCTCTGAATCACCTGATTTTATCGTTATTCTGCTTAGTATCTTCTACTCTATATATTATAGCTTAGGTTGAATCGATTCAACTGAAAACTTATTAGAAACTACGTTTTTAGGGCAGAAGTAGCCCCTAGGGATACCCTTAAATTTTTTTCCTAGTCTGACTAGGTCAAAGTACTACTAAATAGTCAACTTCATACTCAATTTATATAGGCTATAGACTTCGTAGTAGCTCTAGAGTATATCTAATCAATTGCCCCTAGTCTAGTATATCTAGCGCTATTATCGCTTCGCGAAATAAAAATTTCCTTGTAGCTATATAGTATTATGAAATCTTATAGTATTAAGGGCTATAGATACTAGTTAGTACGAGCAGCTACTAAAAGTTATATAAGCTACTACTAAATTTCTAGTAGCTAGCTATATCTAATATATCTACCTACTAAATATAGTTAATATACTATTAGACTATAAATCTAGTGCTATATTTCTAGATGCTCTATAGAAATATAAGATAGGATTTATATTCTAATAGGGCATTAACCTAATATAGTAGGTATAGCTACTAGATATAGCTACCTACTTAATTTTTAGTAGTAGGCTATATTAGCTAGCTTCGCCTGATATCTATAGTAGTATTAATACTATCAATACTATGAGATTTCGTGATACCCTATAGCTACGAGGAAATTTTTATTTTGTAAAGCAATAATAGTACTAGATATACTAGACTAGAGGCAATTAATTAGATATACCCTAGAGCTATTATAAAGTCTATAACCTATATAAATTGAATATAAAGTTAATTATCTAGTAGTACTATTACCTAGTTAGACTAAGGAAAAAATTTAAAGGGTATCTATTATAACCTATAGTTAAAGTACTAGGGATTATGCAGAGGAAACAGAAGAAAGGAACTAACATGCAGTATAGCATATAGAAGGAAATATAGGACCTACTAAGTTATATGATATAGATCAGTCAGTAAGACTAAATATATCAAATAGGATATATTTGATATATTCCCCTAAATATATCGAATAGGTTATATTTGATATATTTATTGATGAAGAGCTAGATATATAAATAGGATATTCCCTTAGTAGTAAATAGATATTCCTTAGCTCTTTAGTAATCAATCTAAGTATTAATCTTACTATTGATAAGAGTAATCTCTAATTAACTATAGCGATTATATTATATAGAATACCTTGAACTTCTTTATTAATATAGACCTTAGCTATAGTAGAAAGTACTCTTTAGTTAACCCCTACTATAATTAGTATATTTTGATTACTCTTATCTAGAAGGTTTAATATATAACCTCTATATAATACTATAGTATTTTATAAGCTCGAGTCCTTAGTAAACTCCCTTGAATTTAGATTATTCGTTTAAGGCTAATATTAAAGAATTCAGGTAAGAATTCTACTATACTCGTAATATATATAAAACCCTTAGTAGTAATACTCTCTCTAACGATAGTATAGATACCTCTGAACTAGTAGGTAATATATAAGTAGAGAACCCCTTAATAATACTACCTAGGGATAAATAACCCTACTACTTTAAGGTTAATAAGCCTTTATACTTTATAAGTAAATATAGAACCCTAAGAGGATTCCTTACTCTTAGTTATATTTACTTTATTTACCTTACTAAAGACCTAAATATTCTTTAGAAGAAAGTCTTAGTAATTACTAGTAGACTCTAGGATAGTACTCTAGTTTAGTTTAAACTTATTATTAGAGACTATATTAGAAATCTAGACTACTTAAATAATATAAAGAAGTATACTACTAAGATCTTTAATAACTACTCTATCTTCGAAGAAGCCTTCAAAGGAGCTTTTAGAGATCTAGATACTAAAAGATTAGTAGAGCGAAAGCTAAGTATACTAAAGTAAACTAAGTTAGCTACTAACTACTTAGTAGAGTTCTAGTAGATAGTCTTATACTTAGAATAGTAAGATGAACTACTTATATTATACTTCTACGAAGGACTTAAGGATAATATTAAGGATAAGCTTATTAAACTCGATCGACTAGACTTCTTCCTAGAATATACTTAGATAGTAGTATATATTAATAACTAATTATTCGAATAATACCTAGAGAAAAGGAGTAATAGATAGAACTCTAGAAATAAGAAATATAGGAATTATTATAATCGATAAAAGAACTCCTCCTCTATAGCTTATAAGTAGTATCTAGGACCTATAGAGCTAAGGGTAGTATAGAAATAAGAAACTTATAAGTATTTCAACTATAGAAAGCCTAGATATTTAGCTAAAGAATACTAGAGCGAGAGGAAGAAAAAGTAGGAACTAGTCCCCTTAGATAAGAAATATATTAACCTTATAGTATAAATAGTTAGGATAGCCTAATATAGCTTTACCTAGGTAGAAATAGACTTCTTACTTGAAAAGAATCCTTAGGAGCTAGAGCTCTAGAAATAGAATAATATACTTAGTATCACTAGTATAACCTCTAAAGTAGAGGATATAAGAGAAGAAGAAGAACCTTTAGGATAAACTCATCTACTCAATAATATATAGTATAATAATAACCTAACTATAAACCCTACTATAATATTAGAATTAGATAAAGTATAGAAAGATCTACTTAGGAAATAAGTTAATGAAATCCTACTAGAACCTATAACTTAGCTTAACTATAAACTAACTTAGTACTTAGGAGAAATAGCTAGACTACTACCTTATAAAGGATTAGAATACTAGTTTATAGTATTAGGTATACTACTATATAAGTATATAGGAGCTAATATAGTAGAAACCTTAAGACTAATAGAGGTATTATACCTCTTACTATAGAATAATAAGTATATAGAATATATTCTATAGATCTTATATATCTTCGATAAATATCCTAAATACTTTATAGATAAAGTATATAATAAATTCTTTCTATAAAGGTACTAAGACTAAGATATATATAACTTCTATTATACTAGTTACTTTAGTCTATAGTTCTATAAGAACGAAGTATATAGTACTAATGAATATACTATCTTCGAGTATAACTTTGATAGCTACCCTTAGTAGTACTTTACTAATTATAGTACTCTATAAGATTACTCTTTATACTATTATAAGATATATAGTAATAAGAAAATCAGTACTTAGTACTACTAAATATATAAGAAAGAAAAAGAAGCTCTTTAGAAGCAATAAGAGTAAGCCTAATAAGTTAGAAGGCAAGTAAGTATCTAGAATATATTTATATAAGAGCTAGAATAGCTTTAAGCTAGAGAAAAAGAAAGGACTAGGCCTATAGTATAGGAAAGAATTACTAACTATCTAGGAACCCTCTTAAAAGAATAGCTAAAAAACGATAATAGCTATTAAGAGTAGAACTACTAAATAGTAAGAACCTATTATAGTTCCTTTATACTATAAAAATAGATATTAATAACTACCTTGAACTAGAAATACTCATTAGAAAAACTCGAGCTTATACTCTTATAGATAGTAGAGTATAAAGCAACTTTATTTTACTTAATTTAATAAATAAGGAATAACTTCTATAGTAATATAAGGAATAAGTATATACCTTAGGAATAATCTTAGTAAATCTTATTAAATATAATAATAGTACTATTTATAGGGAGACTAATTACCTACCTACTATAATTATAGGCTATATAGTAGAATTATAGTTCGATATCTTTAATACCTTAGAATACGAAATTATTTTAGGAATATTATAGCTAAGAAAGTATAACCTAGATATTAACTAGACTACTAGCTAGATCTACTAGAGGGATACCTTAATAGATAGGATAACTAATATAGTAGTAGAAAAGGACTTAGTCCCTAGAGATAACTTAAGAGAAGAGCGCCTAAATAAGATCCTAGTTACCCCTAGGAAGATAGCTAAGAATAGCTTAAGGAAGAATATAGCCCTTATATAGACTAAAAGATAGTCTATAAGTATATTAGATAAGCAATAATAACCTAAAGTATACTCTATAATAGACTATAGTAGTAACTAAAAGAAGGATAGTATATTAGGAAATATAAAGGCCCTTAAATAGAAGAAAAGACTAGAAGGAGCTATATAAGATATTAAGAACTATAAAAAGGCTTATAAGGTAGTAGCCTCTATAAGGATAGCCTAATAAATAATAGTATCTCTAGAAAGAGATACCTTTATAAGATAAGGGAAAAGATAATAATAATAAGAGGTTAGTAAAAAAGTATAACTATATATCTAGCGATTTACTAATTACTTATAGGAAGTAAGAAAGATAGAGAAAGACCCTAAGGAATATATTCTAAAAGAATACTAGAAGTATAAAAAGCTATTTATAGCTACCCTAGATATAGGACTTCTAGAATACTTATACTAGGATTATAAGATTCTACTATAAGAAGGAAAAATACTATAGTTCAATAAGATTTATAATTTTAATGAGGAATAGCTTAAAGTACTTAAGGAATACTTAGATAAAAACTTAGTAAAAAGATTCATTAGACTATTAATATTACTAGTAGGATATCTAATCTTATTTATACCTAAGAAAAACGGAAAATTAAGACTATATATAGACTATAGATATCTTAATAAGATTACTATTAAGAACTACTACCTATTACTACTTATTCGAGAATTATATAGAAGACTCTAAGGAGCTAAGATCTTTATAGTACTTAACCTAAAGGGAGTATATAACCTTATCTAAATAAAGGAAGGAGAAGAATAGAAAATAGTATTTAGGATAAGATATAGACTCTTCGAGTACTAAGTTATATTATTTAAGCTAACTAATACTCTAGTAATATTTTAAGCTATAATCAATAATATATTGAGAGAATATTTAGATATTATAGTAAACGCTTACCTAGATAATATCTTTATCTACTCTAAAAACGAAAAAGATCACGAGAAATATATATACTAAGTACTCTAGGTACTAGAAAAAGTAAAACTCCTAGTAGAACTAGAAAAGTATAAGTTTTATACGAAGGAAGTAGACTTCCTAGGATATATAATTACCCCTAGAAAAATCTAGATATAAGTATCTAAGATTATAGTAGTTAAGGACTAACTAATACCTACTAATATTAAGGAAGTATAAAGCTTCCTTAGATTTATTAACTTCTACTAATAATTTATTAAGGATTATAGAAAGTATATAATACCTTTGATATATTTGATAAAGAAGGATATACTATTTACTTAGACTATAGATACTTAAAATGCATTTGATAAAATTAAAGAAATTATTACTTCTGAACTCTTCTTAATAGAAGTAGATCCTAATAAACTATTTGAAGTAGAAACTAATACCTTAAACTATACTAAAGATAGATAACTTAGATAATAAGATAATATAGGAAAACTATACCCTATAGCCTTTATATTAGGAAAGTTTAGTAGACTCGAATTAAACTACTAGATTTATAATAAGGAATTAATAGTAGTTATAGATTTATTTAAGGAATAGGAATCCTACTTAATTAGAGCTAAATACTAGATTAAAGTCTACTTAGATTATAAGAACCTCGTTTAATTTATAACTACTAAAGTACTCAATAAACGATAAGTTAGATAGATAGAATATCTCTCCTAGTTCGACTTTAAGATCTACTACTGAAAAGGATTAGAAAATAGCTAAGCTAATACTCTTAGCTAATAACTAGACTACTAGTAAGAAATACTACTAGAAACTCAGAGTATACTAAAATAAAATATAGATAGAAATATTATCCTAGAACTAAGATAAGCTAAAGCTACCCTCTATTTAGAAATTAATAATACTTAGAAAAACTAATTATAAATAGTATAATAAGCCCTAGAGCTAGAATATAGAAGTATCCTAAAAGAAAAGAATAGACTCCTACTATAAGAAGATAAAATCTATATTTTATAGGAGCTACGAGAATAACTGATTCGATAAATATATAAAGTACTCGCTTATAGATACTAAGGAATCATAGTAATAATAAAGAGAATTCATAGATACTATAAATTTCTGAAAATATAATATAAAGTAATCTAGGTTATCAAAAATTATAATATCTATAATAAAAGTAAGGCTATAAGATATAAGCCCTATAGAGAACTATAACTATTACTAATAGCTAAATAGCTATAGTTATCTATTAGTATAGATTTTATCATTAAACTTCTAAAATCTAAGGAACTAATAATAGGGGTACTATATAATAGTATCCTAGTTATTATAGATAGACTTATAAAGTATACTTACTTCCTACTATATAAGGAAGCTTCTAATATAGAAGAACTTATATATATATTCTTATATAATATTATAAGCTAGTATAGAATACTAGACGAACTTATTATAAATAGAAGAATAATATTCACTTCTAAATTTTAATAAGTAATACTAAAATAACTCAGAATCAAATAAAAAATATCTATAATATATTACTTATAAATAGATAGTTAGATAGAGCGACTCAACTAGATCATCAAATAATATATTAGGAGTTATACTAATTATAAATAAAATAATTAGGTAGAGCTACTCCTATTAGTATAATTCGCTTATAATAGTATAGATATATCGATAATAGAAGTATTACTATTTTATACTAATTTTAGATATAACCCTAAGGTATATAAAGAACCTATCGTAAGATAAGAGAATATCGAAGTAAGCAAAAGAATAGATGAAATCTACTGAATATAAAAGCAAATATAAGAAGAACTTATATTCATCTGCGAACGAATAATGAACTACTATAACTAGCGAAGGTTAAAGGGACTAACCTTTGAAAGGGGAGATAAAGTCTATTTACTATATAAAAATATTTCGATAAAACGACTTAGTGAAAAACTTAACTTTAAGAAACTCAGAGTATTCTAGATTATAGAAAAACTCTCTAATATTAGTTATAAACTCAATTTACCTCTAGGAATAAAGATTCACCTAGTTTTTTATATTTTACTTCTTGAACTAGTATTAGTTAGTATAAGATTAGATAAAGATATTAAGCTAGATTATAATAAATAGGAATATAAGGTTGAGAAAATTCTCGACTTACGATAATATAGTAGTACTATAGAATATCTAATCAAATAGAAAGGATATAGTAACGAAGAAAATATATAGGAACTAGAAGAAAGCCTTAGTAATATAAAACTAGAAATCTAGTAATATAAACGATAATACCTATTATATACTAGGCTATAGAGATATAATACCTAGGTCTAGACTAAATTCACTTATATCTATATCTATTCTACTTTAGTTAATTTTACTAATTAAATCTTAATTACTTATACTAACTAGAGAATCAGAATAAGGATTCTTACTAATAACCTTAGTCGCTATAAGTAATACTTCTTTAGCCTCTATATAATCTAGTTCCTCTATATTATCTAGACTATAATAGATAGCTTATACTATTTTCGTAGACTATATCTTTTTCTACTTATATAAATGAAGGAGTTTCTCCTCGAGGACTTCGATCTTATCCTCAAGCTTCTAGTATTTAGAAGAAATCTTGCATATTTTAGAAGGAGAAAGCCTAAGTATATCGTAATGAGAAGCCCCTTAGTATATATACTCTATATAGCGCGATGAATTAGTAGGAGATACTTGATAAATAGATAAGCTATACGCCTTATAGTTAGAATAGGAAGGTATTTCTATATAAGCTATTAGGATAGAAGATAATAGAGTATTTCTATCTTGAGTAAGTTTAAGAAGGGAAGAAGGTTTAGAAATATATAAACTTTTGACTTTAGATGATATAATGAATTAAGAAGGCTTAAATATATAAGGAAGGTTAAAAGATACTTATAAGAATAATTAAGATCTTTAGAGCAAAGATTATTAGAGGAGGAGGATAATATTATAACCTATAGTCAAAGTACTAGGGATTATATAGAGGAAATAAAAGAAAGGAACTAATATATAGTATAGTATATAGAAGGAAATATAAGACCTACTAGATTATATAATATAGATTAGTTAGTAGGACTAAATATATTAAATAGGATATATTTGATATATTCCCCTGAATATATTGAATAGGTTATATTCGATATATTTATCGATAAAGAGCTAGATATATAAATAGGATATTCCCTCAGTAGTAGATAGATATCCCTTAGCTCTTTAGTGATTAATCTAAGTATTAATCTTACTATTGATAGGAGTAATCTCTAATTGACTATAGCGACTATATTATATAAAATACCTTGAACCTCTTTATTGATATAGACCCTAGCTATAGTAGAAAGTACTCTTTAGTTAACCTCTACTATGATCAGTATAGTATCCCTAGGGGCTACTTCTACCTTGAAAACGCGATTTCTAATAAGTTTTTAGTTGAATGGATTCAACTATACTAGAAATTATATATTAGGGCTAAAGCCTAGGGCAATAAGTAGGTAGGAGTAGAGCTTTCTATTATACCTATTTAGCTATAGCTAGTAGTTCGTCTTATTAAGTTTTCTACTTTTTTATACCTTAGAATCTAATTATAGAGGAGATAATTATCGCTTTACCTTTATTAGTATCCTTATAATTATAGAAGACTTTATCTATACTACTTATAAGGTTAAGAATTTAGTAGTACCTACTATTAAATCTATAAGTTAAGCTATAATAGTAGTAGTAGTAGTATTATAATTAAAGCTACTATAGGTATAGATAATAGTAGTAGTATATCTATAGGGGTAAGTTAATAAGCTTATTATTATTATAGGTCTATTATTTACTAAAACTAAGCTATTATCTTCTAGTTCTAATATACTAAGGCTTAAAAATTAAGTATTACTAGTATTATAGACCTTACTACTATAGAGTTTCCCTTTCCCTTATTCTTCCCCTTGCTCTTACCCCTACCTTATATACTACTCCTTATAGCTTTTATAACTCGCCCTTTAGTTACTCTACTTATAGCTAAGGCAAGTATACTTAATAAAGCTATTGATAGAAGTACTATAAGCTATAATGATTAGGCGAGGAGAACTACTTCTTCTTTATCTCGAGATACCTCGTATAAGGTTAAAGTACCCTAAGCTACTTAATCGACCTTATACTCCCTAGGTACTATATATAGCCCCTAATAAGAGTATTACTAGCCTAATAGTATTCATAGGTCTAGCTTAGCCTTTTATACCTCTAGGGCTAGAGAATATAACTATACTTATATACTTATATTAATATAGTAATATAGTAACTAGTAGAGCTACCTACTATATATTCTATAAAGCACTAGTGAAAATCAATATCCTTAATAGCTAGCTATAGTATAATACTATTAGGGGTTTCCTTAAGCTACCTAATAATCTTATACTTATATAGAAGACTCTATTAAATATAGAAATAGCCTTAGTAGTAGCTATAAGAGCCTATGATTATCTCTATCTTTACTAGGGAAAATTACCTATATACCTATTTAAGTATTATTTATAATATCTTCTATGATAGAGGTTTCAAGAAGGATTAGTTCTTGATTACTATAAAGACCCTATAGTCTTCCCTTCTATACCTAATTAAATATATAGATCTCTTTGAATAGATTACTTACTAGATACTATTATATAGCTTGAATAGGTTACTTAGGCGATTATATAAGTATTATTTGAGTTCAATATAAGAACTTTTAGCTTAGGAACTCAAGTAGATACTATAGTTCTAAAATATCTTAGTCGAAAACCTAGCTTATTCGGACTACTAGGGCAGGTAATACTTATAAAAGTACTTAAGTAGTACTAGTAATAAGGAGGTTAGATAGGTAGCTACTATAGAAGTACTAGTATATATATAGTTGAACTATAAACTCCCTAATAATTACTACTTATTATTACTAGAATACCTTTTTTATACTCTATCTTATAAAGGTAACTTATACTTCTAGGAAACCTTTATATATAAGGGTATACTACTATAGCTTTATCTCTACTAGTATCTTGAAGCCCTCGTTATTAAGTTACCTTATAACTACCTTATCAACTACTTCCTCCTCCTAGGTAAGGTAGCTAGTAGCTATAGCTACCTAAGCGATATCTTCTTCGAAGTATACTAACTTAGGGGTAGTATCCTTAACCTTAGGTCTAAGTACTAGGGGCCTATATATATTAAGAGTCTTTTCTTTCTTATAATTAGAGCTATCGAAGTTCTAGTTATTTCCTATCTATTTTTTCTTAGTATTATAAGCAATATTCTTATTAATATACTATATATATAACTACTACTATATATTAAAATAGATATTACTAGCTATATTCTTAAAGGCTTAGTAGAAATTACTTATAATTACTTAGGGCTACTTGATCTATAGTAGTAGCTATATAGAGAGCTCCTATAAAGTAGTAAAGATCTAAGCAAAATTATATGAAGTTTCCCCTAAAGTTAAAGCAAAGGCTATAAAATAGTTTATATAGAGTAAAGTTATACTTATAATTTAGTATAAAGGTATATTAAACTAGTTGACTTATAAAGCTTAATGTTATAACCTATAGTCAAAGTACTAGGGATCATATAGAGGAAATAGAAGAAAGGAACTAACGTATAGTATAGCATATAGGAAGAGATATAGGACCTACTAGGTTATATAATCTAGATTAGTCAGTAAGACTAGATATATTAGATCAGTAATATATCTAATATATCTAGGACTAGATATATTAGATTACTAATATATCTAAATAATCTATCGATAAAGAGCTAGATATATAAATAGGATATTCCCTTAGTAGAAGATAGATATCTCTTAGCTCTTTAGCGATTAATCTAAGTATTAATCTTACTATTGATAGGAGTAATCTCTAATTAACTATAGCGACTATATTATATAGAATACCTTGAACTTCTTTATTGATATAGACCCTAGCTATAGTAGAAAGTACTCTTTAGTTAACCCCTACTATGATTAGTTTACTTAATATTAGTAATATAAGCTATAGCTAATAGAATAAAGGAAGGATTACTTTATATATATTATCTAATATAATAAGATCTAAGTATTTCTTCTATATTTATAAGTACTATTATATACTGATTATAGTAGGGGTTGACTAAAGAGTATATTCTACTATAGATAGGGTTTATATCAATAAAGAGGTTTAAGGTATTCTATATAATATAGTCGCTATAGTTAATTAGAGATTACTCTTATCAATAGTAAGATTAATATTTAGATTAATCGCTAAAGAGCTAAGAGATATCTATCTACTACTAAGGGAATATCCTATTTATATATCTAGCTCTTTATCAATAGATTATTTAGATATATTAGTAATCTAATATATCTAGTCTTAGATATATTAGATATATTACTAATCTAATATATCTAGTCCTACTAACTAATCTATATTATATAACTTAGTAGGTCTTATATTCCCTTCTATATACTATACTATATATTAGTTCCTTTCTTCTGTTTCCTTTATATGATCCCTAGTACTTTGACTATAGGTTATAATATTAGGGTTATAAAGGCTATACTTTTTAGTATATAAAGATAAAGCCTTAATAATAGAATAAAAGGTAGAAAACTAAGTACTTTCGATTACTAGGAAAGCTACTTCTACTATAGGGTAGGTACCTTTAATCAAGAGGTTGCTAGTATAGATAGTTATATAGTTAGTAGGTAAAGCCTTAGGTACTAATAATAATATTTTAATATAAGTAAAACTAGCTGAAAATTAGAGCAAAAATAACGAGGAAAGCTATAATATATAGAGTAGAAGATACTAAGTAGAATAACGATAAAATCAAGCGATTCAGAGGTTAGAGTAATATTATTTTGATTAATTGAATTAGGTAGGAAAAGCAGCTATAGATTGAGTAAGTAGGTAAGTTAGCGATAATTACTATTACATATAAGTAGTAGAAGTAATAGTATTTTAGTATAAAGCTGCAGCTAGTAGCTAGCTAGAAATTTTAGTAGGTATATAGTAGGTAGCTTCTAGCTAAATACAGTTAATACCCTATCAGAATATGAATCCTATCCTATATTTCTAGATACCCTGTTTCTCAAGGTTGTCAAAGCATGACTACTACGTATAATGCTAGAATCAGTCATAGTACCTCGGCCAGGTTAGGTATATACGACAGCACATTATATCAAGAGATAAGATAGATCAGATATCGATAGCATATGATCAGTAAGGTAGGTATGAAATAGAGACTATAAGTATCTCAAATAGGCTATAGTATATCCCTTTGGCGGGAAACAGTAGTCGCACACCCTGAATCGCTAGGGGTCTCAGACGCATGAACGGCTAACTTGGATCCGGATTGCCGGGTGCATACCGTCCACCCACGTGTGTACACCGAAGCTCGTATCCAACCGTATGAATTCGACCATCACAAAGTTGGGAGAGAAGTTCACAAGGTCATATTCAGAATTTGAGAGAGTTCCCAGGATATGTATGGTGGTGTTACCTCAACCCTCAAACGGGCCCAAGACACGGGCATGAACATAGGCGCGTGGACAGTGAACCGCGGTCCAGCCCGGGGGCTGCCCTGCCGAGGCCTGGTCCCTTGTCCCAGGCGTTTTCCCTTTTGTTCGGCAACCGGCTAGGGGGCCCCGGGGGTACCAAGTACGGAATGCCAGGTGTGCCGACCGCCCTGTAGCCGTGTAGTATGTACTGTGTGTACGATACGGTGTAAGTCTTGGGCCGTTTTACATAATAAGTGAACGGGAAACGGTCAGAAAACACCAACGCAAAAAGAGGGCCGGGCTTGAAAATACACGGCAGTAATCATCATGATCAGCTTACTTTAAAAAGAGGAGGAGGAAGGAAAGGGGGAACTAGCCGCAGAGTGTGAATGATTGAGAATCCTCTCCTCTTTGCTTTTTACCTCTCTCTAAGATATATTCTCCCCCGCCGACAGAGACAGAAGTAGTGGCGAAATCTGAGTCGCCGATGTCCTTCATTTACGCCAGTATACATTCTTAGACTTGCTTCTATTTCACTACCCGACGGACCTTTTTCAATTAGGAGCTTTCCAGTCATTCCCGTTGTATCTTTGCCTGAGTAATTCGGTTCATCATGCAGTCGTTAGCTTCAACACTGCGGACTGGCACATCACTGGCGCGCAACTCAACACGCCTCTCACCGACCCTCATCGCCGCAAGACCGTTGCTATCATTTCACCAGACTAGATACTCATCCCACTCGCCCATGGGCACACCTTCCCCAGTGCCACGAAAGAAAGTCAGCCTTGGCACCCTACGGTCAATGCACAAGAAGCATGAGCCCATAACAATGATAACCGCACATGACTTCCCCTCAGCACACGTCGCCGACGCGGCAGGGATGGACATAATTTTGGTCGGGGACAGCCTGGCCATGGTTGCACTGGGTATGGAGGACACAAGTGAGATTCTGGTCGAGGAGATGCTATTACATTGTCGAAGCGTTGCTAGGGCTACTAAGTCTGCGTTCACGGTCAGTCCCACTATTCACACTCATTTCCTACCCCAAACCAGCATAGCTTGTAACAACCCATCTCGTCTCATCTCATCTCATCTCAACTCAGCTCACTCCCCCATACTCAATCTCATCTCATCTTATCCTTGACTACCCAAGACCCAGCTCACTAACACCTCACAAACAGGTCGGCGACCTACCAATGGGATCCTATGAGATATCCCCCGAGCAAGCCCTAGAAACCGCAATCCGCTTCGTAAAGACCGGCCGCGTACAGGGCATCAAGCTCGAGGGCGGCAAGGAGATGGCGCCGACCGTCCGCCGCATAACCACCAGCGGGATCCCCGTGCTGGGCCACGTAGGGCTGACCCCCCAGCGCCAGAACGCCCTGGGCGGCTTCCGCGTGCAGGGCAAGACGGCCGCGGGCGCGCGCCAGATCCTCGAGGACGCACTGGCCGTGCAGGAGGCCGGCGCCTTCGCCGTGGTGCTGGAGGCCGTCCCCGCCGAGGTCGCCGCCCTCGTCACGAAGAGGCTGGCGATCCCGACGATCGGTATCGGGGCGGGGAATGGTTGCTCCGGTCAGGTGCTGGTGCAGATCGATATGCTGGGGAACTTCCCGCCGGGCAGGTTCCTGCCCAAGTTCGTGAGGAAGTATGGTGACGTCTGGTCCGAGAGCTTGAGGGCTATCGAGGCGTATCGGGATGATGTCAAGAGCCGTGCGTATCCTGCGACCGAGCACACGTACCCGATTTCGAAGGAGGAGCTGGAGGCGTTTGAGAAGACGATTTAGAGTTGCCAGTGAGACGGGTTCGTCCCTGCAGGGCATGGAGGCATGCAACCAGCAAGCCGCGAGGCAGATAGAGGCGTTGTTTGGTGTTTCTTTACCTTGTTTGTGGCTCTTTGCATAGCAGTACCATGACCGCCTTCCTAGCCCAGTCGGCCGACAGCACAATGATATTGTCGTTCATTTGCACCTAGAGTACCATCAAATTCGCCTTATCCATTCAGCCAAAGGCGGGCGTCATCGAGTATCCAACGTTGAGCTGGTCATTCGAGTCTTTGAAACACTGTCATGCCCCGTGAAAGTCAGCCATTCAAGCACGGAGAAGCCAACCCCCCCCCCTTTCCTACATCCTCACCAATACAACTACGCCCAGACAAATCAAACAAGCACACACAAAAGATACTCACCCTCCACAAATTTCCCACAACCTCATCCAGCGCCGGCGCGAACGTAGAATTCACATAAAGAAACAGACTCTCCGTCTCCTTGACTTTCAACGTCCTCCGCAGGTACGCCACGACGGCCTCGAACTTGGACGTCGACGAGATGGTGCTCCTCTCCCGCCGCGCGGGCAGCGGCGGCGCCGACCCCACCGGCTTGAAGCGCACGATGACCTTGTCCTGGGTGAAGGTCGTGCCCACCTCGGACAGGGCCGCGGTCGCGTCCCTTGGCAGGTTGGTCAGCACGAGCGAGGCCGTCATGGTCAGGGGCAGGTCCGGGGATTCGCTCCGGTCCGGGATGTCGGGGCTCGGGGCTGTGCCTGGCCCAGCGCTGGCGGGCGCAGGGGAGGATGTTGAGGGTCGTGGCGTGGAGGACATGGCTGGTTTGATGGTGCTCCACGTGGTGTGTCTTTTCGAAGGATTTAATTCAAGGTAGAATGTTGGGTTCCAAGTGGGCTGGTCGAACTAACGAGAAGTAACAAGGGTTTTGCATCACGCATCAGAACTGTGAGCATGGTCGAGAATGACAAGGCTGCCGCGACAGTTAAGGTATCGCGGGGTAAGCTGTAGTCTGTTGTAAGCTCCAGAAGCTTATCGATAAGGCTCACTCCTGGCCTTACCTTCCAAGCCTCCTTCTGACCTGTTGTGACCACAGGCTTTCAAGCACACATGGGGCAATGCTGCGGATGTCTGGAGATGAAGGACACTGGTATGGAACAAGTTACGCCCTATCGGCCTGTGCACCCTTACATGCATGTATACCATGTACCATGTCCAAAAGGCCATCGCATCACGTCACAATACAACACGGAGCGGACGGTCCTTCCATTGAAGACCAGCGCGAAGGTTTGGCTTGACGAATGTTTATAAACTTGACGTAGCGTATGTATGCAACTTAATATACATAGACCATTGTCTAGAGTGCCAATCTTGGGACCCTTGCCAGGAACATCTCTCCTACCTTTCCAGGCAGAGGTAAAGTCGAACCTGACAGGCCCTGTGTCGGTTGAACTCGAAGGTTCCGTCTTCAGCCATGTACGAAGCTTTACCGCCCATACCATAAAACTCCTTCATCCCTCATATCATGTACAAGTTCGCAAGTATTTACCGGGAAGGAACTCCATTAACACCACCGTATGCGAAAACCTTACCCCATTATCCCTCGTGACGACCTCCACATATGCTTCGCGCAAAGGATGCTTCGCAGAAAAGGGGGTATAAAAGGAAAGTAGCAAATTGGCGAGGGCGCCTGCGGCTGCAAAGCGATTCCATAGTAAATTGGCCATCGCACGCCACTCCTGCCTCATCCGTAAGCGCTGTGGGAGCGTCTCTTTTTAGAGATCGAACAAAACAAAAGGCGATGGGCAAAGTGTCGTGCGACGCTCGCCTGCAGCCATTCGCTCAACGACTGCAGGAAATGCAGCAGAGATGGGTCGTTTCATGCCAACGCGATACGGGTCATTAAGCAATGCGGATGTCGCTGGATGAGTGTCGAGATGATCCCGCGAGCAGGGGTTAAAGTGGCATGAAGACCATAGCTAGCTTCGATCATCAACCAGTCTTAGGCATTCACCAGTTGGAAGACGCTTCTCCGAGCTCGTCAGAGTACTTCGGAAGGCGCTCGAGCTGGCCCAGCAAGGCGTCTAGTTCAGCCCAGTTCTCGTTGTTCTCGGCGAACTTGCGATGCTTCCTCGAAAGGATGTGCTTTGGTCACGGTCAGTAATGTGCTAGCAAGTAAGCCCAGGTCGAGACACCCACCTCATCAAAATCAGGATACTTGTCTTGACAATTCTCACAATACCCGGGTTTCAGGTCCCGCTTCTTGGACTTGACCGGAACGCTCTCAGTCCTTTTGAGCTCTCTCGGTTTCTCCTCCTCGATCTGCGCCAACTTTCGAGAATTCACGCCAAGACTAGCAGAGCGTTGAAAGGTTCCAGTGTCGAGACTCATATCGGCAAGACGACGTGAGCTTGTATCCTGGGACGTCGAGTTCGCCGAGGCTGCATTGCTCTTCTGTAGAACCTGTCGCTGTAGCCCATGTAGTTCCTTGCTTGTGCCTGCCTTGGATCCAAGAATGCCTGTCGCCGAAGAGATCATCTGCGATCGGATAGCAGATGTGATATTCGACTGCTGTATACCAGATGCAACAGGCTCACCAGCCAAGAGACGGGCCGATCGAGCACGGCTCGTGAAGGCATTCTGAGGTCTCGTGAACTCAAGGTTTGGGGGGTTCGCAGCTTTGGTGAGGTCGAACATGTCGGGTACACGTGGATGGTTGGCCCGAGAGTTGTGACTATGTTCCATCTCGGTGAGACTCCGCTTCGAACCCACGCCGGCGGCGCTCGGAACCGGGGGAGGCTTCAACTTGGGAGCGGAGTCCGTCACCGCTGCTTCCTGCCGTTGCTTTTCGAGTTCCCTCGCACGCATCTGCTTCTCTGCCTTGCGCTTCCGCTCATTGGAATCATCCTCCTCAACGAAAGGACATCGACCGCTCGAGGTCGACCGGAACTGTGGCCAGTCTCCATCCTTCTTGTCCGCAACCTTGGCGTATTCCCGGACCATGATGGGTTTCTGTTTCTCCTCAATATCGTAAATGTAGATGTAAGGGCCTTTGAAAAAGATCAGCTCCTTTGTCGCTACAGTTGGGTCCCTGTCCGATGGGCCAGTGGCTCGCTCCTTGTTGAGAAGCTGAGCCAGGTTGGCTTCCTCAGTTGCCTTCGGAGCGTTTGCAGTTCGGAAAGGATCCGGATCGTTCAGGACTTCGAGGACGCGCACCAGCTTAGCAAAAGGCCATATCTTCTTGTTCATCTCCTGCGCTCGAACCAGAATATCAGTGTTTCGACCGCCCGTCGGCTGCCGCAGGATGTTGTCTTCCGTGGGCACAGGGACGGGCATTTTTCGAGGAGCGCTCTCGAAGAGCCGTCGCCGGACATCTTTGGTATTGGTATCGCGGCTCAGCAGTGATGGGTCAATTGTCTTGGGAATATCATGTGGCGCGCGTTGTTCATGGACCGACTCGGAGGCATGACCGGCGGCGACCTGATGGACAGGTGCTGTTGCTTTCTCGCTAGGGATTTGGCGGGTCGTGATGACATGGGTAATGTCCTTGGAAAAGAACTTCTCTTCTCGCTGTTGACATCAAGTCAGTAACTCGCAACAGTAACATTCAGGAGAATCTGGTGCGACTCACAGCACCCAAATGGACCAACTGCTTCAGAACCTTGGCCCTCTGTTCGCTGGGGACGCTTTCAAAATAGAACACATAGCCGGGAAAGTTACGGCGCGTGACCTGCTTCCATTGCTGAATACGAGCCCTCCCGTCCTCTTGTTGAGACGGCTTGGAGACCTTTTCGTGGTGTACCTTGTCATCCTTATATGATCGGGTAGGATCTCGTCGGACAACCTTGACCTGCCTCACGGGGGACCTTGTAATCTTTTCAGTGCCGTCGTTCAGTATCTGCTTCTTGGCTGGTGGTGGCTGGCCGTAGGGTTCTTCCCTCTGCAGACTGGCATACGCCCTCTTGGTGTGTCTTTGTTTGCTAAAGGCGGTAGCCAGAGCAGTGGACGAGTTCCGAATCGGGGAGTTGGCGACATTTGGATTCGAGGAAAGGGGGACTCGTCGGGTCGAGGTGGACATTATGGAAGGATATGAGGAGATGGGGGATGGCGATAGGGATACGGTTGCCATGTAAATATTGTCTTCTATGTCAACATGCTAATGGTGTTTTCCAAGTCGTGATATCGCTCGCTTCGTTGACCTTGGACGACGTTGCCCGGACAGACTGGACGGTTGAGGAGGGGATGGCCTTGGGGCGAGAATTTGATGGCAATGGACTGGATTGGGTGAACCGAGTCTTCAGTAGCCGAGATGTCTCAACTGGGAGGTGGGCAGGTGGGTTGGGTGTGCTCCGACTGCACGCGTTTCCTCGGCGGCTCGGTCGACGGGCCGTTACCTCATACGATGCAGTGCGGGCAAGGTGGTCAATTGGGTTGACGACAGCCTGGAACGTGTTTGGGAGGAACACGGACGAGTGCTGCGCGGTTGGAGAGGAAGAAGATGAGATGACGGTGCGGAGTGTTTTGGTTTGTCGTCCAAGTCGGTCTCATGCAGAAACGCACTGATGAAAATCGCGGTCGGTCGTTAATGCTCGAGCTTCGAGATGGGGCATAACAAATACGCGCACGGGCCGTTGCTACCTTGGATGAGCCAGTTGACCCCATGCAGCCCCACTAATCTAGTAGGAGCGGCAACGTCCCAGCTGCACCTCCGCTTTGGGAAATCGACCCCAGGCCCATTCAAGTGCTGCCGCTCTGCATTGCCGTCATCGTTGAGGCGGACTGCACCTAGCTACCTAGGTACCTACCTATACCCCAGGATTTCTAGAAGGAACATATCATTGACCACCTGGGCAGAGTCAATGTTCACTCCCCTCTTCCCTCTGCTGGCCACAGGACACCCTTGGCCACGGAGATTGTTACACTTTATACACCAAGATCTTGCAGCACTGGGACCTATTGTAGCTAGCTATCGCAGAGCATATTGCCGATCATATACCTACGAGTAGGTATGCGTGCAAGCGGTTTTCTCTTTCAAGTCTGGTGGCGCAATTGCATACCTAGATGCCCACATGCATCTACTAAGTAGGTATGTCTTCAAATCCGGCGTGTTACTTTAATCCATGCTTCCAAAATATGATTAGGTGGGAACCAGCAGTCCAGCAGTACACCAACCGACTTAGCTTCGACGGAAGGCTTGGAGGCCGCACCAGCGTTTGAGAGGCAGGCATATATTGCTGACGGCATCCGGCAACAAGAGATCGGTAAGGGCAGAAGAGGAATGAGGCTCTTGAGGGCTGTGTCGAAAGACCGTATATAGCTGATGGCCGAAGGTCATACGAGACATAGAAGCATGTCTCATTTATGAAAAGCACCCGACCACAACCTACACCACAGGCCTGTTTGCAAACCGTACCCGAAAGCTTGATTTATTTGATTCCAGGCCGCCTCCAAACCCACTTAAGGCTCGGCGTTCTGTATAACTTCCAAGATGAGCCCCTCGTCAGCGATCGACAGAGAGAAGGTCGAGTAGTCACAGGTTTCTGAACTGGCCGCACAAATCATACCCACCTGCACCTCTTTGCCCCGCCGCAAATTGAACTCGAATGGTATGACTCGAAGTGCCTCTGCTACCTGATGCCGAGACATGTGCGCAGCACAAAACCACCCATGAGAGCTTGGCGAGATATATTGGGTCTCCTTATCCTTGCTTGACGGCAGCTTTTCGTTGAAAGCACAGGCTAGTAGAGACAGTCCCAGTATCAGACCCTGAGACTGGCAGATAGGGCCGGCCTCGGGCCCTGATGGCTCAGGCTCAACACGCATGTTGCCGGTAAAGCACCCTTTCATGCATGCGCTGTGCCGGCAACCCACCGCCTTGCGCAATGCGTCGCTGAGAGCCTCCTCCCAGATGAGCCTTATCCATGAGCTGTTGGCGTACCTCCAGGTCGACGCAATAGCCTGGTAAACCTTTCGAGCGACTTGCGCTTGTCTCCGCCAATTCCCAGGCGTGGCGGGAGCGATCGAATAGGCCTCCAGGTGTGCACCCACTGTTACCGCTCTTTCAGCTAAAGTGCTCTCGTGGTCTTGGAAAACTGGCATGGAACACAGGAATTCGATGAGATCGTGAAAATCAATGTCATCAAACCTCCTCGATGATCCTAGACCATGGACTGTCTCTGTGCAAAGACATGCGACGTCCCAAGAGACCTGGTGCAGTGTCTTGTCGTAGTCCACCTTGAGGGCCTGCGAGTCAAAATCGGGGTCGAAGCGACTGGCCAGCCCAAGGAGTCCATAGACTTGATCTACTTCCCGTGTGCTTTTACAGCCAGACGACATCGTGACCAAGCGCAGAATATGCAGGCGTCTTCTGCTCTTCAAGGCTGTCCTTAGGCTGGCCAGCTTGAACAATCCTAAGTCTTCCCCTTGACGGGCCCATTCTTCGAGGCCGTTGTTGGCTGTGTCAAGCTGTGATATGAGATCCTCGAAATCAATCTGGACAGGACCACACACGACAGAGCAGTGTTTTGCGCAGATGACTTCCTGAAGGACCCAGACCCGTTCCCAATACGTCGTCCCCAACGATAATCGTTTAAAAGCCCACCAGACGAAGATGGGGTTTTGCGCTCGGTCGCTTTCAGACATCCGGTCGTTGTCCAGGAGTTCAAGCTCCAGTGGATCGTTGCCATATTCGACCATGATTTGCAAGGCTTCAATATCAAGTGGGTGTTCGCCGAGCCATGAGAGCACATGGTGTGCCTGGTAATAGATATCCCCCATTAATTGGACCTGTTCATTGAGCTCGCTGTGGCTGTCCTGGTCGAGACATATCGAGTCTATCCAGAAATACTCGGTCGCCTTCTGCCGCCACGACCGGTGGAGAAATTGCCACAGGTTCTCGTGGATCCTCCTGGTCATCCCATTGATGTAGATGGTGTGCTTGGGGGCCGGATCGCCCCACAGGTAGGAAAGCGCAACGTACTTGGGGCGAGAAGTGCCATCAAAGAGATGTAAGGTACAAGCTATGTTGCCATCCACAAGATCCGGATCGATAGTAATGAGCCTGATCCACTTTCTGTCGGGAAGGGGCTCATGTTGGAAGACAGTTTCAGTCGGTGTTGTAGACATAACGCGGTGACCATATGCCGTCTATCCTGGGTCGATGATCCGCAATTTCGTAGCTGATAGTTGGATGAAGCGTGATTGTGTACTCGGTAGGTAGATGATGTCAGACGAACAGGTCGAAGAGTTCGAGGTGCGTACGCAAGTCAACAGCCAGTAGACTCCCAGCGGTTACTGACATTGAGTCGATAGGGAGGAATCACAGCTCCCCATTTGTTTGATTTATAGGGCATCTTCACACAACCAGCCAAGATATGTTTGGGCAGACGATGTGCTGGGCTGAAACCACACAGCCTCTTGCCACGTAGCTGCGATGGCAACAGGACGATTTCGTGCATCACGTTGGGTGATAAGTGAAATAGCATGGATACATCGTTAGCACTTGATGCATAGGCCCCAGAATGTCACTTGAAAATTTGTCAAGAAACTCGTGGGAAATAAAACTCCAGAGAATTGTGTTCAGAAACGGATGAAAGATATATACCCTAGGGTATATATGGTCGGGACCTGTCGATCAAATACAGTGCGGATCCGTGCTATCGGGAGACAGGGTTAAGCTTATTGCCGATTTAGGAAAGGCGCGACGGGAATTTAGCGATCGTCGTCCCCACGCCAACGCCAATGACGCTCCCCGGTTTTACAATCAGTCTCAAACGACGCCCGCCCGCTCCGTCGCTGACAATATGTTTGTCAACGGCCAAGGCTACAAGTCAGATTGTCGACAATGAGGATACGACCGTCAGCTGCCATCTCGCTGGCCACGCCGTGCCTACTCCGCTCCTGCGCCCGGAGCGGGTCCAGGACACTATTGCGTCCCATCGCATCCGGACTCACACGCGATCAGACAAGCGCAACGAGGTTGCCGACGAGACAATATGCCACCGTAGCGGCGTCGGAGTTGCAGTTCGGGCAACCCGTCTATGAGACTCATCCTCACATACTGAAAGCCGGCGAGTGTAAGTCAACCTCCCACCTCCAATAGTCTCCTCAGCCGCGAGCCAACAGCGACACACAAACAGCAACAGCGTCATAGTGACCCTCCGTTCCTCGCTCTAGTGACCCCCGGCATAACCGCCCAGGAATACCACGACCGACGCGCCGCCCTAGCCCAGCTCCTCCCCCGCGGCGCCGTCGCCATCCTCCAGGCCGCCGAGATCAAGTGGCGCTCGGGCGCCGTCTTCTACCCCTTCCGCCAGGACTCCAACTTCCTCTACCTGACAGGCTTCAACGAGCCCGAGGCCCTAGCCGTGATCCAGAAGACGGGCGACGCGCCCGACGACTTCATCTTCCACCTCCACGTGCGGCCCAAGAACCCCTCGGCCGAGCAGTGGAGCGGGCCCTGGAGCGGCGTAGAGGCCGCCACGGACGTCTTCAACGCCGATCAGGCGGGCGACATCAACAAGGCGCGGGAGGCACTCGCGCCGGTCCTCAAGTCCGCCAGCAGGGTCTACACCAACATCGACATCGGCAAGAGCGGCAGCCGCACGAAGCTGGGCGACATAATCCTCTCGGGCACGACGGGCGGCGGCGGCAACGTCGCCATCGACAAGCTCCAGCCGCTGGTCAACCAGCTCCGCGTGGTCAAGTCGCCGGCGGAGGTGGCCAACATGCGGCACGCGGGGCGGACGTCCGGGCGCGCGCTGACGGACGCCATGCGGCGCGCGTGGTCCGGGGAGAGGGAGCTGGCGGCCTACCTCGAGTACGGGTTCACGCGCGAGGGGTGCGGCGGGCCGGCCTACGTGCCCGTCGTGGCGGGCGGGTCGCGGGCCAACATGATCCACTACACGCTCAACAACGCGCGGCTGGACCCGGAGGAGCTGGTCCTCGTCGACGCGGGCGGGGAGTACGGGACCTACATCACCGACATCACCAGGACGTGGCCCGTGAGCGGGAGGTTCACGCCCGCGCAGAGGGACCTGTACCAGGCTGTGTTGCGGGTGCAGCGCGCGGGGGTCTCGCTGTGTCGAGCGAGCAGCGGTTTGACGCTAGATGGAATCCACAGGGCCACGGAGCAGGCGCTGCGGAACGAGCTGTCGAGGCTTGGGTTCGACATGAGCGGCGGTAACTTCGAGACCTTGTTCCCGCATCATGTCGGCCATTACATCGGGCTGGATGTCCACGACTGTCCCGGGTATGGGCGCAATGTGGCCCTGAAGAAGGGCCATTGTGTCACGATTGAGCCGGGCGTATATGTGCCTGACGATGAGAGGTGGCCGGAGCACTTCAGGGGTATAGGTATCAGGATCGAGGATAGCGTATGTGTGGACGACGAGAGCCCGTTGGTATTGACCACCGAGGCGGTCAAGGAGGTCGTTGACATCGAGGCCCTGAGGGACTGATGATGCATCCTTGGGGATTAGGATTGGGCCTCATACTGTCCTTGTGGAAGGGCACACTTTGAGGTACCCGCTTGTAGATATACTTTTAGACATGTAGCATGATATCAATGGGCAAAATAAGCCACTTATCACCTCTCTATAGCAGGTGGGGCGGTCATCTGGGTGGCTTTTTTCTTCTTTCGGTTTCTTCCCCTGAATGCGGACTTCTCGCGATGACAATGACAATAACCGTAATGTTGGCATTACATTTCCACACGTAAAATAAATGAATTCTTGGTCCTCCGTGATCCGTTCTCCCAGGGATCGGTTATCCGGTTGTCCTCTATGTCCGTCATAACTCCTCTGTTAAACACAAAATCCTGATCGTCTATCGTTGCTGCGCCTAATGAGCCCAAGACGCCCCCGATTTGTTGTAAATATGTTTGTTATATGTACAGGCAACGTATTTGAAGTACGTCATTTTGAAGGGTCCTAACTTAGAGGAGAGTCTTATGATTATGCTTTCGTCAACATCCGGGGAGCCCGAATTCCACATCGTGATGAAGCCAAAGCAACGCCGGTAGCTATGTAGGCCAGAGCAGACGCCACCAGAACAAAACAAAGATATGCAATTAAACCAAACAGACTGCGGTCGGCATTAACAGAATGCTCTCGGGTCGAACAGTGACCGGCTGTAGTTGGGCATCTGGAACGACGGTGCCGCCGTCTGGCTGAGAAGCTGCTCGAACGCCGCGAGTCGCCGGGATAGTTGTTGGTGCTGCGCCATGATGGCCTTGTTCTTCTTCTCCAAGTAGCTGATGTACTCGGTTGCTTTCGTGAGCACAGTGCCCTATCCCACTGGTAAGCTATCTGTACATTTCAAGCAATTCGAGTCATCTCCCTTTGGGAGAATCGCGTTCAAGTGTGCAATCACTTACCTTGCTGACTTTGGACCGCGGTGCCGGCGCGTTATCACCATCATCACCCACACCTTCTTCTATCGTCCTCAGCGCAGGCACAGCATCCCGCAGCTCTGCGATCCTGTCCTTCAAGTTTGTCCGATATTTCCGCTCGATATCATTGTGGGCCGTCCGATCGCCTGGTTTTCCTTTGTGGTCTCCGTGTCCGTCAGTCTCGGGCTCCTTCCCCTTGCCCTTATCCTCTGTTGACGATCTGTCCGTATTTGTTCGCGACATTCGTGGCCGCTGCGGTTGCGGCGGTTTCGCGACAGCGGGAGTCTCTGGCCTTAGCAATGGCGCGTCATCCGTCATTTGGCCCATTCCTAGACCGCCCAATCCGCCGCCGAACGATCCCATACCTCCCATGCCCCCCATACCTCCCAATCCTCCCATGCCTCCCATACCTCCCATGCCTCCCATGCCTCCCATACCACCCATACCACCCATGCTTCCCATGCTTCCCATTCCGCCCATTCCCCCTAAGCCGCCTAAGCTCAATCCTGAGGCCAAGGTGGCATGCAGACCGCTGCCCGAAACATAGCCCCGATTGTTATTGCCTAGTCCACCAAATTGCCCGGAGCCAAGTCCGCCCATCACCGGACCCGTATTCATGGCGATGGCGATTAACCGCCGTTGATCCTCCTCGTTCAGCTGATGCGGATTCTGCATGCTCATCAAAGAGTCAAGCCGTAGACCTGGCTGTGGCTTCTCCCAGCTCAATGGTGTCGAGTACAGACCCTCTCGTGGCGGTACATCTGACGGCGGCATCGTGTCGATCTGAGACATTTGTTCTGCCAAGTTCATCGACCCGAAGTCCTCGGCCGTCATATCACCCTCCTCGGATAATGCGTAGTCTAGTGAGGCGTCGTCGAGAATCTCCTGTTGTCGTCCCCGTGGTCTGGGATTGCTGGGCCCTGGCTGCCCCGAGTCTGACCTTCGATCCGAATTGCGAATACTCGGTATAGTCGATGGTGATGTGTGAGACCGTCCAATTTTTGGCCTTAGATCAACACGTGTTAGTCGCGCGACCAAATCGTTCACCCGGTGGGCTTCGGCAGACGCAGAACGTCGTCATGGCACGAAGGATATCACTGCGTCCCGTACCCACCAGACGTTGGGGTAAGAGGCTTACCGTTGTCGCTGAGACTGTGGTTGCGATTGTTGGGGCGCAAGATGCTGCGCGTGTTGTTGCGCTTCCTTGCCCTTCTCGTGGTTCAGCTCCGAACCCCCTGCGTCCCCCGCACCCTCCTCATTGTCGAACTGAATCCAATAGTTGACATCGTCAAACGGTGTCGACTCGGTGCTTAGTTTCGTTCGCTTTCTTTCGTGGCCCGATTTGGCCTTAGGTGGCCGTGGAGGAAGTATCACTCGCGGACCCTGACCAAACATATGTGGTCTTTGTTGGGACCTGTTGGTCGTGGCAGGAGAGGAAGGAGACTGCCCAAAGGACTCGAAGGATAAGCCCGTCGGGGCGCTCGACGGCGAACCTAGGCCCGAGTCGGTGGCCAGGCCAGCAATGTCCCAGAAGCTCTGGGACGAGGGCGTCGAGGCAGGCTGGTTGTATCTTCGTTGTTGCTGTCCATCAGGGTCATCGGTCTGCACCGAGTCAGCACCAGAAACGCTTCGTCCAATTGGCATGTGTCCTCCGGTTGCAAGCAGTCGGTAGATGGGTCCGTAGGTGAAGTGACCTTACTTGACTGTTAGGCTCGAGAAAGTACTCGATGTGTCTGAGCAGATTGGGGTCCATGTTCGATTACCTGCTGCACATAGCAGACAGATAGACAGGAGATCAACCAGGAATGGGCCCTAGATGTATCGGATGACTTCGCGGTGGGTGGGAATACCGGGGAATTCCGTCGGGCGCAAAGGCGGGCCGATGATTTGCTGACTATGGGGCCGGCCGGATTATCTGACAAGAGAATGTGTGGAAGGCTATCGCATGACTGGCTTCAGATCCAATGGAGAGTGAAGTTTTCCCCTTGACTAGACTGAGTCAGGACGCTGAATGGAACGTTGTTGACGCTGGCCCCCCGGCACTTACAGTACAGACCTGTGGCAATGCAATGGTGCACTGTCCAACCACCTGAGAATAGGTGGGGACCACAAAAACAGGCCCTCCAAAGACGTGAGGTCGCACCAGAAATACCAACAGAATTGGGTAATAGTGTCTGTCGGCGGGGATCGAGAAGAGGAGAGACGGCACGGCGCGTATCTCGAATGGAGCTGGAACCGCGTGGGCTGTGCGAGAACGTGAAGGAGCGTGAGAAGCGAGGAATCGGGTCGACAGGCAACAGTGCCAGGAAGCCAATTAGGAGGACGTCGACACAGCAGGAATACTGGCACACGGTAGACGGAAAGGTGGTCTGACACGGGCGATGATGGCAGGATGGTGACGGTGACAAAGGTGTGTGTGTGTGAGTGATGTGAAAACCTTTGGGTCAAACAGACCTCGGCGAGGCACCTGGGGTATTGCTGTCCAGTCCCCGCCCTTCAACCGCAGCGAGCGGAAATGTGAGCAAATGTCACGGGAAACCCGTCAAAAACCATGCCATTCTGATTGCAAAATCAGACCACTTTTTTTTCCATTTCGCAGCCAGTCAGTCTCAGTGCAGCCTCGACGATAAAGAGGGGCACCCTGCATTAGCACAGGCTTAGCGAGAGGCGACCATGGTCCCTTGTTCTAAAGCGGGCCGCATCCCCATTGGCGAGCCTTGCAGGAGCACGGACCTGAGCAGGGGTTATCTGACCCGGCTTCTCTCCGGTAGAAAAAGAACGTCGAACGTCCAAAAGGGGAAAACAACCCGAACCCTGGCAATATCAGAACAAGAGCAACACCAGAAGCCATCCATCTAACCCCGGGCTATATCACCACAAACCGATGATTCGACCGTTTTGGTAGGGAACCACGATGGAAATGATGGAAACGGCTGCATAAACTCCCTGTGGGAATGGCCCTGTGGGGCATTTGTAGGCATCTGTACCAGTTATGCATCATCTTGCTGGCATCTTCCTTGAGGCCTTCGATAACATTGAACCAGTCCCGCTCCGCCCCCTTTAGTCTCCTCTATCGAACTCTCTCTCATACGTTGCTCGGGTGGGAGAGCACGACCACATGGTTTTTTTCATATATTACTCCAGGAACAGCATCAAATCTGACGGAATAGGTGTCAAATCATCTTCTCCTTTGCCTATAATTTGCTGGTCTCGATCAGCCCTGGCGTGTAAATTATTATAGCAATGGGCATCAGTTAGGCTAACCTTGGTACATCAATGGTCGTTTCAGCCTCTCTAGGGGCGCTTCGGATACTACCGATATCCGTTTTCCACAAACATAAACCCATGGCCTCATCAATGATAGATGACTCAAGCGTCCAGCACCGTAGCATTTCCATTATAGAAGTATAAACCATCTCGTAGGTCTGCATTCTTCATTAAAAAAAAAAAAAAGGCAGAAAAGGATGCAGCTTTCTGACAGTATGGCCTCTATCACCTACCCCGTTTGCAATATATGATGGCTCGGACTATCATCAAAGGCTGTGAATATGGTTAGCCCGGTGAACTACTACTATGCTCCTTATTAGCGATGGCTCGAGGCTGGAGGATGTTGCGCATTGGTCGCAAGGATTAGTGCAGGCTTTGGTGGTGGGAAGGAACCACCTGTTTGTTTACGCCGGGGTACCTTCAAGAGAATACCCAGTATGGGAATCTCACTGGCGAATTCTTCTCCACATCATCAATAAGTTACCTATAAGCCCGTCTGCTTACTTTACATCTTTCAAGTGGTCCCGGAGAGGACGATTTGCATTATTTGCGTCGCTATAAGACATTATCAGTATGATTCGATATAGCCGAGATAACTTCTACGTCTCCCCCCCGAATATCCCTGGCCGGGTTAAGCACTTCCTTCGATAACCTCCTTAAGACATGCCTTAGCCAGGATACCTACTTTGAGAATAATACCTCCTCCGGGTCCATTATTTTCCCTCCCCGACGAAATTCCCTTCTGACGAAATGAGAACTCTACGCTTCAATCGATCGACGATCCTCCCGACCGAGTCGGAGACTTTTCTGTGACGAAGATGCTGACCAACCCGTTTATGAACTTATCAAACCACCAAACAACCCTAGGAATCGAGGCTAGAAGCCCGGCAGGGCCCCAGGGCCGGCAAGGTGAGCAGTGCGCTAATAACCAGTAGGAATGTGGTCATCCAATCGATGTCTAGCTGCAGTCCAAGGCAGCTTCTATTCCTTGATAGCGTTTTGATGACACCGGGAGTGATAGTAGGCAATGCCCAGATAGTTTTGCGACTATGGCCGTAGCGTAAGTCTGGAGGAAAAGTATATCCAGTACAAATTCTGTTAATAGGGCCCAATAAATTCAATCGAAGAACACAATTCGACCTAGCGTATATTGACACAACTTAAGAGTATCTGTTTGAGTGCCATATGACACCGGAAGTTCTATGTTTCTCTTCAACCTTGCCTAGGATGAATAGAATTATTGCCCGCTTTTGGTAGCCGCAAGCCACCCGTAGTCTTCCCAAGGGTTCTGTCAACGTGTAAAAACGACCGTCCGGCTCTCATTACAACGATAACGAACACGCGACAAATATTTGGCTGGGCCTTGCATCTAGACGACATCTAAACGCCTCTCAACCTGAATCCCGCTCTGTTCCGGATACGGTCCCAATTGGCTCGTATAATGACCCAGAGTCTGCATATCAGTGGAGACATGGTAAGTTGTATGTGGGCAGATGAGGCGTTTGCTGCTGCTTTTGACCTCACCGTGGTATTGCCAGCCGTTGTATGGGCCACCCATACCATCGAGGCTGTTTTCCCCTCCATTGTCATCGCCGGGTGCCTTGGTCATCCTAGGGATATATTATAATCTAAGTAAATTAGTTTGAAAGTCTAAAGAAATTCGGTTAGGCAATAGCTAATATATATATATAAGTGAACAAAGAGAATGCGACTTCGGGTAGCGGTGAGGAAAGTGGGCGAAATATGGGGTAAGGCGATCTGTAGGGTGGTTGACTTATCGCCATCGTATCATTCCAGTAACAGACCTAGGTAGCCCAGTTTCCTACAGAGACGGCTTTGCAGAGCTTCTCTTCGCCGTGTTCCTCTCCATGCTTACAATCATCGAAACTTGTTGACTCAATGCCACAACCTCGCCGTCTTTGTCCCTGACAATTACATCAGTGTCAAATTTCCCATCCTTGATCAGCTTCGATTGCACCCGCACAGCAAACCACTCTAGGCCCTCCTCGGGTATCGCCGTCTTCACTTCCAGGTTCAACACTATAGTGGGAAACCACAGCCCTGCGCGCTGCTCATTCCTCTGATGCGCATCTTCCACCTTCACATCCCCACTTCCATCCCGAGGTGTTTCCAGCAGCGCTCTCAGCTCCGGTGACATCAGATATGTGTGGATGTTGTACGGGAAGGAATCCACCACATACGGCAGTCCAGACTGTAGTACTCGTTCCCCGTTCGACCGGCAAACCCACATATCTACAACACCGGGTTCTAAAGGCCCGCTTCGAGGTAGGAAGAATCGCCAATTATGCAGTGAGCGGAACATCACCCCTGGAGGGGGCGTTTGTTCCTCCCAGAAGCCGTCGCCGGTTTTGGACGTCTTCATGACAGCGAAGTCCGGCAAGGGACTAGGAAGCATGGCAGCAGGTGAGACTTGCCAACCTGTCTCGAGCGTAATGCCTGAAAAGGCATTCTGGTCTGTGAGTGTCGCGTAGGCGAGCACCGTTCGCCGCGAGATCTTGGGGTTGATCCAGGGCGCCTCGGAGAGGAGACCGCTCTGCCACAGGGTGAGGTGAAGCGTGGATAGCTGCCCACCCAGCTTTACGTCCTCTATGGTGATGATAGCAGCCCCTGGTACAGTTCGTCCGGGGTACTCAAAGTGCGCTGTGAATGCATCAGGTTGGTTGCGCGACCTGAGGTGCAAGCTTCCGGCGGAAAGTATGCATGAAGCTGTGTAGCCGCCATTAGGAACTGTACCTTTATTAGCCCAGTTCCAACAGGTCCTCTAGCAGCTCACAGTGGTCTTTATGATGCGCTGTAAGACGAGACAAGGGCTTCCCATACCAGCACCGATGCAGAAGTCCTTGACAAGATTGACTCGATATATGTGCGAGTCTAGGCTTTCCACCTTTATTGCTTCAGCGAAAGGAGTGCATGTCAACATTCTGTCTCCAGGAGCCATAACGATTGCGAAATTTCGGAGTTGTGTGAGATAGCAAGGGGTCCTGACATCAACACTGTGAGACTGCATTAGGTTGTGGAGAGCCGAACCATCTGAAGCCCTGGAGCCGGACAGGCTCGGGCTAAATACTGTACTCAGGGACAATGCCTGGAAAGTCGCACGTGCCGGAACCTCGGTCGCCAAGTAGGTAAGTGACCAGGTGGCCCTGCAGGCAGTGAGTCAGTGGGTACGTACTGTTATGTCGCAGGGCCCATACATTGCTTCAGCTCACCGAACTCCCTTCATGGCGCAGCATGTTGCCGTCCACAGGTAAATTTACCAACTGCATTGTAAACCCTGGGAAGTGACAGGGGCACTGAGGCAACCGTCACCTGTCCCGCCGATCATTCTTCCAAATACTATGTATACATGGTAGTTCCCTAGGGTAGCTGCGAACGATTACCCCACCCCTCCGTGACTTTTCCAAGTCTTCTGTATAAAGACATAAACCGCTTTGTTCGGCCAAAGTTACGCAGGTTCGTGCGACCCCGTTAATTGACCGTTGGACATCACCACCTACGATTCACGAAGCCCCGTTGATTGACCGTCACTGATATGGCTGCTCTGCCGTCATTCTCCACTAATCTATTCGAGATCGGGACTGTTCAGCAGACACTCTGTTTCTTACTTGGTGTGGTATGTCTTTCCGTGTCGATAGCCCTGTTTTTGCGAGCCGCGCTCTGACTTGTCGGGTCCACGGGTACACAGACCATATTCTACCTAATTCTTCGATCATTATGCCGTCTATATCTCCACCCTTTGTCGAGTTTCCCGGGCCCAAAAATTGCAGCCGTGTCTGATATTTGGTATGCCTACCATTTGTAAGCATTCTGACCTTCTCATCGCAAGATTGATGGTAGGGTATGGCTAAGCGAATATGCAGACTTACGGGTCGTGGGCCATGGGCTTTAGAAGACGCCCTTAGGAAGTATGGTAAGTTTGTGTCGTTCGTACTGAGTAAAGTTATTTCGGACAAAATACTGATCATTTCAACACAGGCAACGTTGTCCGAATTGCGCCCAATGAACTACTATTTGTACGACCAAAGGCTATGGCTGGTAAGTAGTTTCTGGTGAGCTTACTGGCAAGAGATAATTGAAACTCAGTTGGGGGAAAACAGACATTTACGGATCTCATAACAAATACTTGGAACTTTTCCCAAAGACACAGATCAACAATCATGGCAACGATGAGCATGGCGGGCTCATCTGGGAATGGGATCCCATACGACACCGCCAGGTGGCCAAGCAAGTATCCCCGGCTTTCAGTGGCCGAGCCCTCAAGGCTAAAGAAGCAACTCTTCACAAATACGTCGACCTCTTTGTCAGACGTATGCGGGAGTTTGGCGGAGGACCTGAAGGTGCCAACCTGCCTACATGGACTAATTGGTTGTGCGTGGATATTTCTGCTGATATGGCCTACAATCGAGAGATGGACGCCCTCAGAAACAGTAACTCACTCCACACATAATTCCTCCAAAGATTGCTGGTGGGTCGCTGCTGACATGGCACCAACTAGTGCAAAACCCACCATATCTCGACCTTTTGGCTGGGTTTAGCAAGATCATGGTTTTGCTTCAAATGTCCTGGCGTTTCCCTCTATTTAGCTTAGTCAAATATCCCCTTCTCTTCACTAAGATGAGACCCCATTCCCATATCAGGGATCATAGCCGCCAGCAACTAGAGCGGCGAATCCGACGACAAGGTGCTGTTGAACACCTTGATTTCATTGAGCAGCTCATTCCAAAAGACCGGGAGCCTCCCAAGGATCCAAAAGAGATGCGCCATCTGGAACAGGTTGCAGGCCAGCTCTTGGCTGCCGGCTACGAAGCTCCAGCACTATGGTAGGTCCACCTTGAAAATCTTTCAACTCGCCATTCGGCCACATTCTCGTCGGAGATGTCGTGTTTCATGCGTGCAGGATGGCTGCCAGGTAGACGTCTCGCAGCTCGTTCTTCTTCTGTTTTTCTTTGATCATCACTAACCTAAAGTCAAATAGGTTCTATGCTACGATTTACTACCTTCTGGATAAGCCTACAATTCTGAAGATCTTGACCGAAGAAATCAGGTCTTTGTTTACTAGCTACGATGAGATCACGGCCAGCCGGGCCGCGGAATTGCCCTACCTAACTGCCTGCCTCAAGGAGTCCCTCCGTATGGTGCCGACAGTGCTTACCGGTATGCCGTGCGTTAGCCCCGGGGCTAGGGTCGACGGAATCTGGATCCCAGCTGGAGTGGTCTGCCAGTCTAGCCCTTTCGCCATGCAGCGCAACCCACAAAACTTTTACGACCCGCTGAGCTTCCGGCCGGAACGCTGGTTGCCGGCGGAACACCGGCTCTACAGTCCTCAATTCGACAGCGATGCTCGCAAGGACTTCCTGCCGTTCAGTCAGGGGCCACGCATGTGTACAGGCCGGGAGATAGCGTGGTGGCAGAGCAGGGTGTTTTTGGCCAAGGTGCTGTGGTCGTTCGACCTACAGCTGGTTCCTGGCACGAAGGTCGATCTCGATAGGGAATTGAAGGGGTGGGGCATCTTCGAAAAGCCGGCATTCAGTGTCAGGTTCGTGCCTGTGTTGCGCGAGTGAAATTTTACCTAAGTATGATGGTCAGGCCGATAGGCACAGCGGAGCACAGATAGGCCGGACAAGCAGTAGAGACGACGTCGGTGAGCTACGATCTTGGGCACTGGCCCGGCCCGGCCCGGCGCCCCTCAGTGGATCCTTTATAGGCACATGTGCAATGGGTAAACGTTGACGATAGATGCTCATAAGGGTACAAGGTGTTGAAGTCACTGATGGAGAATTGCTGTCTGAAAGGCTGTGAAGAGTGAAGGAGTTATTCTTCGTATAGGTAGCTTTATTTGCACGCGAGTACCAAACAAGATGGTATGCCATACTTGGATATGTTCTTGATACGCGAGAATATGCCATTTGAAAAAGCCCTCGAGAGGAAAATCTTCTAGGAAAAAACATAACGATTGCTTCGGTAATGACGTGGGGGCCAAGGCTTCGCTTCGGCTCTCGTCTTTGAAGATGATAAGACGAAGGTCGAAGTCATCCTATCCACTACCAACATCTCAAAGACAGGAGAGATGATCGAGGCAAACTTCAAGTACTATGCAACATCTGGAAAAGACACCGATGTGTTCAAGCTCGGAGCCAGCGGCCGCAGTGGAGTTTATCTGGGTCAGCCGTGTGACACCATCCTCCCGGCTCGGCCCTCTCAACGGCAGAATCTCAGGGCAGTCTCAGAGGAAGAGTTTTACGAATCTATTTCGGAACTGGGGTACGGATATACTGGCCAGTTCAAAGCACTGAAGGGGTTGAAGAGGAAGCTCGGTGCTGCCATCGGATACATTGCGGCTGAGCCAGCCAATCTGATAACCCACCCAGCAGCACTTGATGCTGCCTTCGTAAGTGGCACTCAGATACGCTGCACTTGATCGACAATGCTAACATTTGAAAGCAATCTATCTTGCTGACCTACTCGGCACCGGGCGATGGAACACCTAAGGCGATGCATGTCCCCAGGAGAATCAAACGCGTCAGCGTCAATTCAGCCCTCTGTGCCGACAGGACGTACACAAACAACACTCTCTTTTGACTCATCGCATCCTCTCAAATTGCCTCACAAGAACCTTTTATGTGACTAAGGCCTATATTCTAGCGACTCTGATCATCTAATGATTCAGGTCCAAGCATTGGAGGCCGTCCCGTTCTCCCGGTCGTCCCCGAAGGATGACAGCGCACTCTTCTCTAACATCCTTTGGGAAGCAGCAGAGACGCGCAAACGATGGCCATGGATATGCAGACGACTCGGAGCAACTGCGCGCAGCATACAACTTGAAAAAGACGACTTGGAGCTAAGGTATTGGCGTGAAGAGTGGGAGGGGCAACGATGCTGAAGATATGGAGGTCATAGGGCCACTATATAACTTGGTGCTCGTCCGACTTGTCGGCAATCTGTTGATCAAATTTGAGGATTTGCTACAGTACACGCGCGACAAGACTCTCGCGGGCCTAACGAACTCGAACCTCCCGTACCCGGTGCTTGTGGAAGAGTAAGTTCCCACACCTGCAGGAGACGTAATCCCAAAGCCTTCACGGGTTTGCACAGCCCAGCTAACGTCACCATTTACCCTACAGACTCGGTCGTCAACGTGCTACCAAGTATAACCCTTTCTTCCAAGTCTTTATAGATTACCGTATGAACCAACGCGAGAAGATTCAGTGGGCTGAAGGGATGAAACTGCAGGGAATGGGCTTCGCCCTGAACGTGCCCTACGATGTCTACCTGGACATTATAGACGCTGACGACGGGAGCTGCGTCCACCATCTGTTCCTGCGCAAGGAAACTTTTGGGGAAGACGAGGCGGATAAGCTGGCAGCTGACTATCTGCGTTTGATGCAAGTTGATGCGGTTTAACCGGGAGTTGCGGTTGGTGATATTGGTCCGTCGTAGCCGTGGGAACAGGCGTAATACTCTGAGCGACCCCATTTGTCACAGGCTCTTGTGTTGAGAGGCTTCTCCGCCGGCCGTACGGTGGCCATTGAATTGTAACACGTATCTACCAACACCAAAATCTATTGATCTGATGCAGGTCGATCGCAGAACCTTCCGTGTGCTGTATGCGCACCTGAATTGCAAGTAGATCGCAACCTTCTAAAAGCTGAGCTTCGGACTACTATGTACGTACTCAAGTACCTACTGTATGTATTACTTCCCTTCATTGGAGGTTCATACGACATGGATCGCAACATGCGTTTTGTCGGGGAGACTCGATGGCTTTCTTAGCCTTCATTTGGAAAGAACACTGAGATGAACAAGAAATCACGAAGTTGCATTGCATACTTATGCATATGTACGTTGTACCCAGGTGCTGTCCCGCCCCCTTTCCCCCTTTCCCTCCCAGGCCGTCCTGTCTGCCACCCGATCCAACTACCATGGCAAATCTGTGCCGTCGAAATTGAAGAACTTCCCCGACGTCTCAGACCTCGTAGCACCATCAAGCTGGCTCAGCAAATTGTTGACAGACTCCTCGAGCGTATTGGGGGCCTGCGGTATACCGAACGCCTTGGCTGTGGCGTCGCCGTTGTCCGTCTGGACAAACCCTGGGTTTACCACCCAGGCGGTGAGCCACGGGTTCTCGAAGTGCGTGCGGCGGACCAGATAGTTCAGCGCAGACTTGCTGGCACCGTAGGGGCCCACCCTGAATGGAAGAGTTGGCTCCATACCAATGATCGTCGAAGCATTGGAGCTGATCGCCAGGAGCTTCGGGGTGCCCTCACCCTTGCTGTCGACCGCGGCTCTGAGAAGAGGGCGGACTGCCTGGAACAGGGTGACATACGAGATGGTGTTGACCTCGAAAAGATTGCGCAGCTGCTGAATGTTGATGTCTTCAACATGGACCAATGCATCGGTTGGGTTGATACCCGCGTTTGCGATGACGATGTCCAAACTATTGACGCCTGCGGCCCGGATCTGCTTGATGGCCTCGGCTGGGTCACTAGCCGAGGTGTTCTCAATCTTGACCAGAATGAGCTTGCTGCCCTCAGCCGGCTTGTAGGCTTTGAGCGTGGTATCAAAATTGCGGACAGCGGCAACGACAGTGTGGTTGGGACGGGAGAGGAAGGCCTCGGCAAGACCGCGGCCGATACCTGAGTTTGCAACGTGTCAAAAATTGAGTTCCCGGCAACTTTGTATTAGATACTTGCCTCGATTGGCACCAGTGATGAGTACGCTGATCTGGTTGGAAGACATTCTTGCTGTCAGAATGCTCGCGTCTTGGTTTATGTGGATTTGCTTGGTTTCAAGCACTCTCTAGAAAGGAGCCCAAGAGATGCTAGCAGGTCAACAGCTGGATTTGGTGATGGGTCAGAGAAGTAGAAGGTCGAAGGCTTTGGGTCCAGAGAGAAATTGCAGTTGGGGGGCAGAGTATCCGATCACATTCGCAATAAATTCTGTTGTTGGCATTTGACATGCACATGTGTAAGACCAGGGGTAAGAAGGGCGGTTCGGACAGACAGCTCAAATGTTACCTGACTACAGTATGTACTTTTGAACAGTCGGGTCACCAACATGTGAGCACTCTTGCATGTTGGTGACCCGAGTAGGCACCTGGGCAGTCAATAGTGAAACCTTGGAAGCTCATTTAGAAAGGACGTTTTGCTTCGGGATGATCTGCATGTCGGCCCGTTGGTACAAGGGGGTATCCAACAGTCGTGTAAACTGTGGACCACATGCCCGCTCCGGAACCCCATTTTCAACCCTGCTTGGACACATCGCGTCATGTCGCCCATTATCTGTAAATTGTGACTGGCTGTAACAATACTCAACATCAACAACCAACAACCAACAACCAACCCGATAATAAAACGGTCCACTTCAAAATTGCAAGGATTTCGCTGAGCCAGGAGGGAGAGGGAGAGGGAGGAGACAATCGGCACAATTTGCGGGAAAAAAGATGTATTGGAGGGGGGGGGGGGCTTTGGAGTGGAGAGCTTGTTGTGCATATGGTATAATCTGTTCCCTCCGGGGCTGGTATTATGTGATGTTGAGATTCGACTCCCCATTAATCGATCCACGACTCAGTGCTTGCGCCCGGAACTATTTGATATCCACACACTCAATATACCATGGCCTCCTCTACCCAGAGAAAGAATCTTATCGCAGCTGGCCTGGGCTCTCAAGTCGTTCTTCCTGATGATGCTAAATATGCGGCCTTGACCGAGTCGTACTTCGACAATGCCGCAAAACTCCACCCAGCGTGCTTTTTGCAGCCACGTACTGCTTCCGAGGTAGCCCTAGCGATCAAAGCTCTCTCGGAGGACGGCCAGGCCTTTGCAGTTCGATCAGGTGGCTGTACTGTCAGGGCTGGGAGCAATAATATCGAGGGCGGAGTTACTATCGATCTGGGCCTCTTGAAATCGGTCGAGTATAACTCCACAACAGATACAGTAAATATCGGTACAGGCGCCATCTGGTATGTGAGATAGTTTGACTGGTCGGTTTCTCAACTGAAATATACTGGGAACGACCGAGAGAGATCAAACTGCACCTTGTCAAATCCTCCTAATTTAAGCTAAACCGTTGCTAACGAGGGAAACAAACAGGCAGGAAGTGTACGACGAGCTGGAGAAATACAATCGCGTCGTGGGTGGGGGTCGTGTCGCCAGTTGTGGCGTTGGTGGCTATTTACTGGGCGGCGGTCTCTCGTTCTACTCGGGGCATTATGGCTTTGCTTGCGACAATGTCGTCGCATATGAAGTCGTTCTTGCCGATGGAAGAATTATTAAGGCGAGTGCTGACGAAAACGAAGACCTCTTCCGAGTTCTCAAGGGCGGTAGCAGCAACTTCGGCATCGTGACGCGCTTCACCATGCAGGCCTTGCCCGCCGGCCCGGTTTGGGGCGGCGCATCACTGAAGCCAGTAGATGGCCTGTCGATAGCCTCCCGGGCATTTGTCGACTTCATCGCCAACGCCGCCGAGGATCCCGACAGCATGATGATCTTTGTGGCGGCTCACCAGCCCCAACGTGGTGGCGTTGGGATCTTGACACTGACATACAACGTGGCCGGTGTCGAGAAGCCTAAGGCTTTTGATCGTTTCATGGCGTTGCCTGAAACCTTCAGCCAGTACCAGAAGGGAAAATTACAAGAAATCCTACCTTTCTCAGAACTTCCACGGAACCTATAGTGAGTCTAAGTTTCCCTGATACCCAGGGGGTGCACAGGGCTGAACGCTGTGACCAGCAACATTTGGTATACCATCACCTTCAAAAACGACGTCGCCATCGTGTCCAAAGCTTCCGAGCTGCTCTTCCAGCTTGGCAAGGAGCTCGAAGCCCACGTCCCAAGCGACGAGTTCAACACACACGTCGCCTTTCAACCAATCCAACGGCTATACGCAGAGAAGTCGAGGGCTGCTGGTGGCAACGTCTTGGGCCTCGACCACTACCCGTACGATACCATTATGGTGCAGGCTAGCGCCAGCGTCAGGACAGTTGAACAGGCCGAATGGGTTCGTCCCCGCATCCAAGCTCTGGTTGACGACGTGCGTGCCTTCGCCGAGAGCAGGGACGCCTACGTCCCATGGAAGTACCAAAACTATGCTCACAGCAGCCAAGATGTCTTGCGGGGTTACGGCCCGGACAGTGTGCGCAAAATCAGAGAAGCTGCAGCCAAGTATGACCCTGAGGGTGTCTTTCAGCGGCTTTGGTCTGGAGGGTTCAAGATCTCTGCAGTGAAAGACTGAGTGACCAAAAGTTGTTCGTCCAAGAGCGACCAATCTATTATTCCAAGGCTAGATACGTATGTACCCTAGGTATGCACGAAATCTAGCCATCTTGAACCGTCAATCTCCAGCTTTACTACATAGTATCACCTTGAAACTAAGTATGAATCGCATTCGGTATAGTCACATAAGCTAGGCTACCTAGGCAGTGACCAACGATTTTGGTTGCCCCAGGGTGGCTTGGCCCGATTCTGAGATTTGGCCATCACAATAGCAAGCCTTCGAAGACAGCAACGATGTTGTCAATTGGATGTGCTTTCAATTTTGACCATGCCCATGGTGGCTTTCAGATGACTCTGAATCAGGAGAGAAAAAATACTTTTTGGGAGAAAACTGAGTGGCTTGATTGCAACGGCCGAGGAAACAGAACTCATGCGAGCCGGTCTTCAGCTACATAGTATCCTTAAGAATAACTATCCATCTCTGGGAGCCTAATTATCATAGCATTACATTTCATCCTATTCTGTACCCGTGGATATTTACCTCAATGTTGATCCACGGTATGTCACCCACCCTACGTGGTGATGCGACGATGACCACGACAGCCCGGGGCCCCACTCTCACAGCCTCAAGGCTCCAGAACGCCCTTCTTCATGGTCACCTTCGATTTCTGCGCCTTGATAGTCGCAATACTTGCCCTTGTCTGCCGAAAGTGGACTGTTCCATATCTGAACAGATCAAAGAATGTCCCAGGCTCCTGGTCTTTCCCCAAGTGTTCCGGGGTATCCAACAGTGTCCCAAGTGAAACAGATATGGTCAGCCCTTTGCCATGAGTGACCTTTTGCATGCTCCCCTTTCCGAGCATCCCCCATACAAGCTGCTCCGCCTGCTTGTACTCCTCTGATGTCTTATCAACCTCCGGTCCATCCACCTTCAACGCCAGGAGACGGAAGATCTTTTCATGCTGGAAGCCTGCCATGGCTTCCGCGGGCCAGTCCTCCTTGAGCACTTCGAAGCACAGAATGTTGTTCTGCCAGTAGTCGGAGCACGAGAACCCGTCGCCGGCGTCCTCGAGCATACAGAGACGCTGCCAGGCCATAACCTGGCTGATGTACTCCATGACCGTCTTGGGTGGGACATTGAAGTCCCAATGGAAGTTGCTTGCTTTGCTCTCCTCATAGTCCTGATTGGCAGCAAATGAGATCAGTGGGTTTTCAATGAGACCCGAGTGATTCGTGTGGCCCTTCCATAGGTGCGTGAATAGCTCGTGCCTGAACCCTCATTAGCTCCGGCTGCCACGATCATGTCATACGGAAAAGGCAAACTTACCATCTCTTGATAAACGGGTCCGCCTTCTTGGCGGCAACGAAGTGATTGGCCATGACTTGGCCATACATGATAGGCACGGCGACGTTGAACGGCATGTTGGGATCCTGGATGTCATCCCAGCAGATACGATCCAGGTGCCTGATCAAGATATTCCCCACGTCCATGAACACACCCCCGTGCTGGATTAGACATGCACCCCTGAGCATATCCGCAGCATGTGGCCCAGAGTAGGGACCGTCCATTGTGCCTTTCACAAACGTCTCTGGAAGGAGATCTTCCTCGATGTACTTGAGGGAGTAGTTGGGTGACGTCGACAGGTTATCAAGCACACGGACGGTCCACCCTGCGGAGCCACAGATGCGCACCCAGTCAACCACGTTTCGCTGGCACCAGGCCGGCATGTTGGAGATACCTGAGTTCCAGAAGGCCCAGATGTTCTTCTCTGAAACGACAGGCTGGTAGCTGTTCAGGCTCTCGAGGATCTCGGTATCGGTGCGTGAGTCCGTAGCTGCCGAGTTGATCTCGAGGTCGGCCTGGTAGGCCGGGGGAATTGTGTATTTCGCCATGCTTATGAGTAAGTGTTTGAGCTGCGTGCTTTTGCTTTAGGGATTTCGAGTGTGACGATGAATAGTGAAGGTTGGAGAAAGCGTGTCGAGAGTGATCCTTATTGGATTGGAATCATGATGAGCGAAGACTCCGTACTTAAACTTGCAGATTTCGTACATATTCTGATAAAGCGCAAGGGACGTTAGCTCCAACAATCAAATCGGTGTCCTATCGAACCTGGTTCCGCATGCACAGACGAACGCAGTTGGCTTGACGCCGCACCTATTAGGCACCGCACCTATTAGGCAGTTGGTCTTCTCTTTGTCAGATTGCTCACCTGATGTTGGATATATTACATCAGTCGAAGGAGTCCCAACGGCGCTGGGCTGCATTGAACGACCCACACATACCAGCCACCTGTATTTACTCCTTCACTTCTCAGCACCCCGTTCTCAATCCTCCATCCTTCGATCGTCTCAGGACAAGTTCCTCCATGAAAGCTCATACCATCAAGGCAATTCGAACCTTTCATCATGGATATAATAGGCTCCATCTATCTGCATGCAATGGTCCTAGAATGGCATTCGGCTTTACTTGGCAGGTTGCCACCGGTTGCCACCGCTGAATAGTGGCTAGGTGCCGAGGACACTGATGATTTTCCATCAGGTCAAGTGAACGCTGGTGCCGGAACTAAGAGTCATACATCTCCCGAATATCATATGTGATGAGTTTCGACATACATACATGGAGAAACACACTGCTACCCCCGCCGTCCAATGTCAGAGCCTGATGATCTGCGCTTAGTTACACGCATCAAGACGCCATCATGTGACCGCTACGTACATTCCACGACGTTATCTCGCCCCATTGTTGGCTTTCCTCCAGCCCGTACCCCGTCATACCAGCTTCAACCAAGGGCAGCAGATCGTTACCGCTGCCCACTTGACTAAATCCGCCGGCCGTCTAGCATCGATATTGATTCCCGCCATTAGCGTCCCCATTGATGCCAGCAGTAGCTTTTGCCTTCTCATACAGAGCCAGGGTCACAGCCGTCAACGACGTCGGGTCCGCACCACGGATCCTATCGACACTGCCCCCATCCGCCAGCACAACGGAGGCACCAGGGCTGGGGAGCTTGGCATCCACGGGCGAAGGCTTTCCGTCCTGGAAGAAGACGAAGGTCGGCATAGCGGAGACGCCATAGCGGCCCGCAATGTCGTTCACGTGGTCAACGTTGACCTTGGCGAAGGCGAGGTGACCTGGGATGGCGTACTTGTCCGCCAGCTTGGAGAAGACAGGCGCTATGGCCCGGCAGGGTGGACACCAGTCGGCATAGAAGTCGACGACGATGTTGGTGGTGGACTTGAGCAGGGCGTCGAACTCAGCGGCCTTGGTGGGCTTGTGCACATTGCCGGACGTCTCCGGGATGGGGGAGCGATCCTTGAAAAGGGCCTGCGCAAAAGTGTCAGTCAAATTCGGTGGCTCAATTTGTTGTCACTATCGCCTTTTCTTATTGTAACGATGAAACAGTGCAGCCTCTGCGGCAAGGCGTCTCATGTGAGCATAACGCATAGTGCACTCAAAAATCGACGCGATGCCCCTTTCGTGAGGGGCTTTCGAATCGAGGGGCAACGCCGTTGCTCCCTGGTGCCCCCGCAGCGATAATAACTTACAGGAGCAAGGAAGTAGATGGCAATTATCGCCAGTATGAAATACCAATTAGTCTCCATGTTGTGGAACAAAGGAGCGTCGTTTAGGCCTGCAGGTACGCTGGTGAGGTGCGGTGTGGTGGATGTGGTGTAAGGACAGCAAAGTGAACAAGATCTAGGACACTGGCACATGGTAAGGGTTAACGCCAGGTGGGCCTAGGGTTAGAAAAAGAATCACCCCTCACCCCCCCCCCGCACCAACCGGGGAAACAGCAACGGTTAGAGGGTTCAGGCCGTTACCTACCCACTCGATGGGAAGAACAGCAAGGGACAGGATTAATAGAAATATTCAGATGTGACTTTCTGAATGAGTAGATCAGAGATGTTCACTAAGAAGCCAAGAGCACTTACACATACGGCAGCCCTGCTTCAAATACGATATGACGTGCATTTCTTGTATAGCACAGGGCTGGAGTGCTCCACCGCCAGACGACATGCTGGACAGTGTGTTGGGTACAGTATTCATATTATAGTAGCTTGTAGTAGTAACTTTGTGACAGACAGGTAGCTCATCCAGTCAGCGCAAGAGCTATCTATGTACCCTAGGATAGCCAGTAATGCGTCCGCCCGCACTACTGAGTACATAGTACGCAGCTGGCAGCCGTCCCGCCAGCTACTCCCTAGCAGACTAATACGCAGAATATGGCCTACGGAGCTTGGAATGATGTGTTACCAATCCATGACAGAACCGAATGATTGTTGTGCTGTGCTGGATTTTCCAAGAGCATCTCCTCCACCTCCATGATGTCAGACCGTCCGCCAAGTATTGTTAGCATCCGGGTTATGTGAATCAGATGCTGAAGGATTGAGTGTGTTGGTGTTTGTCAAGTCGTAATAGCTGTGAGTTCCATCTATCTCCGGTTGCGAGGCCTGATGGCCGGGGTAGTAGACAGGGCGTGTCAGCCTGTAAGGGCCATAAGAATGGTTGATCTCACATTGCGAGTGGGATATGGAATCAGAGACCGGTTGCGCAACTAGGGGCTTTTCCGGGGCATATGTGGCTGGCTCGTTTGGCCCTGTCATGTATGAATCTCTCATCGAAGGGCCAGAACCGTCCGACTCGCCACGGGTGGAACTCTTCGACCACTGCGAGGCGATCAAGATCCATTTGCTACCGTGGACTCTGACAAACTTAGAGAAGCCAGGCATTGAGCAGACAATGATGGCCACATTGATCTCGACAACGCTATATTGTGGTTGATATGTGAGCATCTATCCTGGGAGCGTGAGTAGCCGCTTGAAAGGAAGGAACGTACGTGCAAAGCAAAAGCGCATAGAGTTGCCACATTGAGTCCGTTGTATCCTTGTAAATCAACACACGATATACAAGGGAGACCACATTGGCAACAACACCCCTATAGCCCTATCAGCTCGGAACCAGACTGATGGCTTTTTAGCTACGATATCAAGGATTTTGCTTACAGCAATGCCGTAGAGAATACTGCGGTAACCTGGGTGAGTTTCTTCTTTGATAATTTTAATCGGTATAAAATAGGCAGAGGAAGGGTAAAAATATATAAGTCGAGTATTATTCCCATAGTGGACTGCACCAAGCCAAAGTAGATTGCACGGTTTGGCTTGCCACTCAGCATGAGGTCGTCCCAGCTTTGACCAGGACTTGGTGCGTTATAATATGCCTCGATTGGAATACCAGTGAAGTAGGTCGCAAAGTTCGTGATAAACCCAATCCAAACGAGGTATCGCATATTGCTTTTGATATTGAAGATGGTCCGAAGCAGTAATAATAGAGAGGCTTTCGAAAAGAAGAGTCCGAGGAGCAATAGTATTGACTGGCTGAAGATGAGCTTTTCCATCGGGTTAGCAGATACACAATTCCTCAATGATTTGTTCACCCACTTTGGGATAGCTTCCTAGTATCCAACACACCGGTATATCCCACTGATGGCGTACAAACTTGAGTTCTAAAATTTCATCAGTATGCACAGTATCTGCAGCGAGAGCAACTACGTACGGGCGAGAATCATCCCTCCTTGGCCCAGGGAGAAGAAAAGTGAAAGAAGACAAAAGTCTGTGATGAAATCTTATTAGAGTTGGTTACTATATCAATGGTGTTTCTGTAATCAATAGACCTACAGTCACTCCATGTCAATTCCTTCCTGTTTGCAAACAGTCTTCCAGTAGTGAAGAGGATAGCAGATGCCATCATAATAACTGATACAGCAATGACAGCAGGAGCGAAAGTCGGAGGGTCAACGAAGTTGGATTTCAAGCCATGGGGCGGAGTGGCCGCTGCGATTTCGCAGAGGTTGATACCTGAAGCTGCAAGGAGACTCATTTCTGAGATTGTTGAGAATCGATCGAAAAATGACAAGGTCAATGGATCGGAAGGGATACGATGGGTGATGAGGTCTTGACCGTCCTTAAGCAAGGAGAAAGCCTTGCAGTGTGCAATAGGTAAGCCATTATTAGCTACATATCCGAAATCACAATCCATGGATGCGACATTGCGGCACTGTTGTTCGACTAACTGTTATCATATGTCCAGTTGAGGTTAAAGCGTCATCTCGATGACTGTGACCGATCCTATGGGATTCCAGTCAGGCGATGCCTCAATCCTTGCCGCTGAAAATGCCCAGATTTGCTATGAACAGAGGTTGTAAGCTTTTCAGAAGACCATATACCCTCTAAAGCCGGCATACTTCCGTTGAGTGGCCCCAAAGTTCAAATAGACCGGTAATATTTCCGGTGGGCGGGTTATCATCCTTGAGGTGACGTACGGCACCAAGGTTGCATTCCCAACATTGAAAGGTTTCGTCAGGGCAGATCACCATTTTTGAGCTCTTTATACTTGCTAACAGGCACAGTGAGAATAGGGTTCCCGGACTTCAATCTGATCATGGCTCGATTAGGTATACCACCAACGTCCAGAACTAGAAAGCAAATTTCCCACAAACGTGAAGACGTACTGCACAATCACCACACACGGTGCTCGGCTGTTCGGCTGAACGGCTTGCCAGCTGATTATCCATCCCATTTTATCTATACCCCAGGGTACCTAGATGGTCTAAAATAAGACTGCGGCTGCAATGCTAATGGCCATGCTAAGACCGGGAAACTTCGATCCGCAGTCCCCAGATCATTGCCACAGCATTTTCCTATCTCTTTACTCTTTGAGCAAGCCGACCATTCGCTACTTTCATCTGAATATAGATATACTACCAGCTCCTTCTGGTCTATCCCTGCATTAAACGACACCAGCTTCACCTGTCAAATCGGAAGCAACGTTGAACATATCGGCACTAGAATCATGAGCAGACAGCCTTCCCGAGTTCCGACCGATGATGTCGTGTCGGCGCGTTTCTTCGACAACTCCCCAGTTATACGACAAGTTGTCATGCGCTGGATGGCCCGTTTCGACGACGTCCTTGACGCGGAGAAGCTGCGAGACGCACTGGATACCCTACTGAATAGGGAAGGTTGGCGGCGAATAGGGGGCAGATTGCGATTGAATGTATGCCTGCGGCATTTACGACCTACTTCTCCTTCTTCAGTCTGGTCAAAATGAATACCGTAGTCTCTAATGGTGCCTATTAGTCGAAAGGGTGCTTAGAATCCCACATCCCCGAAACCTTCGACTCGGATCGCCCAGCACTGCGCTTCTCACACGTGTCGTTCGACCAAAACCTCAGCGATCATCCCCTCGCGTCTCGGTTGCCCAGCGCAACGGATGGACCTTCAATACAGGAAGGCGGGGACGCATTTCGAGAACTGAGCACACAAGACCGACTTCCTTCGACTTTTGAGGACTACATATACAGCGATGAGCCCCCGCTCGCGCTCCATGTGGTCACATTTAGGGATGCGACAATCGTGTCTCTCAACTTCCCCCACGCATTGACAGACGCGGTCGGGCTCTCTGCGCTGATCAGAAACTGGTGCAGGGTGCTAGCAGGCAAAGAGGATGAGGTGGACACTCTTGCACAAGACGACCCATTGGACGAGATTGGCGTCTCGAGAGGTGAAGATAAAGCAGTAGAGGAATATGTCCTCAATCAACACAAACTTGCTGGCTGGCGTTTCCTCCGATTCGTGCTCAACTTCGTCCTCGAGCTTATCTTCGGACCGAAGATGCAGACACGCTTGATTTACCTACCCCGGGAATCAGTTCAGACCCTCCGGCAGAAAGCAATGGACGACCTGCCCCCCAACGACAAAGCCAACTCAGCAGATTCCACACAAAAGCCCCACAAGCCTTTCATTAGCGAAGGTGATATCCTGTCGGCCTGGGGAACCAAGATGGTAGGCCTCGGTCTCGGCAAACAAAGCAAGACGATGGTAGTCATGAATGTCTTCGAATTGCGGAGCCGGCTAACGAGCTTGTTCGATCAAACCGCCGCCCATGTGGAGAACGCTTTCTTCGTACTCACCACCTTCTTCGAGCCGTACGAGGCGCAGACTCTATCGGTAGGCCAGATAGCACTGCGCCTCCGGTCTTCCCTGGTCGCCCAGACTACTGAGCCGCAAATCAAGGCCCTGGTAAGAGAGCAGAGGGCTTCGCTCCAAGCAACCGGCCGGCCTGCAGTGTTTGCCGACCCGTGCAGCATCCTCTTGCCCTTCTCGAACTGGAACAAGGCGAGATTCTTCGATGTCATCGACTTCAGCCCTGCGGTCGTTCCTGGGTGGCCCCGGCGGCGTGTACAGAGCCCAGTCGGTAAACCAGTTGTGTTTCTCTCATTCGATGCGAATCCCAAACCCAATCCGACTCATAGGAATGTTTTCAACATACTAGGAAAGGATCTTGAAGGAAATTACTGGATCACAGGGATGCTGTCACCGGCCACGTGGGCTCAGGTTGAGAAAGAAATGGCTACGTTGTGAAGGCGGTCGGCGGCCAGTGGAGGATGGCGCTGAACAAATATGGATTTTTCCAGGTGAAAGTCACGATACAACCTTGCATCTTCAATTTTCCATGTTCCTTTAATGAACATGCTTTTCTGTTGGGGGTCACCCCAGCGGCACTTCTTTTCAGAATGGGTTTAATTCCCTCCTAGTCTAAGTCCTGTGGCCGCTGGGTGTGTATGAACTGTGCCATTATTGTTGTTGAGTCAAGTAAGTAACTAGATGTCAAGGATGACTGTAGAATATAATCAAGACCGGCGAGCTGTTAGTCAATAATGCCCTCGCCACGTTGACCTGCGTTATTCTACTGGGTGGGCTACCGAAGTGACCTAGGAAGCAGCGCCGGCTGTGAAGGGTGATTCGATTACAGCAAAGCTGTCCCAGCTGCTAGAGAAACCGACCGTGCTGGACTTCCTTCTCACATGTCTAGCAGCTGGGGTCTTGAAGAATGGGCCCAGCGATGATGCTGTGATTGGCCTGCCTGAGGTCTGCCCTGTTCCACCAGAGAAGCTGGGTGAGGTAGTCAACGATGTCCCCCCTATTGTCTCCGGTATGACGGTATTCAAGCTACTGCTGGAGACTGAAGTCTTACACCTCGATGAGAGAAAAGCCCTAATCGTATGGCTCTGTCGCATATTTCAAGGAGACTTGATCGAGGCGCCGGAGCACTGGAAGATTTCTCAGATGCAGACGTCAAAGGAGCCATGGGAATTCGTTCTGACCCAGACTTCACCTTCTCGTCGACAAGCTTTCCGGGATTCCATAACAGCCAATTGTCGAGACGTGGGCGGATCCACAGCATTCCATGGAACTTCACCTCACCTCGTGTTCCGCATTCTGTGCGAAGATTTGAAGCCCGGCCCCAAATCGAAGCCATTCGTCCACTATTCTGAAGAACCAGCCATTGCAATGGGTTACCTCCTGACACGCAGCAGGTCTAGTCGTTTGTCTCACGTGATCACTGGCTGGAGAAATAGCGTGTTCACGGGAAATCACTACATCCTCTTGGGGGTCGAGGTTGCCTTGGATGATATCCTATTCCGTTGCGGTGGGCACAAGTCACCACAGGAGCAGATGACGGTCCGCTATGTCTTCCTCGTTCCAGAGGAAGCACACCCGAAAAGCCTAGGTAGACTAAGGGGGCATGATCTGCCGGAAGGGGGCGGAGCTTTCCGAAGCAAGGAGAAGCATGAAGAGGACGTATGAGGAGTTGCATGGGTACGAAGCTTCTGACCGCGGAAATAGTTGTAAGAACCTTGGAAGGCGAAAACATTGGAAGTCGAAGCAACGGAGGCGAAGAAAACGACGGCGAGGATGAAATCAACAAAGTCAAGGCCAGAACGTTGCCAAAGCGCAGGGTTTGAGGTGTGGCCCTTGCATTCCCCTTCTGATATCTCATCTCTCAATTTTCCGCGTGTTTCCTTTCCTTGTCACTCTTCTTATCTCTCCACATCGAATCTCTCTGTCTTTTCTACATTTTTTTCTGTCCGTTCGGTATGGTCGAGATTTCGATATGCCCTTATATTCCAATTTCATTTTGATTGCATCATATCCGAATTACTACTAATTATAACATGATCGATGAGTTGGATGTTGAAGTTCGGCCACGGTAAGTCACCTTTTGTTGTCTTGCTGCCCTGATCTTCATATACTACTGATTCTTGGGTTACAATACAATTCCTTGCCAGCTACCCGTGTGAGCTAACCTGTAAGCACTGGATGCCTTCTTATCGTCTCTGTACAGCTATCATTCAGTTATCGATCCGGAGGACACCACCCAACGCGTCACAACTCAGGGCTGAACGCCACAACATTGTGAAATATTCGACAAAAGGTCTGCTGGCCTCGGGGCTGACTAGGCGGACAGGTAGGCATCTTCGTGTAGTGAGGTAAGGTGTGGTGTAGTGCAACGAGGATTGATTGAACAAGTGCCAGGAGGACTTGAACGAATAATAACCCTGGGTAGGCCTAGGACTAGATCGAACCTTGGAAGATCACATAGCTGATAGCCAGTATTAGCACCTCCCCCCCCCCCCGTAACTGCCTACTTAGGTAGCAGAGGTTTGTAAAACCTCGTTATACCTGGGGCTGAAGATGTCATCGTAACAACCAAACCACGTCGGTTTACGAAATGAACTAATATCGGTTTACAGACTAGTAGGGTGGGATGAGAATCGTACTTTGGGTAGCCATCAATGATTGGGATCTAATCTGAACCTGATGTGTTAACAGTCAGTCAGAGAACTCAACCAGGTTTCCAACCTTGGAACCGTCGAGTCAAAGTCAACTATAGAGTGTTAAATGAGATCGGACATCCATGGGTGAGAGCTTGATGTCTGAATTAATATGTCTAGGTCTGTCGGAGACTTCTCGACTTAGATTAGCCAACAAGTTAATCCTCTGACCACCTTACATGTAGCTCTCGAAATAGGCAGGTAACGTCGTCCATCTTCTCATCAAAGTCCCACACTCAACTACTTCATCTACCATAATATTGACTTTTGTAAGCCTAACCCCGGGCTGCTGCCAGGCTTTTCAGCCGAAGTCTGCTCAGCTCTAATGGTCATGATGTTGACCAAAGGTCGTTCTAGTTTCAAAGAGGTTAAAACTAATATAAAAATCTGCGTTTTGCATCATCCCAGTCCAGAAATGAGCTGTCCTGTGTTACCGATGCAACTGTATTGGTTCCTCGGACTATTCCATCAACTATTGAATATGAGCAGTCACAATAAGCGGTTGGAATTTGCCCCAGACTGTCATCTTGACCCTCTTGGCTTTGAGAATCTTGCCTTCACTACCCTGGGTACTTTCGGCTTGACTGTCATGTGGAAATGAAACCTTGGTCTTCAACAGGAATGTTCAGCTACTCTAATCCTTTCTTGAGTATAAAATGCTGTGTAACCTCGCGAAACTCGCTTCACAATGCATCTTCTCACAGACTGGACACTTCCTAAGACAACCCACGACATTGGTCGCTATCCGCATCACTTGACTACATACTAGTAACTTTCCAACCCTAAAATTAAATACACAACTACCAGCAACCTTAAATCGATCCCGTCATGCCCCCTCGCGCCTTACCATGCTCCCGTAAAGTCCACCAATGGGTCTGCTGCGATTGCGCGACCGGCTGGCAACCGGTGGAAGGGCCGAATGGCGATGACTGCTGCCAGAGATGTGAGCACCCAAGATGCTATAAGTGCTTGACAAAAACCGTCAAGATACCAGCCAAAGTCAAGCGCAGGGACTAGTCCCGAGGACAGGCTCGCATCAGTAGGCTGGAGATGGGGGTTGCGTGGGGGGCGGGGAGCCAATGGGTGTTATAACTCTTGGTAGAACATCCGTGTGGTGTACGTAAGATGTCATGTTCCCAGTTCTCGGACTTTCCAGACTGATCGCAACCTTTGAGATACGTGCTGACATTGTTGTAGCAAGGTAACGCCGATATTGCCAGCGATGAGGATTCACGCGCATCAGTTATCCCAACTAAAAATGATGTCCAACAGTGTTGTTGCAAGCATATATATACATAGGTAGCATTCCGGACATGACACTTTTCTCAACCCACATCAAAACATATCCGTATTGTGCTTATATGACCAAACTGGTGTATTCAGTTGCCTTTACCTTATATCTCCGCAGAACTCTAGGTTTATTGGGTAGATAAGTATAGAGCACTTTCTACACATATAGCTCGCGTATCAGGCACCTCTTCTGGTTCGGTTCTGCTGTTAGATACACCCTTGGTCGATTATACATGAACTTGTGGAGCTGTATATAGCATCGCCTACTCGGATACTATGCGTCGTAACAGATACACATTGGAACAGGAAGATGACTTGTCCTGCAAGGAGGAATAGGGAGTGCGACCAGCTGGCGCTGAACTAGGCGGACCGGACCGACAGTCTAAACGGAGCAAACACGAAAGACGGAGGCGAGGGATCGGGACTTCAAGTTTGACGGGAAGGGTTGGCGGCGCTATACCCAAGGCGGACATGGCTACCCCTAGGGTAGGTCAGTAGAATTCGGTGGTCTACAGGGGGGTGAGGGTTACATAAGGTAGTACTCCCTCACTATTTTGCTCGCATGGAAGAGCCTCAACCTGTCCCAATGTTTCACTGCATTGGATTCAACTACAAACGAATAGGTATCGTGAAGGTGCGACACCATTCCGAGTTGTCTACCGGCATCTTGCTAACAAGTTCGACTGAATCTGTTTTCACGTGGCCTCTTAGAGCCGAGCCTCGACATGCCTTCGACGATCGATCTGTGTGTGATATGGCTTGAAAGGCTTATCTAGCATCCCAAGGTCGCCCGTCTCAGTATCATGTTGCCTGTTTCAAGCCATCATTACAATTGCCATGGGTTCCACTCTGTCTTATATCCTTCGCCAGCTGAGGGGCTAAGCGATACAGAACCGCGCGATGGATTCAAGGCAGACATTGAAGACGTTGAAGGACGATCCGGTCCATTGGCTGCGTCCCGAGGGTCCGGACCTCTTTGGGGAGCCAACAAAGAAGACCGTTCCGTCTTCACCACAGGATGGCCTTTTGGCATTGGCATTTCCGTCCTCCTTTCATGTGCCAAAAATGGACATCTGGACTGATTTTGTCCATTTTGGGCCAAATCTGGGAGGCAACCTTCCCCGTTCCACGTGAAGGCGGTGTGATATACGGGCTAAAATTCTGGGCGGCATCTAAGCCCTCAGGAACCGCCTGCACAGCAAAATTACTGGTGGAGTCTTCCTGCTGTAATGGCATCGACTGGTCTTTAGGTGACTTGTTTAGCATGTTTAGCTCCACTGATGACACTTAGTTAACCGGGAAGCCCCTGGACTAGTGGTGATACGGGCCTATCTTGCCAGGTACAAACATCGGCCCGTTCCCTTTGCTGTCTGTGACAAAGCATGCTCGATGTTGGCCCAGTTTGCACATGTGCTATGACTGACGGCTAACAAGAACGGTGCTCCATTCACCAGATGACCTGAATTTACTCAAGTACATGGTACGTACTAAGTATAAGTATATATTCGTTGAACAGAGGCAGTCGGCCCAAAATGGCTTCCTTCTCTCCCCGTTACACATTGGCAGCATCTTGAACCTTCACCTGTGAACCTCAGATCCTACACAAGCAATTTCACGAAACACTAATAGTAATGGTAAATAGAAATTATATTGACAGCATCTTCCTATGATTTGCTAACTTTATGGCAGGTTGTCGTACCAGTTTACACAAACTACGGCGGGGCCGATGCATCTCCTCCATACTCCGAGAGGCAGGAGATGAGCGGTCGCTCAGCGGATGCTACCGTCGACATTCAACCATTGCCCGACAAGAATGGAGTCATCATCAGAGTCCAGCCACCGAAAGCTCCTGTCGACGAGAAGCTCTCCCATATTCCCTGCGATATAGCGCTGGTGATCGATGTATCGGGCAGTATGGGGGCCAATGCCCCAGTTCCAGGGGATAGCGAGAGCACTGGGTTATCTGTCCTTGACCTTGTGAAGCACGCCTGCAAAACCATCATGTCAACTATGAAGGCAGATGATAGGCTGGCGATTCTGACCTTTTCTAGCAGTTCCAGGGTCCTCCAACCCTTGACTGCCATGACCGATGCCAACAAGAAAACGGCCGAGGCCAAGATCGAGGCGATGGGTCTGGAAGGCTGCACCAACCTCTGGCATGGTCTAAGAGATGGGATAAGGCTATTCAAGGACGAGCAGAACACCGGTCGCGTCCCAGCAGTTTTGGTTCTGACAGATGGAGAGCCTAATCACATGTGCCCTCCTCAAGGATACATCCCAGCACTGAAGGCGATGGGAAACATTGTGCCGGCAATGCACACATTTGGATTTGGATACACCCTCAGGTCTGGACTGCTGAAGTCTATCGCAGAGTTCGGAGACGGAAACTACTCTTTCATCCCCGATGCAGGCATGATTGGAACTGTCTTTGTTCATGCCGTCGCCAACCTTCAGTCGACATTCGCCGATAAAGCCTCCCTGCAGTTGATCTACCCAAACCATGTTACCATACAGCAGCCCAATGGAAGCTCAGTGAGCCTGAGAGATGCTGAACAAGCTGCAGGAGGAAACTACGAGCTGAGCATTCCGCTAGGAAACATACAGTACGGGCAATCACGCGACATCTACCTGCAATGGAAGAGTGACCCTGGGAACGATGACGAGCTTTGTCCGCCTTTTGTCAACGTTGCCCTACAATACAGCCAGATGACTGGGACGCCATGCACCAGCCACGCAAGCAGAAGTTTACACGATCTATCTTTCACGACGCTATCTGATACAGAAATTGCGTACCATACCTCTCGTTCACGCATCTGCGCCTTCCTCGCAGAGATCTTCCCCATCGACCACCTCGGCGAACATCGTGTAGATGAGCAACTGCAGTCCGAAACCGGTCTTGAAAAGAAGCAACAGCAGCTACGTACCCTCATCGCCTCCCTACCTGCAGCACACTTTCCAAAGGACACTAAATGCAACTCCCTCCTACAAGACCTCAGCGGCCCGGAGCCGCTAGGCCAGGTATCTCTCGCCCTTTCGCGAAAATCATACTTCGACCGCTGGGGACAGCACTACCTCCCCAGCCTACACGGCGCACACGCTAGGCAACTTTGCAACAGTTTCAAGGACCCGGGCCCTCTACAATACGGCGTTGACTCCCCCTTGTTCATCAAGTGCAGGGACGCACTCAACAGCGCCTTCGACGATCTGCCCGCACCCCAACCAAGCAACATCTACCATGCAGCAGCGGGGCGCTTCGGACGCCAAAATCCAAGGGGTGTCTACCCTCCGGCAGCGGTTCGCTTAGGCGACCAGAGATCAGGCTATTGCAACATCCAGATGAGCTCCTACAACTCGTCCAACACGCCGTGCTTCGCGGGGCGCACGGGGGTCCGCCTTGCGAGCGGCAGGCGCGTCCGCATGTCTTCCTTGCGGAAAGGTGTACGCGTGGAGACTCCGGTTGGGCCCCGGATGGTCGCTGCCGTGCTTGTGACGCGTGTGCGGCGACTGGTCATGGTCAGGCTGGACGGCGTGCTCGTCACGCCGTGGCATCCCGTCGGGCTGCCTGCTGCTGGCCCGCTTATGGGGCTTGATGACGGGTATGGGTGGGTTTTCCCTGCTCAGGTGCGCCCGCTGGAGCTGGTTAGGTATACGGGGGCGATCTACAGTGTGTTGTTGGAGAAGGACGGAGACGTTGCAGCCCATGCTATCGCATTGGACGGTGAGATGGGTGAGACTCCTTTCTGGGGAGTTACCTTGGGTCATGGTATGACCAGCGGGGATGACGTTAGAGCTCATCGGTTCTTTGGGAATTATGATCGCGTGGTGAGGAGCCTGGCGACTCTAGGGGTGAGCAAGGATGGTGTCGTGTTCGGGGGTGGCTTGAGGCGGAGTGAAGCCACTGGGCTTGTCAATGGATTCTAGTCATATCAAAGTCACCGGCCGCGATGCTCTGGGACATTGCCACCCTCGAGACTTGAGGCCGGCGGGCGGCGACAGACGACCTCTTTGGGCGTGGAACGGGTCATGCATTGTGCATAATCAGTTGAGCAGGTAGGAACGTGATGTTTTGGTTGGCGTCAGGCACAAATCGGGAAGTCACACAGAGTTCACAAATCTGAATACTTTTGGTCGGCAGGTTAAACTCTGATCACTACCGCATTCTCATGATTTGACAGTAGCATCGTCTGGCTCCTTGGGCAGGCGCAGCGGCCAGTGGCCTAGTACCGGAACCACTTCATGAGACACACCTAGGGAGCCAGAGATATACGATGCCAGCATTTTGACTTGTTGCCACGGGACATAGGGACAGAAAAAAATGCTCCGCAATAGATTGATAGATTTAATTTTGTGCAATGCGAAGAAAGACGTCGCTACATCATCAGGAAAGAATAGACAAGGAAAAGACTTTCGCAATCCAAGGACTCATGATTTCCAATCTCATCCTGCCACGTCGCTAACATTTTCCAAAGACACTACTGGCTCGCCTTGATAATCTCAGCTCCCTTCTCAGCAACAGCGTACACAGTAGACATGGTATTAGCACGCGTCACCAGGGGAAAGATGCTGGCATCGCACACCCGGAGGTTGCGGCACCCATAGACACGCAGCTGCGGGTCGACCACGCCTCCATCCTCGCGCGGCAGCATCGAACAAGTCCCGGTCCAGTGGAAAGCCCCGAGGGCTGTCTCGCGTACGTATGCGCGGGCCCGGTCTAGTCCCTCCTCGCCGGCGAACGCCCTGGGTCCGGGAGGCAACGCCGTCGATCTCTTTGCGCTGGCCGATTGCTTGAGATACGTGGCCAGCGGCGCGGCAGTCGCTGCGAGGACAGACTCGACGAACTGTGCATGGCGTGCCAGGATCTCGACATCGAGCGGGTGGGACAGGTAGTTTGGGTTGACTTCTAGCCCCAGCTCTGCGGGCTTAGTCGTTGAAGTCTCGGTGTCAGGTGTTGATGCACTACTCTTGGTGATGTGTACTGTGCCACGTGAGAGTGGGTGGCTTAGCAGCACGGGGATGGAGAAGTAGGTTTCGTTGCCGGCAGGGATGGGCGCCCATTTCCCGTCGGGAGTGTAGGATGCCCATCCTGGGACCGTCATCAAAATGGCGGATGACTCCGTTGGAGACTCAAGGACGGACCGAATGTAGGACTTCAGCGCCGCTTCGTACGCGGGTGTCGTCTTGTTTGTCGCACCTGGTGTAGAGCCATCGTCACTGACAGTGACTTGGAGAGTGCTGTCGAGGACGCGTTGAAGGTTGCGCTTCCCCTCCTCGGTAGTGATGTTTGGGAAAGGCAACTGCGCCTGAACGTTAGAGTTGGACTTGGAGAGTGGCCCAGCCTGTCGACCATACGCTTCCATGGCGGCGGACAGGGCCGCAGGGTCCTGGCGGGAGAGTCCATCGATGGTCTCAAACCCTTCTTCGGCTCCCGTGGCTGTCTCGAACGACAGAGGAATCAAAGCATGGTTCTGAAGATTCTCACCAACGAAGGGGTTGTTGACAAGTACGGGGATGTCGAGCGATCTGAGACGGTCTGCGTCTCCGATGCCTGAGAGCTCGAGAAGGCGCGGGGAGTTGATGGCGCCAGCCGAGATGATTACCTCCCTGCGCGCAGTGGCTCTTTGGCCGGTCAAAGTCTGACCATCTTTTGTGGAAGTGTACTGTATGCCCGTGGCGACTGGCTCTCCATCCTCGTTCGCGGGTGAGCTGAACAGAACCTTGTCGACCTGGGCGGACGTCCACACGGTCAGGTTGGGCCGCGAGCTTGCTGGACTGAGGTACGCGTTGGCAGCGTAGCTCCGAGTCTTGGACTTTGGGTCGACAGTCTCGGGGTACGAGACGGCGCCAGTGATGGTGCCAGAAAAAGGGTCATTGTCGGCGGGGAGACCGAGACCCTCGAAGGTATCACGCCAGATCTGCGGCCACTTGCTATCCTCTTCCGGGATGCTGGCTTGGATCGTGCCATCACCCCTTTCGGCCAAGGGCAACGTGGGTGATTGAAAGCTGTAGACTTTCTCGAAGGACTTCGAGAGACTTGCCCAGTCCCATCCATCGTTACCCAGCTGGGCCCAAAGATCAATGTTAGACTTCGAGCTGACGATGCACAGCATGGAATTCAGGGCACTGGATCCCCCCAAGAGACGACCCTGCGGGAATTCTATCTCACGGCCGGCCAGTGCCTGCTGAGGGCTGGTCTTGAAGCACCAGTCGGCCGAGGTTCCTGACAACTGCACCCACATGGCGGGCACATTGACACGAGGATCGGCTGTGAGGTCCTCACCGGCCTCAAGGACAAGCACTTGGATATTGGGGTCCTCTGTGAGGCGGCTTGCGAGCACAATCCCCGCGGTCCCGCCACCGACGATCACATAATCGAAAGAGGGAGGAGAGGATGAAGCATTCGCCATAGCTTGTGTTGGGGAATATGTCCCTTGATGCACTCAAATGAGACAAGAGAAAGAGGAGGTATGCAATAGCTGTGAGGGTGTGTAAGGAAGATGGTGATGGTTGCGCGAGAAAGTGAGAACGAGAAGGAGTTCTTTTGCTTTCGGTCTCGCTTTTTATCTAGACTGTTGTCTCGACAACTGCAATATTGACGACCTTGTAGATTCTATCCCAACAATGCAGTCAAACATCGGAAGCAGTCCGTTGCTGTCGGGACCTGGCACCTGTGCGGAGCCGGATGTAATTAATTACAAACTTTCAGCTTTATGCACGTATTATCTTCATAAATACCGTTCAAGGTTTCCTCTCCAGCGTTGTGTTGCATTGCTTGTTACGAACTGCAGAACTTGTCACAATGTTATATACCCTAGGGTGTGGGGGCGGTTGTTGGCTGTAAAGATGGAACAACCTCGGGAATGACCCTCAGCTTCATGCATGTAAAATTCTTCCTGTCTACGACAACTCGTATGAGACATTGCGTTGCATCAACTGCTTCAAAGTGCAGAACTTCCTGTGACGAATCTATAATACAGAGGGGCTGTTGGCTGCAATGATGAACTGACCTCGGGATTAGCAATGCAAGTAAGATTCAATACGTGTACCTACGGACCTATGGATGCGACCCCGTTTGCAGAAGAGTTGTATTGCCCATGTCTAAAGCCACCCCTCATGTTCTTTCACGTACCTAGCCACAGGGTTCCTGGTCTTGTTGTCTTGACCATAGAAACTCGGATCATGATCGACATTTTGTTTGTCAACCACCCGCGCATTCTAGTGGTTTGAAGGGATCTGGAGGGATGGTGGCCAGAATATGGAGCATGCAGAACTGTTTTCCAAAGAACGGAGCGAGGGCTCGAAGGTTGGGTCTCAGAATGGGTTACTCAAAATCCTTCGTATAAGTATTGCCTGAATTCACACAAGAGTACTTCAGTATCCTTTCTATCGCAACAAGACCCCTTGTTCCCTGACCCATACCTAGGTAGAGCGAGAGAGACCATGGCCATCTTCCCGACCAAGGACCAACCACAGTCTGAAGGAGTGGCTTTTGGTGTTGGCGCTCTGTTTGGCATCATCGCCCATCTGGGCTTCTTCATTCATGGCGAGTGGCATATTCAGGCGCCGCAAATCGTTAGATCACATTCTGCAATCCTATGCATTGCTGTCGTTGGTGCCGTCTACTACAATGATCAGTCCACCCTCGGCAAGCTGTTCAGGGCTGTCATCACTGGCAGCATAAGCTATATGATTACCTTGCTGCTAAGCATCGTCACTTACCGTGTCGCCCCTAGGCTGCACAGATTGACCAGGGCCGAGTTCCCCGGCCCGTGGCTCTTGCGAACGTCAAAGCTCTGGCACGTATGGGCATGTCGAACCTCCATGAACCATTTCTTTCTGGACGACCTGTTCCGGAGATATGGTGACTTTGTCCGCACGGGGCCGTCCGAGATCACGGTGTTTCATCCAGATGTCTTTGCTGCCACAGACGGCCCAGAGACTGAGTGCAGTAAAGCTGAGTGGTATGACCTGCTCCATCCCGATAGGGCCCTGCTTACGTCGAGAGACCGAGCTGTTCACGATGCCCGAAGGAGGGACTGGAAGCTAGGTTTCATCAATAGAGGTTCGTATCAACGTCATGCCCGCAAATATAGTTACCTTGATGCCAAGATACTAATCATCTACATCGGAGCCGACAGCCTTGCAATCGCACGCCGATAAAGCCCTCAAGCACGCCAATATCCTCTGCGAGAATATTCATGCTGATGCAATTGTTGGTCGGCCGTCGGCCATGCGTGACCTCTTTTACTGGTACGGATTTGACCTGATGGGTGACTTCGTCATGAACAAACCGTTCGGGATGCTCCGTGACAAAGAATGGCAACACATCGTCGTCCGGCTGCAGCACGCTCTATCGTTATTAGGGCCCGCAAGCCCAGCCCCCTGGTTGGTCCAGCTCGCTTTCCACCTCGGTCCGAAGATCTACCAGGTTCGGTCGTGGAATCTCATGGCTCAGTGGTCCTGGGATGAGATCAATTCACGGCTCCGAGATGGTTTCGCGAAGCAGCCGGCTCCAGATCTCATTCACTATCTGCTGGAGGAAACCAACCAAGCAGGTAATCTGGAGAGCTTGTACACAATGCGAGGTGATACGCTGCAAGCCATTGTCGCAGGGAGGTATGTCTGAGACGTCTCCAACATCCTATAATGAAGTAGTGATGGGCTGAAATGCATTTACCATAGTGAGCCGATTCCTATTATCCTCCTTGGGATATTTTCAGAACTTGTGCGGGCACCACAACATCAGGAGCTGATCTACCAAGAGCTGGTAGACCACGATATCCGCGACGTTGATATTGAGAATTACAAGGCTTTGGGTCGGCTGCCGCACCTCAACGCAGTAATACAGGAGGTGCTGCGCCTCTACCCTGTGATCCTCACGGGTGCGCCGCGAAAGAGCGGTAGCAATGGGGTCATCATCGCCGGGACGTATATTCCCCCACACACGACGATCGTCTCCCCTCGTTACACAATTCAACGCAGTGAGTATCAACGATCCTCGTCTAGAAACCCCGCCACTCTTTGTCATGTAGCCTAATACTGTGCCTTCTTCAAAGGGGCGGACTGCTTCCCCCAACCGGACAAGTTCATCCCAGAGCGTTGGACCACGCGCCGTGCAGAGCTCATGAAGAATACTAATGCCTACAATCCATGGGGAACAGGTAAGTTTCACCGTTCTTCAGACCAGTTGTCCTTTTGCCAGCCGAAATCTCCACTAATAGCCATCTAGGCCATCACAGCTGCGTTGCTAGGCCCATGGCACAAGACACATTGAGGATCATCACAGCGAAGCTGGCTATCAGGTATCGCTTTTTCTGTGGACCCAGTGAGACGGGCCGCCGAGTCTTTGAGGATATGAAGGATCAGCTGGCACCAAATCCGGGTCATTTGTCATTGTGTTTCCAGCTTAGATGAGTGGATGTACAGAGTTTACTCAGGTTCCCATCACATGTCATTCGTGATAGCACAGCAGATCTGCAAACAGTGACACGCGAGTTGAGAACAACTCCTTACTGCATGCGAGCCTACCAAAAATAGACTACCATCATGATTTGGATAGCCAGGTCCCAGCGCTTCCCTACTGCTCCAGGATGACTTCCCAAGGGTTGATTGTTACCCTAGGATTGATGTGGATCTTGTACCCCATGTACCCATAGGGTAGGGTAGGCTTCCTACACCCGTGGTCCGGTCCAGTATATTCACGTGTACAATATTGCAGGGTATATATGTGTTTTCGAAGGTGGATGCGTGGATCATCGACAGACATACCCTGCTCAAGTTTGAGGATCTTGTGACATTGCACTGCCTGCTTGGGTGATGCCCAACTACATAGTACCCTTGGTGATTTGACCTACCAATTCTGTCCGAGACACACCCCAATATTATTTGAACACCCGCCCGCATGGTGTCTGAGTATCAAACAGCGGACGGAGAGTTACAAGCGCTTAAGACTTCTGCTGCCCAACGTAAACTCTAAAGGGGGCCACGCGGGTCATGACTGGTCTTGTCCAGGTCGCTGTCAAGGCAGGCATCAGCTGCAGTTGGCGATAATCCAACCTGCAGATCGCACATCAATATATCAGTCGAACACTGTAGCATCGGCTTGGCCCATCAAGCACTGCAACACTACATTCTTTTCTGAGCCCCTCACCAGATGTGATTGGTAACTTTCCATCCGGTGAGAAGGTAGGCAAGAAGGCAACCACGGAGCACTTACGTGTCCTCGGATGACTTTCAAAGATGGTCTTACCATTGCGTTCTGGTGCATGCCTCTCCACCTGGGCACCTAGCCGAGTAGCAAGGCAAGCTGCATTACTGTGCAAGGGTGCCATGGATGTTCACAAGTTTTTTCAAAGTGGACGGAGCTTCGGAATTCGGCTCGTCTTGGCCGTATCATACTTTTCCTTTACCTAAATACATTTCCTGTTTCAAGTATTGGATTATTCGTTGTAGATATGTTGTCGGTCCCAGAACTTGTATTACTACCCTAAAATAAGGTACTATGTACTGGAAACTCTCATTCCCTCTTCACAACTCATGACTGCTCGAAAAGTCGCGCTGGACATGGATGACACCTCGTCCGATTCCTCTGTCATGCTCAGCCATGGAATCACCTCGAGGTTCAAAAGTGATCTCTGTCTCAGTGACCGCTTGGCCTTGGCTGAAATTGGCGGGTAGATAGGAGCTCTCTTCGCCTAAGCCCTTCGAGGTTGTGGTTTTTGTCCATGGCGTAGCCGTCAAAGCAGTTATGTCCTCATGCCGGCCATCCTGCTCGACGCCCAGATTGATAGCTTCTTGGCTGTCACCTAGCTCTGTGTGGCTGCTTGATGCCATGTAGAAGTTCTGCACGCCGCCACTGCCACCAATGGTGGCTACTTGGTTTCCACCCGAGTCTCCACTGCCCTTGCTAGGAGTCCCACTGCTCGAACTCTTGAAGGTCTTCGCAATCTTATTGAAGGCCGGTTTTCCGTAGCTGTTGAGAATAGGCGCCAGAGTGGGAATGCATGCAGCAATCACGCCGAGCCAAAGCTCAAGCATAGTGATGAGCCCGATTGTGAACAGGTGATATGTGAAGTCATTGTCTTTGGTCGACCGAACGGTGACGGGGATCCGCCAGATCATAACACTGATGGTGCTGCGCGAATTGAGGCCGGTGTGTCAACCTTTTACTCAGTTCAAGTTTGTTCATTCAAGCTGGAAAGTATATACTCACGCGAATCCGATACTGAGAGTGACACTGACTGTGATCTTATTACGCAGTGGCATCTTCAGCTTCCACAACCAAGGAAATGGCAGGATGATGATGGCGAGGTCGATGGCGAGACTGCTGCTCACGGAGGCGAACTCGCTCGGCGACTGGGCCCGACAGTGGCCGCCGGGAACCGGTTTCCATTCTTCTGACACGGGCTCACAATTGGTTAAGAATACGACGAAGAAGGCGACAGTGAAGGCTGCGATGGCTCCCATGAGCACGTACGCACAGCGACGAAACTGAGCTGTGCGGAAGATTCTTGTGTACAAGAGTACCATAGACAACTTGACAGCGCCTGTGCCGAGAGTCCAGCACACATATGCAGCTGTGACAACCTGAAAAGTGATACCCAGCTCGTAAGGTGTGGTATCAGCAATGTGCTTTCCCATGCCGTTGAAGATGAGCCAGAATAGGACCCCCGACAGAGCCAACGTGTTAGCCTGTTTCGACAGTTAGCAGCGCATTTCTCCCAACACCCAAAGACGTGGCTATCTTAGAGATCTAGTGAGAAGACGGATGAGCTGGCAATTGAGTGCTCGGATTACAAAAAACTTACAAAAGCGAAGACAACCGCGAAATCATCAAGGTAGAATGAGCGCCGGCTCAATCGAGCAGCCCAGAGTCGAAGCAGCAAGAAGATCATACAGATGACCGTGAATGCGATGATACAGATGAAGAGATGAATGCCGTGGGATGTAGTATCAGCCATAATTTTCTTTTCCTAGGCTGTGGTGTCAAGAGGTGCCTGAGTGTTCGGGAGGGCAGATTCCGTATGGATTGTGTGATAAATTAACAACTATGTAGGCTGCTAACTGGAGGGGGTGTTGAAAGACGAGACTCCAGCACAGGGTGACGACTTTCTTGCGAGAACTGGAGGACGCACTGGAGATGGTTTGCGAAGGCTTCGGTTCTCTCGCGCTTCCGGATACAATTAATTATGCAAATTGGGAATGATGTTTGTCGGACTCCAGTGAGTTGCAAAAGAAACTCTTTACTAATAATAGAACGTCGGGCTCTATGTGGTATTTTTTGTGGCACACCCCAATGTGCAGGGGCGATCACGCAGCGTCGTAAAGCATATGCAACTTCCCTTGATACATGGTATGCACGAGTATTACATCTATACGTACCAAAATGATAGTTCTCGTGCCTTTAGATGGGCCATCTTCTGGGTCTACTTGAATGTACTCGGCCAACGTCCGATCCCAGGCTGGATCATTTATAGGATATCCTGTGTCTTCGGAGTGATGCTACTGAGCAGTCATGCTTCTAAGCCACAGCAACAGCATTGACGGCTAACATCCACAATGGATATGCTGAGAGAATTTCGGAGTGGTCTCTGTGGCCTAACCTACGTTGTCAATATTCTTTGGGGATTCATAGAGAGCGACTTCTTTACGTTCGCTATACCGAACACAACCTTCGGTATGATGGGGGCCTTGGCTGCTCCCGTTCTCGCCCAAACCACGTCGATACCAATGTCCTTGCATACTCCCACACTTTCACTTCCTAATGCTGTCACGACTTCCACATCGCTGACCATGACCAGAGTCTTGACCCGACTTCTGGCAGTGCTGCTGTTCAATCTTGCCAATCTCCTCGTATTCGATCTTGCCAATCAGCGGACCCCGGAGTCAGTGGCCGAAGATCGTGTCAACAAGCCGTGGCGACCCATTCCAAGTGGCCTCATTACGATGGACCAGACGAGACGGCTGATGTTATTCGTCATTCCAGCCACGCTTGCTCTCAACTACATACTCGAGGTCTGGCGTCAGGGCATCTTCATACTGCTTTTGACATGGCTGTATAATGACTTGCGTGGAGGTGACGAAGCTTTCTTGCGTGAGCTCATCATCTCGATCGCATATGGTCTCTTCAACAACGGATCGCTCGAGGTCGCGGTGAATGGCATAGGCAGTACAAACCGATATACGAGCAGCCCTCGAGGAGTTCTCTGGACGGCCATCATCAGCGGCGTCATCTTGACGACTATGCAGATTCAGGATTTAAAGGACATTGGAGGCGATCGTGGCCGAGGCCGGAGAACTGTTGTGATATTCCTCGGCGAGCGTGTTTCCCGCGGGTCTATCATCTTCTTCGTCTGCTTCTGGTCCTGGGCATGTACTCATTTCTGGTCTCTAGGCTCCTTTGGGTCTGTAATACCGTGGGGCGGAGCAGCCATCATCGCGTGGCGACTGTTGCTAATCCAGGGGCGATCTCAGGAAGACGCTCGAACCTGGAGGATGTGGTGTATCTGGCACGCGGCGCTTTATTTCTTGCCGGTATTCAGTTTATACAACGTATAATATAACTGCCTCCTGTGTCTATGAGTGGCGACACATTACTTGGGCGCTCAGAAAAGTATCAAGTAACAAGGAAATCGCCTCCGCCTGCATCCTGCCCACTGTCCGGTAAACCACCGCAAGGCAGTTAAAGAAGCCTCGTCTTTGACAACTCCATACATAGACAATTCCTCCTGGAGGGTCATTGCCTGCTTCAGACCATGTATTGAAATTAATGGGCTGTACCGGGGTCTCTGGGAAGGCCTCATGTGTGCTGATCATGCATAGACCTCAAGGGAGGACAGATTACCTAGAAAGGTGCTGGCCACATGGTCACCCTTCGCCTCCGTGCACTGCTTATCGGTTTGAATTGTATGTAGTGTCCAAGGCGAACGGTGCCAAGGCATGGATACGACTTCGAATTCGCCAACCTCCTTGCTCCTCAGCAGTCTACCCATGAAACATCAATAAGGCATGTGGTAGGACAGTGTTGGGTAATATGTACAGACAAAGCAACGATGCTTGCGTTATCCCTGTACCAACGAGCGTACTACCAACGAGCGTACTACCAACGAGCGTACTCACCTGGCTAGCCAGGCTCCGTATATACATAGTATGCCTGGGATCACAGAGTCGATCAGTGTAGATCACCAAGGATGGAAGATCGTTACTCCTTCCAGGCTAAATCAAAGTTCGCTGTTGGAGTTGAGACGGTGCATCCACTGTGGCTAGATGCAACAGTCTGGTCGCGGTTGCTGCGTCAGCTGCGCCTCAGCCCTACATATTCTAGTGTTACTCCAACTCACGCCCAGGTGTCATTAAAAATGCTGAAGCTTATGTTGTAGTATCAGTCTGTCAAATGAGACTCACAAAACCATGGCGCATGTCCGCGGGTGGGGGCCACTACGACGTTGAGTGACTGATATTTGCGCCTGTGGACGCATCCTCGCTAACGCACCCATGCCCACTTTTGTCATGCGGTTCTGTGAGCAACCCGATCCTGGCTTCCCTCTTGCCTGTATTTGTTATCGTTGTCAGTCCAAGCCTCGGCTAGCCACATAACCGACCCCGTGGGGGACCTTCCACTGCCGGGTAGCACGGCACAGAGACATGACACTGGGAGTGGACCAGGCCCAACAACTTCTGACATGCATGAGGGAGGCAAGTAATATTGGAAACAGATCACCTTTGACTACTGCAGACTTTTGGGTCTGTTCGTGTTGTGCTTTTGGGTTGCACGGAGGCTACTCTCCAGTAGATGGGAAGGACAACACCATAGCAGGCCGCATTACCAAGGGGAAATCCCCTGGCTGATATGATTCGAAGAAAGGCTTCAAACTATAGTAACTGTTCGTTTGGATTGTGGCAAGAGGCATTTCCTGTGCCTTCCTTGGCCTCCGTGGCCGTAAAGTCTCTGTTGTCGCAGCATTTTCCAATCCCTAGTTATCATTAGCCCTAGAATCGCTCAGCCGCATTTTTACGGTTGCTTATGTAGTCTTGAGGATGCATCGTCAATGGCCACGGTGTTTGGGTTAAAGCCGCTATGGGAAGTGTAGTAGGGTGGCAGGAGCTATTCGTGTGTTTATATGTACTTAAGAAATCGTTTAGTACCGGGAACGTACTATAGATTTTTTCTGAACATCAATCTTTTCAATCATTCTACCCAGGGTCAGTACATTGACCTACTCCACATACTTTAGAAGCTCGTATTCCCAGGCACAACGACCTAGTGGTAGTGTCTAACAGATCAACAGCGGACTCTATACTATCCACCTGTGACTGTAATGTGCGGTGATTAGAGTGTCTCACATCCTCCATGCTGGAAGACCGAATTCTACTCGAGAGCAGGGGTTGGGTTCACCCAAAGGGTTGCGGGCAGATGTCTCTACCTAGGTACTGGTCTGAGGACATCCTTCGATAGCTGCAAGAAACAATAACACAGTGATCGGATGGTTGTACCTCAACCCATACCACAAGCTCAAGTGCCGCCTTGAACACCTTGTTCGAGGCGACACGTTCCCATCAGTAGTGCGCCCGCTCCAAAAGCAATACGTAGACCATATCCTCTCCTCTCTCCCCCGTTACACAATATGTCCACATAGGCGTGCCTTTCGATGGTAAATCTCTTGCAGTCTTTAAATGAGTACAATCCAGCGCTTGTTCTTGTCATTTTCCATGTCTGCAATGACTGTGGTAGACCCGCACTACTGCCCATTATTACATAGTAGTCGTCGGTAATATCAGACACAGAGCCCGTTCGACGTTGCAATGCGAAGAGGCGCGAGCTAGTTTAGCAAGCTTCGTGATCAAGGTGCAGGGCTGGAAGGAGAAGCGACAACTATCATGGTGAGATCAATAGTAGCTAGCGAGAAACGTCCACCTCTGTGCCCGCATCACTCTCGGCAATTCGCTGCCGTTCTTAGATGGGTTGAATTGGGTTATTTGAATTCAAGTCACGTGTATTATTGGCACTTGAGATGAGCCCTTGAGATCAGCCTTGAAGGCCACGGCTTGACGGGCGGTCTTGATATCGATTGTGGTCCCGGACGGAGTTCGGTGCAAGGCAAAGTTGAAGTGAGAGCTTGACAACCCAAGTGAAAGCGCTTCATGGCTTACAATCTAGTCAACAAACCGTGAGATTACCATTTTTATATTCTTTCGTTTAGAAGCACTCAAAATTCATGGTGAGTTTGAAGGAAAATTATATAGAGTCATGATTGAGCCTTTGGAGGCGGTACGTGGGACTGTTGGCTGCTTCATAGCATATCAAGTGCGGAAGTCCTATGTACCCTAGGGTAGTTGTCAACATGCGAAGTATGTGTGATGAGACAAAGCGGAACAAACATTGCAGATCTTTTTGTGTTGAATGAAGAAGAAAGGGAAACGACATTTCGATATGACCGAGGCCTTCTTCCAGGTAGAAGGTTATTGATGTGCCAACTAACAAGACAATATGTATTGGCATACCTAAAACTTCATTTGACACATCAACATACATATCCACATCCTCCCCCTGAATCTTGCATCTGGGGGCAAGCTGTCAGATCGATCCCGTATTTCATTCCGTGTCGTGCTACTTCTTCATCTCTCACGCCAATTGCAATGCAGAGTACTGTTAGGTACTCAATTGCTCAACACCATGTTTGATCCGGCTTTGCAGCAGTAACCTGAAAACTCGGCTTCACGTTTCTCCTGCCACGACTTTCTCCGTCCTTCATTCGTTGCAGTGAACAAAAACAGCACCTCATAACCGGGGGCTGCGGCTTCATCGGCTACCCTTTGCGCAAGCGCGTCTCCTCAATTTGTCTTAGAATTCCAGAGCGCTATTCACATTAATGACATCAACACCACTCGCAATACCCATCCCAGAGACACCTACCATAAATGCGATATCGCGAACGCTACTGATCTTAAGGTCATCTTCCTCAAAGCCAGGCCAAGGACCATCTTTCATGTTGCTTGTCCAGACTTCACAGTACAGCAATTTGATATCTTCAGACGTATTAACGTGGACGGTGCAAAGGAACTTCTTGGAATTATCAGCAAGAACAGTTGGGAAAGTCCAAGCCCTTTTGATATGTCCACTCCTCTGCTATACATGATAATGTCAGCAATCTCATCGACGCTGACGATATTTTTCCTGTACTCGAATACCCAGCGCAATGCGAGACTATGTAAGCTATCTCGACTAAAGCGGAATCGAGAAGCTGATCTTATCTCTGCTAATCGCAGCGATGACGAGTCCTCAAGTTTGGTCGTATCCTTGCGCCCAGCTACTGCCTTTGGCGAATGTGATACTATTTGCATGGACAAGATCGTTGCTACGTGCCGAGCTGGCAAGGGCAATGTCCAGATCGGCCCAGGACATAACGAGCAACGGGCCGTGTCTGCTTCTGTGCGGCTTCCTGTCTCAAGCCGGAAAATATCAAAGTCATTTCAGCATGGGTTGCCTTACTGAGGGCATCAGTCATTGAATAGGTGACCTGGTTTCGAACGTTATGCAAGGGAAGGCCGGCCCTTGGGAAACCGTTCGCCTGACGACATTCGCACGTGCCCTGAACGGTGACAGGTTGCAGATTATTATGGCTATAAGCCAAGAATTAGCATACTCAAGAGTTTCACGATAGCCGGCAAGTGGTATGCGGAGGAGCAGAAAAAGTTGGAGGAGGCTACATGCAGAACGCTGAAGGAGTCGGCTCGAAAGACCCAGTCTGAAATGCTCGTCAATCATTTTCAACCTGGGTTCGTTTCTTCATAGTTCAGCCCGCTAACAGGGGCTCAATGCGATCGTCAGTTGATTGATCGAGTGAGGAAAATACTACGATCACCTCATGGCACTTCAAAATGTACTTTTCGTGAACAACGCATAATAGGTTCTCACCAGTGGGTTCTGATGGGCTGTAGGCACATGATCAGGTTGGAGTTGGGAGAACCAGGCCGGTGCCCAGGTGGTTTCCCTGCATGTTGGTTACCAGTCCTCGAAATATATTCTTTTCCTCCAGGCGTTGCAGCGAAGATGGACGGTCCAAGCCAATGTCTGATTATGCATAGTACTAATGGATCTGGGTAAGTGGCACGAGTAACACCGCTCCTTCCGGAGGAGTGTCCTCCACTTGAACATGTTCAGTTGGCTGTGTACCGCTCTGTGTCATGCACGTTGGCTGCCATGTGAAATGTTGTTCTGTCCGCTTGGTGGGTCGGCTAATGATATTTTCTCTGTACATACTACGCTAAAGCTGGGAGTACAATGTCAACCAACACGAATTGGACAGCAGGGCGAGTCTCTGCCTCGCTCTCGTTGATATAAAGCTTCCCATAATCAATCAAAATGATTCAGAGTATGAGCTATAACGAGCAACCCTGATGCTTCCGAATCTCACCCACCCAAGCAACATTGGGTAGCCTATAATTTCTTCCTGCCACATTTGAAACTACGTCCTGTTCTCTGCATTCTTGCATCAATAATTTCTTCGTCGATGATGTTTGGGGAAGTGCTAGCCACGACTCACTTCCGAGTGGTCGCTTGTACTTCTATCGCCGCTCTTGTTTGGGCAGCATGGATTGCGACATCGCCGGGGAACCTGTCACAGTACCAATCACGAACCTGTCGCTGCTTTCCCGGGGATACATGCTGGCCATCCTCTGCTAAGTGGGACTCATTCAACAAAACGGTGGGAGGAAGACTGATAGCCACGGTGCCCATTGCAAGCCCCTGCCACGATGACTTCCCCGGAGTCAGCTACGATGAGGAGAAGTGTACCGAGATCCAAGCGAGTTGGGATCGTCCAGAGCTTCACGACCAAACATCCCACTCAACTATGGCTGCATTCTTCGCCAACTTGAGTTGTGATCCCTTCTCGGGTCGCGACGCCCAATGTGTTGTAGGGTCTTATGTGCGGTATGCCGTGAACGCTTCCGGTGCCTCTGATTATGTCGCGACTATGGCTTTCGCAAAGGAACACAACATACGCCTAGTCATCCGCAATACGGGGCATGACTATTTCGGGAAGTCCACAGGAGCGGGTGCCCTGGCTTTGTGGACTCGTCACCTCAAAGATATAACTATCCTGGACTACAGCTCTGAGGCTTATACCGGAAAAGCCATGAAGATGGGAGCTGGCGTGCAGGCCTTCGAGGCCCAAGCTGCGGCTAATGCTCAAGGCCTCGTTGTTGTCGAAGGAGATTGCCCAACGATGGGCATTGCTGGTGGTTACTTCCAGGGAGGCGGAGCCAGCCCACTTGCGTCCAAATTCGGGCTTGCTGTCGACCAAGTACTGGAATGGGAGGTGGCCACAGCGACTGGTGACGTCCTGACGGCGACGCCAAGTCAGAACCCAGATCTATATTGGGCTCTCTCCGGCGGCGGTGGTGGTACATACGGCGCCGTGCTCTCAGTGACAATAAAGCTACATCAGAATGCACCCACTGCCGGCGTCACACTCTCCTTCACCGAGCCATCAGACAAGTTTTGGGTTATTTTTCGAACCTTTCTGATGAATCTTCCGGCGTTATTAGACGCTGAGGTCACAGCCTACTGGGTGGTTATCCCAGGCAACACGTTCAGCATGCCGCAGACATACTGGCTGAATGGGACTGCCCAGGATCTCGAAAAGCTGCTACAACCCACACTCACAGCCCTCAAGCAGAGTGGCATACCGCACGGTAGGGAGGCCTCTCCAGATTGTAGTGGATTGTGGGACATGACTGACATTATAGCAGCCTTTGCTTCCCGCGATTATCCAGCTTTCCAAGATGCCTACAACACGATGAACCCCGATATGAGGATCACGGAGATGAACATTGGCGGCCGCCTGATACCCCGTTCTCTCGTGGCCTCTGAAAGTTCCGCTGCTACTCTGGCCAGCGCTATCAAGCACATCTCAAGCAAGTTTGGTATCCTCGCAGGGGTTTCCATGAATGTGGGCAAACAGCCGACCTCCCCTAACTCTGCCCATCCGTATTGGCGCGAATCCCTCTTCCTGGCCTTCCTCGGCACGTATGTTTCCCCAATCCCATAAGCCCCAGGGAGGTCACACCCACGAGCAAGGCTTTGGTGACTAATTCTTGAAATCAGTATGTACGACCGGTCCAACTTCACAGCAAACATTGTCGGCCAGCAAATCGTCACCAACGACTTGGTGCCAGCGTTGGAGGCAATAACACCAGACGGCGCTGCGTACTTGAACGAGGCCGATATGAACCAGCCGAACTGGCAGAAGACATTCTATGGCCCTAACTATCCCCGGCTTTTGTCAATCAAGCAAAGGTACGACCCGGACGGTATATTCTGGGCTAAGACAGCTGTGGGTAGTGAGGGGTGGGAAATTGCAAGCGACGGTCGGCTTTGCAAGGTTTAACAACACCTGGGCACTGCATATTGCGACACATCAAGGCATCAATCTGTTGCCTTCATTCCTGTCTATAGTCGCATCCGGATAGGATACCACCCTTTCTGCACCATGATTTCCTCCCCTGAGACATACCACGCTATGAATGAAAGTCTTTCTGATACAAAGCTTCCAACCTCGGTTCTCCATACTTCTATCACAATTTACGGCTTGGAGGACTCACATCAACAACTATTAAGTTGGTACTTAGTCTATGAAGAGGCTGAAGAGCTTGACTGATAATTTAGAATCACGGCCGCCTCAGAAATTACATATCATGTAGTCATCATTCTTTCCATGCCGTCGATCGTCTGGTCATGTAGGTGCTCGAGTGACCAAGGCGACGGCAGAATGTGCTTACTTCCTACTTAATGCCCCATGTCTCCTTGATGAGATCAGCGGCCTTTTCTGCAAACGCATACACAGTAGCCTGCAAGTTAGCAGTGCTGACGAGCGGGATCGCACTCGCATCAACCACCCGCAGGTTCTCCACCCCGTACACCTTCAGCTCTGGGTCCACAACACCGGCTCTCTCCCTAGGCAGCATGGCACAGGTTCCTGCAAGGTGCCACATCGATACCAGATTGGCCCTGGCATAGTCCTTTGCGGACTCAACGTCAGAGAAGTTCGAGGCCGGGTCACTGTACGTCAACGGCTCATGCAGCAACTTGTTCAGAGGTGACGACGCGGCGATGGTCTTAGCATGGAGCATATGACGTGCCATGATCTCGACGTCGATTGGGTGAGATAGGTACTTAGGGTCGACAATGGGAAGGACAGAAGGGTCTCCTGAGCGGATGTGGACGCTGCCGCGAGAAAGAGGCTGTGAGAGCATGGCGCCAACGGTGACAAACTTGCCCGGCAGGTTAGGCGGGATATAAGCAGCGTTGGCATCGATGGGGAAGCTGATATGCGCAAGGGCTGTGAGATAGGCAGCCGATGGCTCCTTCGGGTCGAGCAGGGTCTTTTCCGTCACGTCGTAGTATGCCCGCGCTCGAGCGATGTCCGGGCTGTTTCCCTGACCAGGTCGGTGCTGCTCGAGAAGCTTCTTCACTGTATCCTGACCTTCGGAGGAGACTTCTTCAAGCACGGGAAGGTACGCGTACGTGTAGACGCCACAAGATGTTAGAGGGCCGCTTCGGGTGGTCGCATAATCATGCATGGCTTGTTTCAAGGCTTCAGGCTCCTGTCTAATTAGGGCATCGTGCGTATCGATATCATCCACGGCCTTAAAACCGGTATAGGAGATGACATGGTCCTGTAAATTCTCGCCAACCCCGGGCAGATCTTCGACGACCTCGATTCCGTGGGTTTTGAGGATGTCCGCGTCGCCAATTCCGGATAACTCCAGGATCTTGGGAGACTGAAAGACACCAGCGGCAACAATAACTTCCTTGTTGGCTGTGACAACTTTTATCTCGTTGTCGTGCTTGTACTGGACCCCAGAAGCTTTCGTAGAATCAGTCCCCTTCACGAAGAGAATCTTCTCAACATTGGCATTGGTGACGACTTGCAAATTCTTCCGATCCTTGATGGGGTTGTAGTATGCCGTGGTGGAATAGCTTCTCTCCTTCGTCACAGGATCGATGCTGGCAAGACAGCTGAAGGCTCCCACTGATCCCTTGAGGAACGGGTCATCAGGCGCATAGTGGCCACGAGCCTTGAATGTTTCTGCCCAAGCCTCCCGGATCGGATGCGACAGATCACCAGAGAACGAAGTCTGGATCGGGCCTTTCGCCGCATCGTTTCTGGTCAGCCAGCCTTCGATGCCTAGTGTCTTTTCTGTTGCACTGTCTACCGGCGGGCTGGTGTATGACTTGGTAAAGTACTCTCTGAGGCTCTCGTGGTTCCAGCCTCTGTTGCCAAGTGCTTCCCAGGAGTCAACAAGACCCTTCGCAGGAGGGACGAACACGTGCGCATTGATAGTACTCGAACCACCGAGAGCTCTTCCCTGGTGTATATTGATGACTCGACCATTGAGGCCCGGCTACAGTACACAAGGAAACATTTGTCAGTCTTTTGTGTGACCACTCGTCAGGGAAATGATTATTCCACACCTGGGGTTTACTTTGGAAGCCCCAGTCGGCCTCAGTTCCCATCAGTGCCGAGTAGAGGGCTGGAGTCTTCACACGTGGGTCGTCAGTGTGGTCGGAGCCTGCTTCCAGAACAAGGACTCGCTGGATAGGATCTTCAGAGAGGCGAGCTGCGACAACAAGGCCGGCAGTGCCACCTCCGACGACGACGAAGTCATAGGTAGACATTTTATCGTTGGGTACGCTCTATAGGAGCAACGATCTGGGCAGGAATATCTCTGTGTCCCCCTGATAAGGGCTTGAAGAAGGAACTTGTCTACCACCTGAATACCGGCCTCTATCCTCCTTTTATGTGCTCCTTACCGGGTGGAAGGTGGTATGCAGTGAGGTCCCGATCTGCGAACATTCTCTCAATTAGAACTCCAGTTCTCGCCATGTTGGACCTACTCAAGAGCTCAGTAAGCATGTGAGCGGGGTATATTTATCTAATGATAAAGCTGCAGCGTGTACCAACGAGCGATATCAGAGAGCTTACATGGAAACCCATCCCTTTCTTGGTTAAGATCACCAGGCATAAGTAAAAGCGGCTCGCAGCTGGGGCAGATCCTCCCGATGAGATTGGATATGTGTCTCGCCTGTGGGGCTCTCTTCAGGCCCCTGGGTGTGTTCAGGCAACCAACGTGCCGTTGTTGGTTCTACCCAAGCCCTACTTCTCAAAATACCGAGATACGATCATTTCCATGAATTGTCGTTGCTTTTCGCGAGCTGTATCAGCTGTCAGCCCTTGGCAACATTGCTGCTGCGTCGATTTGGGTGCAATTATCCCAATCAATCCCCAGGAATCCATACACATGGTAGAGCGGCTTCTGTGACCATTCTTATCGTTAATGACGCCCTCCACGCGCCTGTATGCGACAAATATAACACAGGCTTATAGGCAAGAAGGCTTGAGTTATTCCACTGTTATGAACTGTTGGGGGCCGTCACGACCATGACTTGATATGAGTCTCATAGCAAGTCTGGGGCCCAAGCAATGATACAGTTCTGGGGGTCTTTACAAATCTGACCACAAGATTCCAAGCTATATAGTCAGGATACACTATATGCGAACATTCCGTGCCGTCATCCCTACAGTAGTCCCGGTTGCTAAACGTGTGCTTCATCAGCAGCTGAGCTTTCCACTACGGTCATGGGCTCATGTGTACCACTGCACATTGGGAAGCAGACCTGAGGCGCGTTTTCTTTCGGTCCCCGAGCCCACTACTGCCAGGAAGAGTGACTTGGCAATGCTCTTCTGGGTTCAGCTGCGATCTCTGACTGTGCTCACCATTCCTCAGACGTATAGAATTGCACAACCGCGACCGATAATGCGCAATGGGCCGTGAGGCGTGTGATATTATTAAGCCTCTTTGACTGCTGATATTGGAGTTAATTCGTAACGACGACCGTCAAGATTGGTGAAGTATATATATATATGTACCATCTTACGAATAATTAGATAAGAACCCTGGGAATTGAGGTTGTGGAACACCTGTTGTTGCCTTTGGTTGGCAGGAAATCTCACAAATCCGCATTGAAGATTTCAGTATGCACTGAGGAGCTCAGTATTTACCTATATAAACTCTGTGTGTTCATCTCGGGCACATCTACCTCTTCACACTTATACCATATTACATACAGTACGATCCGTCCGGTCTTGCCCACTGGCTGAGCCAGCTCTTCGGTCTCCGGCATTGTTCCAGCAGCGGTTGTCCAACAGCTTATCAGAATTACTCCATCACGCACATGCAATATATTTATTCAACTGCAATATAATTTGAAGATTCCATATGTATGGGCTTCCTCGTCGGGGTGCTCAATGCAAAGAACCTATCCGGCGAAAAATCAATCCAGAAACCCAGCCGCAACCGCAATAACCGCGGTGCCGTGAAGGGCAACATAACCCGAGTCCTCCAGCGCCTCAGAGGATTGCCGCTTCATGAGATCCGAGTTGAGTATCAGTCAGAGAAGCTCTACCCGTGGGAACAATATCACTGTCGACGCAGAGCCTCCCCGAGGGTCGTGTATGTAGAACCGGAGAGGCAACGGTCTAACAATAGTGAAAGCTCTAATAAACCTCAAAGTCGGAGACCAAAAGGGGTCGGGTCAATTGCCCCAGTCTACGATCTTTGAGGCAAAAAGGATCGTTGGGGAGAGTTGTTCCCAAAGATAGCAACTAAATTTTAAGGAGCACAGCCCATATGGCCTCTCCTTGGCTATACTACTTGGCATAATCATCTGTTCTTGGAATGAGTTCTCCGATGCCTTATTACTTAGTATTGCCGATGCGATGTACTAATCAGTGGGTTTACTGGGGGGGTATAGCTCATCATGTTGCAAAGACAGATTGGGATATATGGGTAGTGGTATTTAATTAAGGTTATCATGCTTCATCTTGTTATTGATACTACAAGACGATATATGCTCGCCGAATATATACAAAAATCAAGATTTAAAGAGTTTAGTTAGCGACGTCCGGCTTGCCGAACTCCTTGATGTACTCCTCGGAGTAAGGGTAGTCGGTGTAGCCGAGCTCGAGCTTGCCGCCCTTCTTCTGGTCGATGTAGAAGGTGTTGCGGTCGTAGTCGTTGAAGGGGAGACCCTTCTTGACACGGTAGACCAGGTCGGGCGTCGAGATGAAGCGACGTCCGAAGACGATAGCGACGATGTACTCGGCGTACTTCTCGTTCACAGCCTGGATGGCAAGCTCCGTGGTGTATGCGCCAGCAATGAACACGGGCTTGTCGCGGCCCCAGGACTGCAGGGCGAACTCGAGGGACTCGTTCTCGGGCGCGACATCAATGACACCGCTGTAGGAACTGAGTCAGCAAACATATCTAGGTATTGTTTTCAGGCAACTTCGAGGGCGCTACTTACTGGACACGGGGCTCAACGAGATGCAGGAAGGCGATATCCAGGGAGCGGAGCTGGTGGATGAGGTAGCTGAACTGGGGGATGGGGTCCGCCATGCGCATGCCCTGGAAGGTGGACCAGGGGGAGAGACGGATGCCGACCTTGTCGGCGCCAACCTCCTTGATGACGGCCTTAGTAACCTCAAGCGCGAAGCGGGAACGGTTTTCGATGCTGCCGCCCCACTTGTCCGTCCGCTTGTTGGAGTTGTCCTGGGTGAACTGGTCGATGAAGTATCCATGGGCTCCGTGGATCTCCACACCGTCAAAACCACCCTTCTCAACAGAGAGCTTGGCGGCAGTCGCGTACTCCTTGACGGTAGCCCAGATCTCCTCCTCGGTAAGGGGTCTTGGGGCTGGCAGGCCCTCGGCCATGGGCACGTCACTGGAGCTGACGAAGTTGTGCTCAAAGTCGAAGTTGTCGTCCTTCACTGCGCCGCCGGATCCGATAGGGTCAGGGAAGGCGGCACGGCCGAGGAACCAGAGCTGAACGAAAATCTTAGAGCCCTTGGCGTGGACGGCGTCGGTGACCTTCTTCCAGCCGGCCTGCTGTTCCTCGTTCCAAAGACCAGGGATGTTTGCGTAACCACCGGCACGAGGGCTGATATAGGCGGCCTCGGAAATGATCAGGGTGCCGGGGACGACAGCACGCTGAGCGTAGTACTGAGCAACCAAGTCGGTTGGGACATGCTCGTCGGTAGCACGGAATCGGGTCAAGGGGGCCATGACGACCCTGTGGTCGAGCTGGGTGTCGCCCACCTTGAGGGGGGTAAAGAGCTTAGTGTTCTCGGCAGCCATGATGAAAGACGGTCTATAATTTCTATAGCAATAAGATAAAATTGGACGCAGTGGGGTATCAAATGAAGAGAGAGTTTTCTATACTTGGAATACAAGAAACAATGACTGTGTTGGTATGGCGATAAATGCGAAAGCAGGTGTTGCAACGATAACGACGGGCGAGCAATATATAACAGAGTTCTCGAAGGGGGTGCTTCCACAATTCTCTGCTCACCATCAGTCTCCACTACAACGCGAGAATTATAATCCCTAAGAAAAAGTTGCTTAACAATCCCGACAGGACAACACAGTAGCAGCCAAGTCGCCCCTGGTGTGATCCATTTTTCAGCGGGAACCCCGTGTTTCCGGATGTTTCTCGAGTATTCGGGAAGCACGACGCTACGCTGCGCGAGTCATCAAGGTCCTCAGTCCATCGGTTTGGCTTTTTCTCTAAGAGGACTTCTTTGGTCGCGAAAAACGGTTTATTGTCGTGCTTTCCGTCCCTTGCCTTCTGTGACGGACACAACTGGCTAATAATCCTCTGAGAACTCCTGCTGCTTGGTGGTTGCCATGGGGGCTCTACAGCAAGGTATTTGAGGGGTTCTGTGGGATCGATGCCATTGTATGTGGATCTAAAGCGATGAGCATGTGAATATGCTGCTGGTCGACTGCGATTGCGGAGGACTGACAAACAGTCTTCGATTACGTAGAGGCGGAAAATCTAGGTCCCGGTGAAGAAAAGCTCGACTAGGTAGGTGGGTCTCCGGAGGCAATGCCAGTAGCTGAATAATACTCGGAGATGTACTAAAAGCGTCGAGGGAACATTATGCTCCCGAGCATTATGCAAGGCACACGCGCGTCATGTTCTACGTACTACCGGTACTCCGTCACGTGCCCGTGTAGGCTGAGTGCGGAAACAGTAAAGCTTAATATGTCGATCTCCCGCAACTTTATTCTGGGATCCTGGTTCGCATGGCATGTTCGACAAGTTGGAGGACCCCTTACCCGACTTGCCGGTACTCCTAACTGCAAATGGATAGCCGTCCCTAAGCTGTTGAAAAACGAGGTACCAGTGGCAAAGCATTCGTTTCGTGAACCCCCGACTCGTGCAGACCCATGGGCCTCAGTCTAGTCCCGAGGTCTCTATTGATTATTTTCTGTGTAGGGGTGGAGGAGGGAAGACCTGGAATTCTCAATTAAGCGGTCCTATGTATAATCCCAACTGGATTGACTGAAGGGATTGGCTATATGGGATTGCGAGTTTGCATTCGAGCTCGATATCCACAACAAGTCTGCTTCGTCCACAAATCCCTTGAAGCATTACGGACATCCTGCCCGCCCGCCCGGGACATCAACGCTGCAGCCGGCATTGCAAATCTCTAAGCTCTTCGAGACCTTGGCGCATCTCTGGCGCTGAAGGTATACTATTTGTTCATACGTGCTGCAAGTCGCCTTGGCATTTCTCAACTTCCACTCAACTTCCAAGGGTTCTGAGCCAGAGTATATCGTCTGCAAGGCCGAGCACATTTGGAACTAATTTATAGGTCTCCAGATTTGTGGACCACTGACGGAACTCTTTCGCCAATCCCTATATTGTCAGGTTGTGCACGTCTCTGATGACCGCATTGTGCCACTTCGCCCAGGGCATTCGAAGGCGATGATGTTGACCTTGACTGGCCATGGCATTTCGGCTTACAGCCGAGACCCCTTGACTACACATGCATTCAGCAGCATGTCTACATCACATTCGAGCGAGGTTTATGGGCACAGCCTGTCAGCCTTGTCTTGTGGAATACGGCCGATTGCGCCCTTGCAACTTGTCATCACAACTCATTCTGGACAACTGCCAAGTGATACATGAAGATATCTGGCCAGGTAAATCAGTGGGATTCGAGTACCTAGTAGCACCACATCATGCCACCGGATGGCTGGCGCTGTGGCAATTCATCTATCTCCCACTCTCAGATTGAGCCACAAGGGATAAGCCAAGCGCTTGAGCGCCAAAATGCACATGATGTAGGATTTTCTACGTATCGACACATTTTCAAGCACAGGGCAACTCCAGAAAGATCAACAAGCAGCTTCCTCAAGGAAGCTAGGGCGCTTGAAGCCACTTACATAGGTAAGTAAGCCAATGTGGGGAACCAACAGACAAGAAAAAAGGAACGAGAGCCGAAGGAGTCAACAGTGCCTGCGCTGACTGGGCGTAAGACGTAAGGGCACAGGGGTAAATGCAGAGTAAGCCCAGCCCCGGATGTGAGTATGAGAAGCAGCAATGGGTTTCCGACTAGTATATTCAGTTTACAATCATTGCATCAGTGAAACCTAGATACTCTCACCGAACCTTGAAATCCTTTTGTGGTCGACCTCCAGGCGGCAGCACCGAGATCCGCGGTAAGTTCCCGTCAAAGGTGGCGCCGTGCGGCGTCTTCCTACAACAAGCTTAATCTTAAACAGCATCGAGCTAAGCCGTAAAGGGGCGGCGGCTGAGGTCCCTCTGAAAGCCGGCATGATCATTGGGTACAGGCTGTGAGTAGGATGGGTATGAAAGATGGAGTGCTCAGGGGTTTCTTGGCCCGGATTTCCAGATAAAGTAGCGGGAAGCCCTGCCAAAGTCTGCTAAGGAGACGATCTCGTGCCCTTTCCAACCCTGGATACTCTCTGTTCCGTTGCCGTCACTTGTTCTGCTGTGTCTTGAGCAATCCCACACGTCCTTACTACCGGCGCGATATCACAATTTGTTCAAGCAACCATGTTTGCGCGCTCTCTTACCCTGGCTTCCGCCCTCGTGGCAAGCACGATGGCGCAGTCAACATCCGTGACCAGCCTGTTCCTCTACGGCGCAGAAGGCGACAGCATCGTCGCCTCCGTCATTGCCGCCGCGCCTGCAGCTACGTCGTACTTCGTGACCTGCCCTGAGGGCACCGATAGCAACGACTGCGGCATGGGTCCGGGCATGACTTACATCCTGGGACCGTCCACCTATGGGATCCACGCCACATACTATGAGGACAAGTGAGTGACCCCTCGGCATACCTTATGCACAATCCGTTCATAAAAGAACATTTCGCTGATATGTTCCTAGCACGCTGGACCTTGGTTGCAAGGTCGCGCACGAGACGATGACCTGCGTCCAGACCTACACTGACGACGACAACGAGCTCATCACCACGACCGGCCTGGTCAGCGACCTCACTGATGACGTGTTGCGCGTGACCATCACCGCCGGGTTGGACCTCCTCTCGGGGGGCGGAAGCGCAACCGCCACGGCCTCGGATTCCGCCACGTCCGCCACAGCCCAGCCGTCAGCCTCGACTTCCGCGGGTCCCTCGGCGACTGGCAGCACTGCGTCCTCGTCTGGCGAGAGCTCCGCCGCTGCGACCGGGACGTCGGCTTCGACCTCCACCAAGACGTCGGCCTCCAGTTCGTCGACTGCGAGCGGTGCCGCGCCTAGGGTAAACGGGAACATTGTTGTCGTAGCTGGTGCACTGGTCGGGCTCTCTGGGCTGATGCTGCTGCTCTGAGAAGTGAACCACACGCTTCATAGATCATAATCTAAGATCATATCTGTTCGCTCGAGCCAAGTAATGATGATTGCAACTATGGATTCCATCGTTCGCTAGTGAAGAGCTGTTGTAACCTGCCAAGGGTCATATGCCGAGTGGTCGTCTATGTCTCCAAAGACGTACCCCTCCTTCGCTGAATGGCATCATTAGACTGTGACAAGCGAGGTGTTTCAATCCATTCAGTTGGTTGCTTGACCCTGCTCTGCCTCCTTTCTGACTGGGATGAGGTGAGTTGAAGTGAGGCAGTTAGGCAATCGAATAGTCAGGAAGTTCATGGTTGTTGACGGTAATGAACCTTGGAAGTGTGTGGCGCCTGGAATGCGCAGTGTTACGACCTTGGGCTTAGCGCACCACGAAAGCCAATGACCAGCCTTCTTTCTTAAACTCTGCGGGGTCCGTGATTGTATTCCGGGCAGGCCTAGCAGCCGGCCGTCCAGCGATCCAGCCGTGGCAGGGTGGCAGGCTGGGGGCGCACGGCCCATGCCGCCCCAGTTTACAAACAAATCCCCATCCCCCCCCCCATCTCCGCGACTCCTCCAAACAAGCTAATTCCCAAAACACATTGGGCTCTTGCTGCATCGCATCGCATCTCCTTCCCAGACCCTGTCATCCTCTCAGCTTTGGCATCCAGATCCCGGGATACCTGCGCGCCTTGAAGCATCATTCCTAGACGGCCGTCGTGGATGTCCTAGCTCGTCCCTGCTTTGCTCTGCACTGCACTGCACTGCTTTGCTCTGCATGGTCGACTCGGAACGTCGATCGAGCTTAGGATCGGATCACCAAGTGCTTGTTTACTCCGCTCCGTTCGTCTCGCCGTCGCACTCGCAGTCTTCACTTCAGAGTATGGTCGCAACACATCACTCAATCTCGAACATCCAGAACGAGACTTCTTCATTGAGCAATTGGACACAAGTTCACAAGAGACCCAAATAATTCAAAATGTCTACTATAGACGCGACCGTCGCAGCACTGGTGGTCAATGCCGACGATGACGATGCACCAACGACACCGATCGAACCATCGCAACAAAGCTTCGCCTCGCTGCCCTCGACCGAGGCACCTACATCACCCGTCGGCGCCGGCGCCGGACAGTCTTTCAAGACAGAGTCGAACGACGACCAGCCCGGCTCCCAAGCCGTAATTCCATCGTCTTTGACCCCACCACCCTCCTCACAAGTACCGAATAATGGGCCAAGCGTCAGAGCTTCGCAGAGGCAACGAGCCTTGTCGCCTCCAGTGACTGGGTTTAATACTTCGAGACTGGAAACAATGCCGGCTGGCGTCTTCACCGCACCGAAACCCGATCGAGTTGTCGCCGCGTCGCCTGAAGAGCTGCGAGCAATGCTTCAAGCTTGCATCGCCGAGCACACGAGGCTGAAGACGGAGGCTGCTCACCACAAGCTACAGTACCAACTGCTCAGCGTACGGGCGGATGAGGATGCCCAACGAGCTGCTGTCGAACAGGAAATGACCCTCCGCCAACTAGAGGCGCTGCGGAGGCAGAAGGTCGAGAGCCCGCGACCAGTTAAGCGAGCTTTCAGTGCCGGCCCTGAAATCACGCAGGCCATGTATGATCAATTGCGGGACTTGGGCGAGAAGGCGCTCAAAGATAACGAGAGACTCCGTAGGGATCACGACGAGGCGTGCAAGAGGCTCAAGGCCGCCAAGAAGCTCATTGTACGGCAAGAGGAGGATATGGACAGCCTACGAGAAGAAAATGAGATGTTGCGGAACCGGCTCCAGGACAAGCGCGAGCTCTGGTCTCAGCTTGCAAGCCCAGGAGGGATCTTCCATACCCCGAAGACAACTCACGCATCACCTGCACAATACCGAACGACGCCACGACAGACCCCCAAACATCGAGAACTCCGTGAAGGGCGACAGGAGCCGTTTGCGGCCCTCCTCCAAGCTGCTACACAGGAGAACAGCAGTGGTCCCTCTACCCCAATCACACCGAATCGCGCTGGAGGGCGGCACCCAGTCAAACACTCGCGAAGCGTACAGTCCCTTTCGTCCCTCCCAACGACCCCAAACCCACCTCGGCCGCGCGGCTCTGATTTGCTGCCAGCAGCCGACCTAGTTCCACAGACGGAGCCACCCCGGCGGCTTATCAGTCGGAGCTTTGTTCCAGACACCCCGGAGAGGGGCTTGAGTTTCGCAAGAATGGCAGAAAGGCCAGAGCGTGGCCGACACCGCAGCCGAGAAAGTACCATCTCGGCAGATGACAATGCAGAGCTTGCGCGGGCCGCCCTACAGTCAGTGGCACAACTACAGTCTGCGGCACAACAGGCAAAATCCCTCGCCACTCGTGGATCACCTCCGCCACGGAAGCCGCTGCCTTCACAGAGGAGCCATCATGATGAAGACAGCCACGTATACGAGAGCCAAGCCAGTCAAGAAGCATTGGCTATGCTCCGCCGGGACCCTAGGGAGAGCCTCGAGGTTGCGAGCTCTCACAACTCGAGGGATGTCACCCCGCTACCGGCAGTGACGGAGAAGAGCGCGAGGCTACAATCGACGTTGCGAGGACCAGTCCAGAAGCCAGGATTAACGAATCCCGTGAAGCGAAAGTTCGACAACAATATCGAAGATGCGAGAAGAGCGGAGCCGTCAAGCCCGACGAAGAGGCTGAGGCTAGCTGGTGGCCTGCGCGAGGGAAGCTCCCTCGTTGGATTGGGCATACGAGACTAGGTAGGCTCGTCCATGGATCTGGCCATGGTATATTCTATGTTCCTCATGGTTCGAACGTTTTGTTTCTCAGCACCGACGTTGTCAGGTGCGAATATTCCCGAGGTAGTCTCAGAGGTTTGCTTCATGCCTGTCGCATCAATCGACATATGGACGAGCCTTGTACTCTACGCGGGCTTTTTTCGGATGGATGACTCGCACCATATACCACTATTACCATCATTTATTATCAGGGACATGTTAGTACTTATGTGGGTAGACCCATGGGTTTTCGAGGTTGAATTTCGATATGGGCTTCTGGCTGCTCCTTCTTGGATTGGCCGACGGACGGCATCTAAAGGTGTCACAGTTTTTGGGCAGCGTGGCATCGTGCGCATTCCTGGTTTGCATCGATCGATCCCAACACCAGCAGTTCTAGGCAGTTTGATAGCTTTCATGAGATCGGCGCTATGTCGGTACCGAGGCCATTAACAACGGCAGACAACGCCATTGTTAGCAGAGGCCGAATGTTTGAAGTTGAAGATACCTGAACATATGGTGTTCCGGTCCTGCCCCAGAGTCATGTATGTGTATATGTCCGTATGTGAGTATATCCGCACATGCGTAGGCCCGGCGAGTATCAAGAGCAGATTCGAAGTGGTATTCTCGTTCTGACCTGCGCTCTATGATGCCTCGGTAGCTTCAAAGATCTCTTGTTATGGGGGTAGATAGCCGAACTGTAAGTTTGAGGTCATCATGGAAGGGAGGTTGAGGGCTGGAAGACTACGATACGGCTGAAATGCCTTTGATATGTGCCGGGTGTGTTTTCTTCCGCCTCCTATGACCACATGCTCCAGGGGAGCTACATACGGGGCTATCAAGGGTTCCCCACAGGCGTCCCCGCAGCCACTGAGCTCTCCCGGCACTTGGGGCGGCCCCTCCAGAGCCAGCCACCCCACCCCCGGAAGAGAGCTCTACTAATAAAACCATTAAGCTGTGGTCGTCTCGGCCCGCCACCCCCTTCCGAAGTCGCCCATTGCCGACATAACTCCCATGATGCTCCGATCCTGGCCAACTTTTTAATTCCATGCCCCCCTTCTCTTTCTCTTCGTCATGTTGTAGTAAGCTTCTTTAATATCCATTGATCCATTGTATATACAGTATTATTGCGTCCACAGGTGCCAATTGACGGCGTGTCGAGCTTCCTTGAAACCATCAAACAGGTCACCCGGTCTCAACTTCACGAAAGGGCTCACCGGTACAGCTCGGCAACCCGCTCGACTACCAATCCTCCGCACGATCAATCCCGTATATATATATATATATATATATATATATATTCCTCGTAGGACAAGGAAGGGAAGTGCCTCCTCCACACGACACACAGCCTGCACGATGGCCGCCACGCTCCCGAAGGGCCTCAAGGCCGTCGTCTCGAAGTCCCCACACGACATCGTCGTCCTCTCCGCCCTGCGCACGCCCATCTGCCGCTCCTACAAGGGCCAGCTGAAGGACGCATACCCAGAGGAGCTCCTCTCGGTGGTGCTCAAGGCGACCCTCGACGCGAACCCGAAGCTCGACCCTGCCGAGATCGACGACGTGGCCGTGGGCGTGGTCCTGTCGGAGCTCGGCGGCAGCAAGGCCGCGCGCATGGCGATCAACCACGTCGGCTACCCCAACACCACGAGCCTGTACACGGTGAACCGGGCCTGCAGCTCCAGCCTGCAGTCGATCGCCCTCGTGGCGGGCCAGATCCGCACGGGCATGATCGACGTGGGCGTGGGCGCGGGCATGGAGAGCATGACGCGCAACTACGGCTCGCGCGCCATCCCCGTCGACGTCTGGCCGCAGCTCAAGGACTCGCCCGTCAAGGACGCGCGCGACTGCGTCATGGCCATGGGCATCACGAGCGAGAACGTCGCGTCGCGGTACGGCGTCAGCAGGGCGGACCAGGACGCCTTCGCCGTGGAGAGCCACCTGCGCGCGGCGCGCGCCCGCGCCGAGGGCCGGTTCGGGCGAGAGATCGTCCCCGTCACCACGCGCTTCCAGGAGGTGGACAAGCAGGGCAACAAGGTGGGCGAGGAGAGGGCCATCACGGTCACCGAGGACGACGGGATCCGCGCCAACGCCAGCATCGAGGGGCTGGCCAAGCTGAAGCCGGCCTTCAGGCCCGACGGCGCCAGCACGGCGGGGAACTCGTCGCAGGTGAGCGACGGCGCGGCGGCCGCGCTGCTCATGCGGAGGAGCACGGCCACGGAGCTCGGCCTCGGGGGTGATATCCTGGGCAAGTTCGTCTCGGCCGTGACGGTGGGCTGCGCGCCGGACGAGATGGGCATCGGCCCCGCGCTGGCTATCCCTAAGCTGCTGGGCCAGGTCGGTCTGGAGAATAAGGATGTGGACCGGTGGGAGATCAATGAGGCCTTTGCGAGCCAGTCGCTGCACTGCATCAGGGAGCTGGGTCTGGAAAATGACTTGGACAAGGTCAACCCTGATGGTGGTGCTATCGCCCTCGGCCACCCGCTTGGTGCGACGGGTGCGAGGATGGTTAGCACATTATTGCATGGGCTGAAGAGGAGCGAGGGTGAGGTTGGTGTTGTTAGTATGTGTGTCGGTACCGGTATGGGTATGGCTGGGCTATTTGTGAGGGAGTAGATGAGGAAGATTGAAGTATCATTCTCGGACCACAGGAAATGCAAAATCTATCTCAAGTCGCCAACAGCCGCAGTGTTGATTACGGATACTTTGTGCTTTGTGAGTTCACGAAAGCCTCATTATCCAGGAGTCTCCCGCATATGTGTTAGTATCACACTCTACAGAACTTCGAGCTTCAGGGACGGTTACCTTGATGGTTGCGCCGCTGGCTCGGGACCGTGATGAAGAGACTAAGACCTGCCTGTCAGCCTCGATGCACAGTCATGGGCGTGACGGCAGACACCGCATGGGAGCATTGTTTCCCTCCTCGCACGCACGTCAATAGATCAAGATAAGGCTTACGGTCTTTGAGCTTCTGTCCGCCTGCTATATCAGACTAAATAGTCTGTACTGAAGGCTCTTACGAGATCCAGCTCTAGACTATATAAGAGTGGACTTTCATTAGCGAGCCTCACCGTTCTGTGAAGTACACACCCATCCATATTGAATCCGTCTATTAATACTGAGCGATCCCCATGCACAGGAACTCGAAACCGCTGTACTTTACTCGTTTGTGTAGCAACCGAGAAAAGCGTTACTTGAATACTAGCATAGTACAGCAGGAATCCCACGGGAGTTCACTATACCTCAGAGCGGCTACCTGGAATATATATTGCGTTTGGCTCTAAATCTGGGTAATCAATAGGCTCTGGGCAATATCTCTGGATAGTCCGACATTGTGTTGCATACGCGTTCGCTTTTCGGACTTCTACACAGACTTCACAATCAAGACAGACAACACCGCCCAAGAAGTCATCAAGATGGTCTGGATAGAGTACGACTGCTCAGTCCAGCAGGTTGGGAAAGCACAGAAATACGATGTGCTCTCTGTCCAACGGATGCTCCCCGCATCGATGATACCCCAGGGCATCACTGTCGCCTTCCAGCGCACAGTCCGCGTACCCGACAACGACTGCATTTCCGCCCTGCCCCCTGGCCTGGGCTACTTCCCCATCTACAAAACTCAGGACTATGCCTCTCGCCTACCCCCGGGGATAATCAGAGATGGTAGTGTGTTCATCCCAATGTACCAGAAGGAGGCCATGCGGATCCGCTTCCACGCGACCAGCCCGTTCATGGTAAAGATCTATGTGGGCGGTGTCAACGCCATCTCGGGGGAGAAGGCATCCGAGTCCGAGCAGGCTCGGCAGCACCGCGCGGCGCTGCGGAACGAGGGCTGCCGTATCTAGGACTACGTCGTGGTCCACAGCCAGCTGTGGCTCGATGGCGTCGCTATCGGTGCGGGAGTGGTCAGACAGTTCGTGACCATGCCTGTGTCCCAGGGATATACGGTTGAGGCCCAGCTCAAGGGGAAAGACATGTTCAGCGGTATGCAGATCGAGATCACCCCTACGAGGCGCAGAGCGATCACGTCTTCTTACCAGATCTTCATTACGACGCTCTCGGGGAAGACCGTCACTGTCCCCTGTGGCGCAATTATCGCCTTGGTGATGTCAAGAATTTCGTGGAGGCGGAGGAGGGTCCTGCCCCTGATAGTCAATGGTATATCTTCGCGGGGAGACAGCTGGGTAATGATGGTATGACTCTGGAGCAGTACGGCGTCCATCCGGTTAGTGGCCCTTCCCACACGGGCTGATATACAAATAAACAACTATGACAGAGACGGTCCAGCTAATAATCTATCGATGTGAGAGTCAACTTGGCATCTTCTCGTTCGCCTACGCGGCGGCAACCCTAACTACCAGCTTGGCATTGCCCCTGGCGGCTTGATAAACCAACAGGTACAGGCAGACTATTACAACCCCAAAGACTGGCTGAGGGGACTCACTTTCTCGTTCCCCGTCCACATCCTCAACAGTGAGGCGTTTCGTGCTATCACCGGGATGAATCCGCCTCCCTCTCCCATTGGTGCCAAGACGTACCGCCAAGCAGGGCTCCCTCTCTTCAAGTTTTACAAGGAGGAGAAGAGTAGGATCTTTGGTTTTGAGAGCTTCGACGCCCTGGAAAGCGTCAATCGGCTCGAGAAGGAGCGCGGTCTGGTGGATGATGTTAAGCCGTCGGTGCAGCCTGGGCGGGTGATTGCGATTTATGACGGGCCTCACCAGTTTCTTGCCTTGCAGGACGGGCAGTATGGCGAAGATATCGTCCAGGTCCATAATCCTGATGGCGTCTTGAGCCCTACTGGTCCGCATCGGGAGGTTCGGACGCTTGCGGACCTTGAAGCAGAGATGGACAAGTTATGTATCCAGCCTTGGTCGGGGTAACGTCTGCCCAATGGCGTCTGGTGTGGACATATACGCAAAGTTATGGCATCGTTTGTAATTATGGGCTTGCTACTTTGCTCCCACCGTGATAATTCGGTCGGTTTGTTAAAGCTATTGCATTTCACCTCAACAAGAGGATGATAAATAGTCAAGCTATATACATCAACGGCAATGGATCCGACAGCAGGGAGATGTAGCCAACGAAATCCATAAGACGGATTGAATGAAGCGATCTCCTTCGTAGCTCCTAATTAAGGTTATCTGCTATTTGGTACTGCTATTTCTCACGTAGGTCAGCTGTATCATTTGAAGTTTCGTTAGGACTCATTGCTAGTCTCGATTCAGCTCAGGAATAACAGATAATTCAATTCATTCGGTCTTCAGTATATCAAATTGAATACATAATGATGCAATTTGATTCTGATATGGCTTTTACAAAAGGATTCCATAGAATTTCTCTGCTGATGTGCTGCAACCAAGATGACTATGCCATGCCATTAACCTATAGGACGCCATCTCAAGTTACAAATTTGGAAGTAATCCATCCAAATAAACGTTTATACGGGAGGTCGACTTGTCTGCCTTCAACTCGTACTACCAACAGCCCAACTCAAAGTCTAACATCGTGCCAATTTGTACCCTTGCAAACCATGGGATTTGAGATCTCCACGGATGGAGATCTGTCCGGACATCTCAAAGCTGAATTGCCAAGCCATACGTCTCAAGGCATATTCTACCTACCCGTAGGTAGTAGAAAATATTCAAGTCATCATAGACTTTGAACTTCAGAACGATGCAACCACCTTGACTGCGCGGTGTCTGCACATCCTTTGCCAATTCCGGATACACTCGTTCCTGAGCCATCTGGTAATACCAGAATCAAGGCCCATGTCAGACAATTCAAGTTTCAAGTATACTTCCATGTCCTCGGGATAGGGCCTCAGCCAGCCCACGCCTAGGAGTCAACGATACCTATGGAGGAGGACCCGCCACCCATTGCCTGACCTACGATTGATCGTCGGCGAGAGTCATAAACCCCTGATTCAGCATCAAGTCTTCCAAGGTCACCGCCAGAGAGGCGGTTTGGTCATACAGACCGGGGGAATAAACCCGGAGATTGGGCAAGTAGACGTGAGCGATAGTCATCAAGACGTAATATCCTCCCACAAACCCTCATGGACAGACCCGGCGGCTGCGAGCTGTCCGCTTGGACTTACTATCAAGTGTTATATGTCAGGCGGTCCAATCTTGCCCAGACAAGTCTCACCATCCGCCAGTTCTTTTGTGTCCCTGGGCGCCCCGGCGGCGCCACACCCAGCTGGGGCTCGAACTGTACGCAAGAGACAGGGGGACAAAAGACGATACCGAAAGCACCGAAGCCTCCAGGGAAGGAATACTTACGATGATCTGATAGCCTAGTCCTCCCATGTGGGCGGTTGACCGAGCCGTTGCTGTCTGAGACAGGCTGATCCGCTGATGGCTTGGGCACGCCTCTCGTTGGCTGGCACGTCAGGACGCTTCCTTAGTAGTGCTTATATACCTCCCGCGTTTCCTTGCGTTGCCGGATCACAGGTACACACTCCCCTCAATCCTTCCTGGGCTCTCTCGTTCGGGCCCGAGGGTCTGGCATCCAGTGGTGGTGCAAAGGAGAGACAGGGTCCCGACTTTCCCAGCCCTCGACGAGTACCACCGCGCTATAATAGCCTGGAAAGGTCAGGAGCGTGTGTGTCTCAGCAGGGCGATCAACACCATCACGGCCCGCAGTGTGGGAGACAGGTGGTTGTTTCTGATTGCGCACGTGAACGTTACGCTCTAAATACTTTCTTGTTCCGCACTGTCCCATTCCGCGTTTTTTCTTCATCGACCTCGCTAAATCGCAGTCGTCCACGGGTTTAGCATACATCTTCTCACTGTTTTTTCCATTCTCCGGCGCGCGGACCGCACTCCCTCTCTGAAGAGTTTCGGTCACACTAATGCGATGCGAATAGTGAGCTCGTCACACGTGGTAAGGTACCCGAAGAGGGATCCGGAGCCATTGTATGTCCCTGTTTCCTCGGACAGAAAGGAGAAATGGAGGATCGGAGGTTTTGACGATGCTGCCCCCCTCAAGAAACTTATCTAGGGAACCCCGATTCCAGGGCCAATGGCCAGCGTCCGAGCTAATCTCCAGTTCAATAGTTCGACATAAGGCTGGGTTTGACTCTTTGTATAACCACACATGACCGCCTCGAATGTCGACATGATGGTTCAGCTCGGATTGGGAAGTGGGTTCTGGGGTGTTCAAGCTTCAAGTGCTGCACAAGCGGTGGGGATTGACCGGGGGGATGGGGAGGAGAAGACGACTTGGGACGCTCAGGGGGTGGGCTCGTTCCTGTCGTGTATCCTCAAGATCGCTTGCAGACTCGTGGCATTGGTTTACTTCTCCATTGTGCTACTCATATGATTCAACTCTTGTACCACGATGGCGCAGGTCAAGTGAATATACCTGACCCCCAGAGTTCGATGGCGCTCTCCAGTCCGGGGTCCTGGGAGTTGAGTCCCCTAAAGCTACCGAAAGCCACCGCGAACTATACGTTGACTCAGGCTTGTTGTCGTTGGGATTTCGGGCAGGTTGAGCCGTCAAGAATCAATGCAAGGCAGGAAGAAGCGTTATCATCTCCTTCTGTCTCGACGCCTTCTGCCCCTCCCGGTGAACCTTCCATCATGGCTTATATAGGCGTTTATGATGTCTCGAGCACAGAGGATTACCCCGTGATTAAGCTCACAAACAAGGAACTTACATGACAGGGGGCAACCCCACACCAAGATCTCGGCCGACACGTCCTGTTCGATTGCAATGCGATATCCTGGGGACACGGCTGGAGGGACCGGGCTGGTGATCCATGAATCCATGATCTCTCTATCCTACTATGCACAGCATTCGCGTCCGCGTCCACGGCCGCATCCGCGCTGTGAAATGTGACAACCAGATTTCCGGGACGCATAAGTAATTTGGTCCAGAGCAACCCTGTGAGGCACATCAATCGAGCAGACGGGGGGCCCAGCGAGCTAGTGACGCTTACGATTATCGAAGCGGTGAAGATACGAGCCCATGTGGCCACATCGAAGAAGCAAAAGAATCAAGAAACGAAAGAGGTGTGGGGGGACGGGGTGTATACATACTCTAAAAACCCCATGTATCCCGCACCGACTGTCGTGACCAAAAGTACCCCAGAACTAAGACGGCCGCTTGCAGGAACGCGATACCACGGCATGGCCTCAACCCGTCATTATCACAGGCCTCGGGACCCCCATCTTTCTTCGACTGCATCAGCAGTGGTATTCTTAGGCGAGGAGGATCGTTCACCGTTGATCGAGTCCCGCATCCCAGGGGGGCGGCCTGCTGCTCCTGCTGCTCCTGCTGTGCTCGGTTTCCCCCCAAGGATGGGCCAGGGTCCGGGAAGTTGGGCATCCGTTGGCTGTTCGATACCCTCTCCTTCCTGCGTGCCTGCCCATCTCGTGGACTCGTCCAGCGTCGTCGTCTCTCGTATACCTGTGCCGCCTTGTACAAATGACGATTAGATGATGCTCTGGACACTGCCTCCGTATTTCCAGGCATCTAACCATGGGCTGATTAGACGTGCACAGGCACACGTTTGTCTGTTCGGTAATTGAGGCACGGAGGCCGCCTCGGCCGTGCCTTTGCAATCTTGAGGCTTTCTGGGGTCTGAGGGTGTGCCTGAGTACATGCGGCCAGTGTATGTAAATAGCTTCAGGGCTGATCCCCGCGGCGTAGACTCATCTGTGGCGGCCGTGTCCGACGTTGCACCTCAGCATATGTTGTAGGACAGAACGCTGCTTGAGGTCCACGGATGTAGAATCGGGGGTTGTCGTACAGAATACGGTGCGCTGCCTTACCGACCGATGGGGTTCAGGACTAGAAGATAAGTAGATAAAATCATCATCAATATATTCTCCGAATGTATTGAAGACAAAGTGATGAGGATCGATGTACAAACGTGAAAATGTTGTCCTACATCAACACCATCTGTACATCCATCTCGCAGGTGCATTTGATTTCCTTCCAGAAGCCATCCTCGGTCTGACAAAATGCCCTGGGTAATCAATGTAAAGTTGGACTAAATAAATGTCAGCTGAAATGAACGGCCGGTTGACTGCAGGTCACCTGGGGGATTGCATATCATCAACGGGCGTTCGCATCTTCCACTGCAGTCTCGAGTCAAATTTCCTGTTTCTTGAAACGCGATGGGGATTTGTCATCTCTGCGGGTTACTTTGATTCAACATACTAAGGTAGGGATGGAATAATATGTCCCAATCAACACCCTACGCGACCTCGGGAGCTGGCTCCTCCCGCTGTCGTCGACCGCCGGCTTGTCGCCTCGACGCGTGAGCGGAGTTAGAGAGGATCATGATCCATGTCGGCAGTGATAAATGTACACTGCCATACCCCGTCGTCAGCCATCGGAATAATGATGCTGTGCATGCTGGAAGGTCTGGGGCCCCATCCGTGCGCCGTCCGGGGAAAAGATGAACGAGGCGGATACCGGCTGAGCCCGTCACTCTTGGTTGGAGGGGATTACGTTGGATCCGGGCCGGGGGGGGGGGAGCATGTTCAACGTCAAGTGGCTTTCGATGCTTACATCTGAAGCCGTCAAGGGCAGCAGTATGCTGAGTCAACACCAAACTCTCGTAGTTGCCAATCACTGCAAGGTTGGGAATATATTGCCTCCGTCATATCTTTGACCTAACATTCCTCGTGGAGAGTAACACCAAGTATGGTAGAGCCGAGTCCCATCCATCCCCACCCGAGTCCATGTGACTCTTCCTCGAACAGATGTATAATCTTTCCGAGTTCTCGAAGGATCGTTGCTGTCCAAAATTCCAGACAGAGGTGGCAAGTATCGTCACACCGTATCTTTGCTGACACAGCCTCAATGTCGCCAACGTGCAGGCAAGGAAAGTCTGATGAGACCTCTTGGTCATCTGATCAGAATCCGTGGTAGACCGGTGAGCTCCAGCACGGGTATTTTTAGTCAGCCTGATACAACACAAGGCTTACTCGGCTATACCCTGGTAGATTATCTTGCGACTGATAGACAATGAACAATGCACCTGAGAGGGCAGAAGGGCCAAGTGGGGGTGGTGAGGTTTTGCCGACCGTCAGCGCATCGTAGCACCGAGTCCTGCGTGGGGTGTTATTGCTCTTGCGAGGGTGAGGACGGGGGGGGGGGGGTTGGGTTCACCTGACCGGTAAGACGGACGTCGCAACGCGGTGAGGCAATCAAACACCCAATCCACTTGCCATTGTTCAAGACATACGCTGCAGGATCGATCATTTGGGGTTGGGGTCCTTTTGTTCCTGTGCTTCGTTATCCAGCGCTTTGGGTATCACCAGGCAGGTAGCCCTGGAGGCCGGGCAGGGCGGGCCATCATCCTTTCTGGGAGACACCGCGGGGTACCGTGGTAATCTTGCATGTGTACTCCCAGCTCGGTAGCTTGTGAGAGATAGAGCTGCCAGCGCATCGGATAGAGGCCACACATGACCCTTCCTAGTGTTCATAGGGCGATCACAATAGGCCTTCTCAGGCGCCTGGACAGACTTTAGGTCCCATACTTCAGGGTCGTCAGGGGGAGAGACTCGTGATTGCCACATCTGCGTCCAGACGTTACAAACGTGTGTGTTTCAAACTCTATGATGCTGACATGGCGCTGTTTAATGTTTACCCCAATGGTTGTTTGAGAATTCGACTCGAACCCATGAGACCGCCTCGGACCTCGGAAGATCGAATGGTGCTGGCGGAGTGAGCACCATCATCGGACCTGATGAGGTGAGAACTCAGGGTCTCATCAAGAATCCACAACACCAACTCCAAATGATGTGTTGGCGAATGTCTCAGTCTCGACACCCTCACGAAAAGGACGGGCCTGGCGTGAGTGTGTCCCTGAATTAGTACCCACCGTTGGAACGGTGAGCAGATCTTCATGACACACCACGAATACCGCGGCGTCATTCTGGAGTTACCAATATCAACAAGCGACTGCTACTAACTCCCTCGGTGGCCCCAGGAAATGTCTTAGTGCTTCTACAAGCGCCTATCCCATGTGCACCAAAACCCGACAGCAACCACGATCCCAGGAAATGACCCATACGGCGCGGATCAACGGGCACCGTCCCAACTTGTTGGGTTGCAGTACCGAGCTTCCAGATTGATACCAGCGCCCATACACCACAAGGGGCGTGGACAAGCGCCATCCCATCTGCCCACGGGGACGGGCACAGCGCGCCGTCCCAGAGGATCAAGAAGGTGTGTGGGTGTGTGGCACTAGGTTGGCGATATTATCGGTCGGCCTACTTCTAAGGGGGGGGACTAAGAAAAGGAGGGGGAGGGGGGGGTGTGCGCCTCTGTGTGCCCAGGTGTGTCGTGAACCGGGCTGAATCTGGGTGGGGAGTATTGACCCGGACATCTGGGCA